>CM039678.1:339963614-340295699 GCA_022496015.1 Hordeum marinum
ATGTTGCACGGATGTAATTTTTTACATCCGCCCCGCCGCGGTAGTACCGTGATTCCTGCACGGTACTACCGTGCGGACTTTTTCGCACAGTTTCCAATGCAGAGGTTGGCACGGAAGTAATTTTTTACTTTCGTGCGCCACCAGTACCTGCCTCTGCCGAGCCGTGCGGTAGTACCGCACAGGCTCGCGGTAGTACCGCTGTGGCGGTCCTACCGCTAGCGTCGTAGTGCTATTTGGCCAGAGCCAGGTACTTCCGCACAAGCGGTAGTACCGCATTGCCCTGCGGTAGTACCGTAAGCCATCACGGTAGTACCGTGGGTTCTGCGGTACTACCGTAATGTGCGGGGCTGGCAAGTGGGTAACGGTTGGATTTTTCCCCACCTATAAAAGGGGGTCTTCTTCCCCATTGAACCCAATCCTTGGAGCTCGTGTTCTTTCCTCATTGTTGACCTTCTTTGAGCTTGCTATCTCTCAGTCCCCCCCAATGATTCTTGCTCCTTTTTGAGGGAAAGAGAGAGGAGATCTAGATCCACATTTCCACCAATCACTTTCTCCTCTAAGTGAGGGGAACCCCTTGGATCTAGATCTTGGAGTTCTTCGTGTTCTTCTTTGTTCTTCCTCTCATTTCCTCCCTAGCATTAGTTGCTTTGTTAGGATTTGGGAGAGAAGGACTTGGGCACTCCGTGTTCCCTTGCCATTGCATTTGGTGCATAGGTTTGAGTTCTCCACGGTGATACGTGGAAGTGAGAAGTTGAGAAGCTATTACTCTTGGGTGTTTGTGCACCCTAGAGCTTGTTCCTCTTGGGTGCTTTGGCGCCCTAGACGGTTGGTGGTGCCTTGGAGCTCAATCATTGTGGTGCAAAGCTCCGGGGTCTCCTATTAGGTTGTGGAGATTGCCCCGAGCATTTGAGGTCACCTCGGAGCCACATTCCATTGTGGTGAAGCTTCGTGGTGTCGTTGGGAGCCTCCAATCAAGTTGTGGAGATTGCCCCAACCTTGTTTGTACGGGTTCGGTGACCACCCTCAAGGGTCCCTTAGTGGAATCACGACATCTTGCATTGTGCGAGGGCGTGAGGAGATTACGGTGGCCCTAGTGGCTTCTTGGGGAGCATTGTGCCTCCACACCGCTCCGAACGGAGATTAGCATCCGCAAGGGTGTGAACTTCGGGATACATCGTCGTCTCCGCGTGCCTCGGTTATCTCTTACCTGAGCCCCTTTACTTATGCACTTTACTTTGTGATAGCCACATTGTTTATGTTATATATCTTGCTATCACCTAGTTGTATACCTTGCTTAGCATAAGTTGTTGGTGCACATAGGTGAGCCTAGTTGTTTTAGGTTTTGTGTTTGACTAATTAAACGAAAGTTTTATTCCGCATTTGTTCAAGCCTAAATCGTAATTATTTTAAAGCGCCTATTCACCCCCCCCTCTAGGCGACATCCTCGTCCTTTCAGCTACTCCTTTAATGAAGCCCAAGCATGGACCCAAGCCAGAAACTGAGTGCTTTCATTGCAAGGGAACTGGTCACTGGAAGCGGAACTGCCCCAAGTACCTGGCTGACAAGAAGGCGGCAAACGACAAACAAGGTATATATGATATATGATATGTTGGGGAACGTTGCATCGGAAACAAAAATTTTCCTACGCACACGCAGATCTATCCATGGTGATGAGCATCTACGAGAGGGAGAGTGGATCTACGTACCATTGTAGATCGCTAAGCGGGAAGCGTTAAGAAACGCGGTTGGTGTAGTCGAACGTCTTCGCGATCCAAATCGCCGTGCGTCCTGTGATCCAATCACGATCCGTCCCGCGATCCAATCATGATTCGTCCCACGAACTTGATCACGATCCGTCCCACGAACTTGATCACGATCCTTTCGATCTAGTGCCGAACGGATGGCACCTCTGCGTTTAGCACACGTACAGCTTGATGACGATCTCTACCGTCTTGATCCAGCAAGAAGGAGCAGAGAGGTAGAAGAGTTCTCCGGCAGCGTGATGGCGCTCCGGCGATGGTGGTGGAGCAATTCCGGCAGGGCTTCGCCTAAGCACTGCAGAAATCCGATCTAGAGGAGAAACTATGCACTGGAGGAACGGGTAGCACGTGGCTAAAAAAACTAGTGCAAAACCCTAAAACCCACTAGTATATATAGGAGGAGAGGAGGAGAGCCTTGGTCCAAGGGCCAAGGCTCCTATGGTTCGGCCGAACCTACTAGGAGAGGAGGACACCTCCTCCAATCTTAGTAGGACTAGGATTGCTCCTTTTTTGCCTTTTTCCCACCTTTTCCTATTGGGTTTTCTTCTCCAGCCACATGGGCCTTGTGTGGGAGTTTCCACCAGCCCACTAAGGGCTGATATTCACTCTCCCACAGCCCATGAAGCCTCTTGGGTCAAAATACCCCTCTCGAAGCCTCCCGGAACACTACCGGCACTCCCGGTACACTACCGATGAGCCCGAAACTTTTCCGGCGACCAAAAGAGGACTTCCTATATATGAATCTTTACCTCTGGACCATTATGGAGCTCCTCGTGACGTCTGGGATCTTATCCGGGACTCTGAAAAACCTTCGGTCACCACCATACATAACTCTATACTACCGAAACGTCACCAAACCTTAAGTGTGCAGACCCTGCGGGTTCGAGAACTATGTAGACATGACCGAGACACCTCTAAGGTCAATAACCAATAGCGGGACCTGGATGTCCATATTGGTTCCTACATATTCTACGAAGATCTTTATCAGTCGAACCTCTATGTTAAGGATTCAGTTAATCACGTATGATGTTCCCTTTGTTCTTCGATATGTTACTTGCCCGAGATTCGATCGTCGGTATCTCCATACCTAGTTCAACCTCGTTATCGGCAAGTCTCTTTACTTGTTCTGTAATACAAGATCCTGCGACTAACACTTAGTCACATTGCTTGCAAGGCTTATTGTGATGTTGTATTACCGAGTGGGCCTTGAGACACCTCTCCGTCACACGGAGTAACAAATTCCAGTCTTGTTCCATGCCAACTCAATAGACACCCTCGGAGATACCTGTAGAGCACCTTTATAGTCACCTAGTTACGTTGCGACGTTTGATACACACAAGGCACTCCTCCGATGTCCGTGAGTTGCATGATCTCATGGTCATAGAAACATATACTTGACATGCAGAAAACAGTAGCAATAAACTGACATGATCATATGCTACGTTTGTAGTTTGGGTCTTGTCCATCACATCATTCTCCTAATGATGTGATACCGTTATCAAATGACATCACATGTCAATGGCTAGGAAATCTTGATCATCTTTGATCAACGAGCTAGTTCACTAGAGGCATACTAGGGACAGAGTGTTGTCTATTAACCCACACATGTAATGTGTTTCCAATCAATACAATTATAGCATGGATAATAAACGATTATCATGAAAAAGGAAATATAATAATAAAAACTTTATTTATTGCCTCTAGGGCATATTTCCAACATGATATACATGTTATTGATGTGTACCTTACTAGCTCTCATTGTAGTGCGTGGGTATTTGATACCGGTTCGGTTGCTCACATTTGCAACTCAAAACAAGAACTACGGAATAGACGAAGGCTCGCAAAGGACGAAGTGACGATGCGCGTGGGAAATGGTTCCAAGGTTGATGTGATCGCTGTCGGCACGCTCTCTCTTCGATTACCATCGGTATTAGTGATGAACCTGAATAATTGTTATTTAGTGCCTGCGTTAAGCATGAACATTATATCTGGATCTTGTTTATTGCGAGACGGTTACTCATTTAAATCAGAGAATAAAGGTTGTTCTATTTATATGAGTAATATCTTTTATGGTCATGCACCCAATGTGAGGGGTTTATTCATATTGAATCTTGATAGTGATGACACACATGTTCATAACATTGATGCCAAAAGATGTAGAGTTGATAATGATAATACTACTTTCTTGTGGCACTGCCGCTTAGGTCATATTGGTGTAAAACGCATGAGGAAGCTCCATGCTGATGGACTTTTGGAGTCACTTGATTTTGAATCACTTGACACATGTGAACCATGCCTCATGGCCAAGATGACTAAAACGCCGTTCTCTGGAACAATGGAACAGGCAAGTGACTTATTGGAAATCATACATACTGATGTGTGCGGTCCAATGAATGTTATAGAGCGTGGTGGATATCGTTATTTTCTCACCTTCACTGATGACTTAAGTAGATATGGGTATATTTACTTAATGAAACACAAGTCTGAAACGTTTGAAAAGTTCAAGCAATTTCAGAGTGAAGTTGAGAATCATCGTAACAAGAAGATTAAATTCCTGCGATATGATCAAGGAGGTGAATATCTAAGTTATGAGTTTGGCAGTCACTTAAGACAGTATGGAATTGTTTCACAGTTGACACCGCCTGGAACACCACAGCATAATGGTGTGTCCGAACGTCGTAATCGAACCTTATTAGATATGGTGCGTTCTATGATGTCTCTTGCTGATTTGCCACTATCATTTTGGGGTTATGCATTACAGACAGCTACATTCACTTTAAATAGGGCACCATTGAAATCCGTTGAGACGACGCCATATGAACTATGGTTTGGCAAGAGGCCAAAGTTGTCGTTTCTTAAAGTTTGGGGATGTGATGCTTATGTCAAAAAGCTTCAGCCTGAAAAGCTGGAACCCAAAGCGGAGAAATGCGTCTTCATAGGATACCCGAAAGAGATAGTCGGGTATACCTTCTATCTCAGATCTGAAGGCAAAGTGTTTGTCGCTAAGAACGGAACATTTCTTGAGAAAGAGTTTCTCTCGAAAGAATTGAGTGGGAGGAAAATAGAGCTTGATGAGGTTATTGAACCTTTACTTCAACCAAAAAGTAGCGTAGCGCAGAAAGATGTTTCTGTGGAACCTACGACGGTTGAAGAGGAAGTTAATGATGATGATCATGAAGCTTCAGATCAAGCTACTATTGAACCTCGTAGGTCGACAAGGGCGTGTACTGCTCCTGAGTGGTACGACAACCCTGTTTTGTAGGTCATGTTGTTGGACAACAATGAACCTATGAGCTATGGAGGAGCGGTGATGGGCCTGGATTTCGAGAAATGGTTAGAGGCCATGAAATCCGAGATGGGATCCATGTATGAAAACAAAGTATGGACTTTGGAAGTATTACCTGAAGGGCGAAAGGCCATTCAGAACAAATGGATCTTTAATAAGAAGATGGGCTACGATGAGTCTATAAAGATCGTCTATAAAGATCGACTTGTGGCAAAGGGTTTTCACAAGTTCAAGGAGTTGACTACGATGAGACCTTCTCACCAGTAGCGATGCTTAAGTCTGTTAGAATCATGTTGGCAATAGCTGCTTATTTCGATCATGAAATTTGGCAGATGGATGTCAAAACAACGTTCCTCAATGGTTTCCTTGAGGAAGAGTTGTATATGATGCAACCAGAAGGTTTTATCGATCCAAAGAATGCTGACAAAGTTTGCAAACTCCAGTGATCCATTTATGGGCTGGTGCAAGCATCTCGAAGTTGGAATAAGCGCTTTGATTAGGTGATCAAAGCATTTGAGTTTATACAAGTTTATGGAGAAACTTGTATTTACAACAAAGTGAGTGGGAGATCTATAGCGTTTCTAATATTATATGTAGATGACATATTGCTGATTGGAAACAATATAGAAATGCTGGAAAGCGTGAAGGAATATTTGAACAGGAGTTTTTCAATGAAGGACCTAGGAGAAGCTGCTTTCATATTAGGCATTAAGATCTATAGAGATAGATCGAGACGCTTAATAGCACTTTCACATAGCACATACCTTGATAAAGTTTTGAAGAAAGTTAAAAATGGATCAGTCCAAGAAAGGGTTCTTGCCTGTGTTACAAGGTGTGAAGTTGAGTAAGACTCAATGCCTAGTGACCGCAGAAGATAGAGAAAAGATGAGTGTCATCCCTTATGCTTCATCCATAGGCTCTATCATGTATGCAATGTTATGCACAAGACCCAATGTCAGCCTTGCCATAAGTATGGCCGGAAGGTTTCAAAGTGATCCTGGAATGGAGCACTGGGCGGCGGTCAAGAATATCCTTAAGTACCTGAAAAGGACTAAGGAAATGTTTCTCGTTTATGAATGTGATGAAGAGCTCGTCGTAAAGGGTTACGTCGATGCAAGCTTTGACACTGATCCGGATGACTTTAAGTCACAAACCGGATACGTATTTATTCTCAACGGGGGAGCGGTAAGCTGATGCAGTTCCAAGCAAAGCGTGGTAGCCGATTCTACGTGCGAAGCAGAGTACATCGCAGCCTCGAAGGCGGCGAAGGAAGGTGTCTGGATGAAGCAGTTCATGACAGATCTTGGAGTAGTGCCCAGTGCATTGAATCCAATGAACCTGTTCTGTGACAACACTTGTGCCATTGCTCTGGCCAAGGAACCAAGGTTTCACAAGAGGACCAGACACATAAAGCGACGCTTCAACTCCATCCGCGATTACATCGAGGAGAAGGACATAAATATTTGCAAAGTGCACACGGATCTGAATGTTGCAGACCCGTTGACTAAACCTCTTCCAAGGGCTAAACATGACCAACACCAGAACTGCATGGGTGTTCGATTCATTACAATGTAAATCACATAGTGATGTAAACTAGATTATTGACTTTAGTGCAAGTGGGAGACTGTTGGAAATATGCCCTAGAGGCCATAAATAAAGTGTTTATTATTATATTTCCTTATTCATGATAATCGTTTATTATCCATGCTATAATTGTATTTATTGGAAACACATTACATGTGTGGGTAAATAGACAACACTTTGTCCCTAGTATGCCTCTAGTGAACTAGCTCGTTGATCAAAGATGGTCAAGGTTTCCTAGCCATTGACATGTGATGTCATTTGATAACGGGATCACATCATTAGGAGAATGATGTGATGGACAAGACCCAAACTACAAACGTAGCATATGATCGTGTCAGTTTATTGTTAATGTTTTCTACATGTCAAGTATATGTTCCTATGACCATGAGATCATGTAACTCACGGACACCGGAAGAGTGCCTTGTGTGTATCAAACATCGCAACGTAACTGGGTGACTATAAAGATGCTCTATAGGTATCTCCGAGGGTGTATGTTCAGTTGGCATGGATCAAGACTGGGATTTTTTACTCCGTGTGACGGAAAGGTATCTCAGGGTCCACTCGGTAATACAACATCACAATAAGCCTTGCGAGCAATGTGACTAAGTGTTAGTCATGGGATCTTGTATTACGGAACGAGTAAAGAGACTTGCCGATAACGAGGTTGAACTAGGTATGGAGATACCGATGATCGAATCTCGGGTAAGTAACATACCGAAGAACAAAGGGAACATCATACAGGATTAACTGAATCCTTGACATAGACGTTCGACCGATAAAGATCTTCGTAGAATATGTAGGAACCAATATGGGCATCCAGGTCCCGCTATTGGTTATTGACCGTAGAGGTGTCTCGGTCATGTCTACATAGTTCTCGAACCCGCAGGGTGTGCACACTTAAGGTTTGGTGACGTTTCGGTAGTATAGAGTTATGCATGGTGGTGACCGAAGGTTGTTCGGAGTCCCGGATGAGATCCCGTATGCCATGAGGAGCTTCGGAATGGTCCGAAGGTAAATATTGATATATAGGAAGTCCTATTTTGGTCGCCGGAAAAGTTTCGGGCTCATCGGTAGTGTACCGGGAGTGCCGGTAGTGTACCGGGAGACCATCGGAAGGGGTATTTCGATCCAAGAGGCTACATGGGCTGTGGGAGAGTGAATACCAGTCCTTAGTGGGCTGGTGTAAGTCCCACACAAGGCCCATGCGTCCGGGAGAGAAAAGCCCAAAGAGAAAAGGTGGAAAAAGGCAAAAAAGGCAAAATAGGAAGGAGTCCTAGTCCTACTAGGATTGGAGGAGGAATCCTCCTCTCCTCCTTGGTTCGGCCGAAGCCTAGATGGCTTGTCCCTTGGGACAAGCCTCCTCCTCTCTTCCTCTTATATATACTAGAGGTTTTAGGGTTTTGGACACTTGATTTTCAGCCACGTGCTACCCGTTCGTCTAGTGCATTGTTTCTCCTCTAGATCGGTTTTCTGCAGTGCTTAGGCGAAGCCCTACCGGAACTACTCCACCACCATCGCCGCGGCACCGTCACACTACCGGAGAACTCGTCTACCTCTCCGCTCCCTCTTGCTGGATCAAGAAGGCAGAGATCGTCATCAAGTTGTACGTGTGCTAAACGCGGAGGTGCCGTCCGTTCGGTGCTTGATCGGGACGGATCGTGATTGGATCGCGGGACGTTCGGCGATTTGGATCGCGAAGACGTTTGACTACACCAACCGCGTTTCTTAACGCTTCCCGCTTAGCGATCTACAAGGGTACGTAGATCCACTCTTCCTCTCGTAGATGTTCATCACCATGGATAGATCTTGCGTGTGCATAGGAAATTTTGTGTTTCCCATGCAACGTTCCCCAACAGAACGGAGGCGGGTTTCCTCAACACGAAGCTCAGCAAGCACCTCCGAGTTAGGAACACGACCACGAGCAAGCAAGTGAGCGCGTCGAGGCTCAAACTCGGAACGTAGACGAGATAAGAACTCATGGACACGCTGAAACTCCAAGTCGGACCTCATAGTCTGGCAGCAACGGCAAGTTCCACAAACAACTGTCCGAAGAGAGTCAAGCTGGCGCCAGATGGTAGAACTCTGTGTGTAGAACTCATCAACAGAAGAGTCACCCTACTGAAGAGCGTGCTCCTGACGCACCACAGATAGGTAGAGCGCATCACCAGAGGGCTGATAGCACCAACAGAGGTAAGACCACATCGCTGCAACAGTACCGAGGCTCATGAACTCCGAAGCAAACCGAGGGAGGACACTCGCAGTGAGAACAGCAGCAGCGCGGGCATCATCATTGCACCACTGAGTGTAAGCAGACAGATCATCCTGGTAGAGAGAAAGAGCATTGGAATAGGCTGATACCTGCTGATCATAAGCATCCGCCGCAGCATCATCAAGAGCCTTGGCTGCATCCCGGTCAGCCTGGGAAGCACCAGCAGCAAGAACAGGCGGCACTGGTGGGGTAGGAGACACAGGAGCGACAGGGCAGGGCGGACAAGGGACCTCGCCAGAGAGAACGCCCCACAGGAGAAGGCCGCATATGTGGATCCGTATGAAGCCCGCAAACTCAGCATAGCTGGTGCCGTTGAAGATGACCGAGCATCGAGGAACGGCCACATATCCCGAAGAGGACATGACGTGCCCTCTGTTTTTTTTGGATCTAGATCGAGCAGATCCCGCACGAGCTGTAGCCGAAGGAGCGGGCAAGCAGCGGCCGGCAGTGGCCGGCAGGGGGCGGAGGCAGCCGGCCCTGAGCGTGGGAGGGCGGAGGGGCAGCGGCCGAGCTGGGCCGGGGCAGAGCCGGCCGGACCAGGACGAGGCCGGGGCGAAGCCGGTCGGTCGAGGGCGAGGCCAGGCCGGGGCGAAGCCGACCGGGCGAGGGGCGGCGGCGTCCGGCTGTGAGAGTTGCAGCGGGCAGCAGAGGCAGCCGCTGCGGGAGCAGCAGCGTGGCGGCCGGAGAGGCAGCGGCCGGCAGGGAGCGCCCGGACGGGGCCGGACGGTGGAGGCAGCGGAGGGGAGGGCGGCCGGAGCAGCTAGCTGCGGCGGCGGTGGTGGTGGAGAGCATGGAGCTGCGGCGTGCGGGGTGGGAACCTAAGCATCTGATACCATGTTAGGAATGAGCAACTGGTATTGACTGAGGGCCAAAGGCCATTACATATACATGTGGGTAAAGTGCAGAAAACCCCTTATACAATGGGAAAGTACCGAAAAGGGACTATACACATCTAACACTTATTTCCTTCCAGATTTGATTAAACAAAATTTCTAGCCTTGTTGCATAAACACACGATGCTCTGCTAAAACATCTTTCCAGTTTCTGTTGCAAAATATTTTACAAATTAGGTCGACATGTAGAGTTGTCTAGTAAATTAAAATGATGGATACCTAGGAGGAACTAGTTATCAGTTTAATAAGAACAGGCGCCCCAAATTCAACTTGAAGAAGACTTGAACCTGGGTGGTGGTCTGTACATTCGCTTCCCGATCCTATAGTTCTAGTAATAGGCAGTGGTCTCCGTTCAAGTCCACCTCTTAGGTGATATGTCCACAAAAGATACCAAGTCATTTTGATACAACCCTGTTCTGATGGCATATCTATTTACTTAGATTATGCTCCTTGCGCTCACCAAATCTGGTGATCTGGCATGTCTCGGTTGGCCACTTTTGTTTTATATATTGCCTATAGGAGTAATAAGTTGGGTGTGCTATATATCATAGTATGAATGACCTAAATGATAGAAAAGAGTACTCCAGTATGATGCTACAAATGTGCCAAATATTAAGTTGGATGAAGGATAATATGTCCCATTTTTTAACTTATGGACGAAGCATCTTGAACATGTGAAGAGATAGCCTATGTTATTACAATCTGTCAACTGACAGTAAATGCATCTGAGCTATCCTGCAAATGCTGGCAAAGCACCTAAATATATTTAGATTAGGTCTCTTGGCTACAACGGGACTTAATCAGATAGATCTATCAATCCTTCATGTTTCTTTGCAAGTGAAAAAGCCTTGAGTAAACACCATCATCTGTAGATATGAGTGTTTGGTGGTCACCGATTTCGGCCACCTTCCCTTTCTCCATCACAACAATCATGTCTGCATTTATGACTGTGGACAATCTATGCGCCACTGTGATGCTTGTAATATTGCTTGATCGCTCGCCTCTATTCCTCCACTCCCTGGCCCCTAAAGAAGTCATCACCACCCTCTCAGACTCACCATCGAGTGCGCTAGTTGCCTCGTCAAGAAGCAGAATGTCTGGCCTCTTTAGTAGAGTTCTTGCGATAGCTATGCGCTGTTTCTGCCCTCCTGAAAGCTGACCTCCTTTGTCTCCAACAACTGTGTCGTACCCTTCCGGCAGACCGCTGATGAACTCGTGAATGTTTGCATCCATGGCAGCCTGGATGATTTCAGTTTCTGAAGATTCTTCACTTCCATAACTAATGTTATCTCTGATGGATGTGTTGAACAGAATTGGTTCCTGTTGAACTAGTCCAATTTGCCTCCTGAGCCATCTGAGGTTGTAGTCCTTTATGTCTTTGTTGTCAACTACCACTGTACCTCTGTGTGGATCATAGAATCTCAGTATGAGAGCCAGGACAGAGGATTTTCCTGCACCACTTGGGCCAACCAATGCTACCCTTTGGCCAGGCTCGATGACTAGATTGAAGCCATCCAGAATGGTGATCTCTGGGCGTGATGGGTAGTTGAAGTTCACACCCTGAAACTCAATTCTCCCCACGAGCCAGCGTTCGCTTGTCGCTTTTGGCTCATCTGGCACAATCTGTGTCTCTCTGTCAAGTATGTCAAATGCAGGATTCAGTATTGTTATGGCTGACATGACCATGGGAATCAGGGTCCATAACTCTGTGATGGAAGGCACCGTGAGTGAGAATATCTGGTATGACCGTATGCTGTCCTCAAATGATGCTTGCTTTCTCTGGACCAGAACTGTGGTGTACCAGAGTGCCACTGCGTGCGCGATGTTCCACAGGCAGAGCGAGATCCCTTGGATTATCCCATACTTGATGCTCTCAATCTTGGTAATTCTCATGGGTTCTTGCAGCGATAGTTGTGCTTTCTTCATGATTTCATCTTCATAAACAAAGGATGCCACGGTCCGGATGTTGCTAGCAGCCTCCGAAGCAAGGGATACGAGTTCCTGGTGAGCGATAGCAGCATCTCCGTAGAATCCTTTGGCTGACCTGGCTTGGATGAGGCCGCCGATGAAATGGCATGGCATGACTGCCCATGATACTAAACCCATCCTCCAGTTGACGTACATGCTTACTCCTGTTGCTATGAGGATTGAAGAGATGCATTGCACAATGACTGCCATCCTATCAGATATGATGCTCTTGACTGTTGATGTGTCACTGACAATTCGTGAGGTAAGAGACCCTACACCATTCTTTGGCTTTTCAAACCAACCAAGCTCATTTCGGAGCACAGCTGCAGTGTATTAAAACAAAAAACTTGTCATATTGTGAACAATGAAACTCTTGCAATATGTTGACAAGAATAGTGAAAAAAAGTTTTCACATGGCATACATGAAAAGAGGGCCTCCCTTAGGTTTTTCATTGCCGTTTCTCCAATAACACCATAAATGTAGTGCTGCAAGATGCTACTGGCCAGTGTGACCATCCCAGCCCCGTAGAAAATCAAAGAATATTTGCTGACTTTTCTTTTTGCGTCTGAGTCGTAGTATGCCACGCCAATTGTCATGATGAAGTAACCAAACAAGGGCTTTGAGATTCCAGAGATGGCCGCTGCGGAGGAGCCCAATAGAATCTTTGCAATGTCGTCTTTACGTAGCCCATACCAAATTCTGAAGAAAGGAGGTATTTCCTTTCTGACCTCTTGCTTTGATTGCTTTGAGTTCAGTGGTTCTAGTTTGTTCTGTTGTCCTTGCTTTGTGGAGGGCTGTCTGTTGTATGCTTCATCAGTTTGTTCTTCTATTACTTTATCAGAAGGGCTGTTTCGTAAATCAACATAAACAGATTAGTAAATTCTTATGGAGTAATCTTACTTGCTATATTATCACTTAACTTCCGTGCCATAGATTTTGTGAGCATCACCTAACCCTTAAAAATGGTATAGAAATTCTTGTCAACAGCATCTTGATAAAAGTGAGTTCAGTTACATTTTGGAAAATCTTTAGCGAGTAATCATTAAGGGCACAACTCCGGAGTAAACGTTTACCAATTTCTTAACTAGTAAATGGTACAGTTGAGACATGTGAATGAACTGCATCGCTGTCAACTGTGAAAAAATGCATCAAGTCAACTACGCGAAAACTGAATTTTCAGTTGAATCAACTGAACGGAAAAATGCAGTTAAATCAACTACAACTGTATCAACTGCACCGTTTACTGGATTCTTATGAGGTAAACGTGTACTACTTAGCAAAACATATCATGAAATACCTAACATGCATATGCTGTTTTTTCAGCAAGAAACATAAAACGTTGGTGAAGCAAAGCTTTCCCTTGGCTAAAGTTAAGTTACCTTGCTACCATCTTTCCAGTTTCCTTCTCAATATTTTGCATGCTGCATACGTTTGAGTAGAATGTACTTTTCTCGAGCAACTCTTGATGTGTCCCGGTCTGTGCTACACTTCCATTCTCTACCACAACAATGGTGTCAGCATTTACAATTGTGGACATCCTGTGGGCTATCAGGATAACTGTCCTCCCATGCATGGCTCTCTCAAGTGCATCTTGCACTAGCTTTTCTGATTCTGAATCAAGGGCGCTTGTTGCTTCATCCAGAAGGAGAATTGGTGGATCCTTCAGCATTGCCCTTGCAATAGCTACTCTTTGTTTCTGGCCTCCTGATAACTGCACACCTCTTTCTCCTACCTGATGAACCAAGATGTCGTAAGACATAAGGGGAGTTCTTTAGAAGAAAACTATATATACGTAATGAACTATTACGGAACCATCCATGACTCTCCAACAAGATTAAGTTGTGGTTATTTTCGATTTTTGAACTTCTAATTTTAATATATCAATTACTCATTGTACTTTATTCTTGGAATTTTGTTGATGATAAGATAACAGGACACAAAACCCTATGGCCATCATATAACAGTACTCTCCTTGTCAGTTTTATGATTTATCTTGCACTTTCACATGGTTCTTTGGAATATGCATTCATTGTGCTTGGTTTATTAACTGTACAACCAAAAATGACTTATTTACTACTAACCTCTACTTCTGTTGTTCCGGCTTCCATTGCAAGTTGTATGCACATTTGATTTTCAGTCAAAGCTTTGTGTGTCTTTCCTGTTTAAATTAGGAAGTTCATATACGGTGTTACTATCGGAAGGTCATGTGCATACTACTCACGATTATATTTACTTTACTAGCCAACTTTGTTGTAATATAACATTAGTGACAGAACGGTGTTGACAAAGTGCCAACTATGAGTCTGATAAAAGAAAATGTAATTGCCATGATCATAATAATACGCGTTTTTGTCAAAGCGACAATCACAAATCTGATGAAAAAAAATCATATTTTCATCGTAATAGCATCACAATGTTATTATCCTAACTTAAAATGGTCTTATACCTCTATTCATGTTTAATTACAGAAAGTAACTAGCCTTCAGTCAAATATACAAAATTACCATTTTATTGTATTCCTTGCTCTGGTGAACATATACGTACCTCTGTTAAGTATTCATTGGGAAGTTTAGATATGAATGAATGCACATTAGCTGTTGTTGCTGCTTCAATTATCTTTTCATCAGTTGCATCCATTTTACCAATCCTTAAGTTGTCCTTGATTGTACCAGAAAACAGCGATGGCTCCTGAGATACTGAAGCTATATTTCTCCGCAGGGATTTCAGATCTAGTTTCTTAATACTGTGGCCATCAATGAATATGTCACCTGCAACATTATGTCTCATCACTGACTGAAACATTATGACTAGTTTAGCTTGCAAGTACATAGACATTTTAATTGATGACAGCCAAATTATAACCTTAATTCTGACATGGAACTTCACACTAAGCAAAATAATAATAATATACACTTGTTGACTTAGATCACACATACAGTTGCACCAGGTAAATGATGGAAGCTACCTGAGGTTGGATCATAGAACCTTTGAAGTAGTGAAATAACCGTGCTCTTCCCACAGCCGCTGCTCCCTACCAGAGCAACGACTTTGCCTGCGGGGATGGACAGTGAGAATCCTTGGAGAATTGGCTTATCCTGGCGAGAGGGATAGGCGAAATGCACCCCATGCAGTTTGATCTCTCCATAAACCTTTTCTAATACCGCTCCACCTTTTCCATAACTTATAGATGGATTCCTTCTGATCACCTTGAAGACCTCTTTTCCTGCAGCCTTTGCTTGATTAAAGGTCTGAAGATCTGGTGCAGCGTAGGTAATTGATCTGCACTCCATGTGGTGAAAGCAGTCAAGTCTATTGATTATAATTCATGTAAAAGGAAAGAATATGCATGCATACTAGTACCTATGTACCTTGCAAAAATTCATATTTGAATGAAAATAGTTGAGGCGACTGAAGCAGTCAGAAAGGGTGTAGTTTTATTACATTGCGCCAAAGAGGATGCTCATGATGGCAGCTATCGTGCCACCTCCTGTTGCTGTTCGGTTGCTTACTGCAACTGCCCCAATCCAAACCATCAGTGCCCATGAACAAAAGGTCACTGTCTGGAACAAGCCCAGCCCTATTCCCTTTATCATCGCCTCCTTCTTGCTTAGTTTGTATTGGTTGTCTGTGCACTGCACAAAGGATTTCATGGCCCAGTTCTCTCCGACAAAGGAGAAGACAGTCTTGATATGTGACAAAGTCTGCCCAAAAATGCACACAGGGATTACAAACTTAAATTTTGTCTGATAACATTTTTAGTTTTTAACATTTCTATTATTCAGATAACCTAGCTTCAGGTATGGAGCGTTGACTTATCTACGTGGTTACCTGTTCTACAAGGGTTGTTGCTTGCGAGACAATAGCATTGCGTGACAATGATATGACATTCATCTTTTTTGTATATGTCGCTCCAATAGCGAGGATCAGAGGAATGACCAGGAAGGAGAGCATCGCGACTTCCCAGCAGCTGGCAAATGCAATTATTATACCAGCAAAGAAAGTGGAGAAGCTTGCGACGAAATGACCGAGCTGCACAAAATTGAGCTCAGATGCAACTTCTCCACAGAACTTTAGAAATCACACAGTTAATGTTCGGTATGATTATGAAATGCATTACCTTCTCACCAATTGCATCTTGTATGATATTCATGTGGTTGGTTACCCCGGTGATGATGTTTGCAGTGGTCAAGTCTGTGTCGAAGGCCCCAACCTCTTGATTGAGAACTGATCTCAGATATTCCAGCCGCATGCGCGCTAACTGCCTCTCACTCGAGTATATCCAGCAGGAGATCTCTACAGCCAGGTTATCAGGGGAAATGTAAGCAATGTTTTGCCAGCCATATTGCTACCATTAGATCTCCTATAATTTTCATTTTTTCGAACACAAGCAAGTAGGAGTATTATTTTTCTAATATATCATTCATCCTGCACATCACTGTACTTCTATTGGGGTTTGGGATGTGCTTTTATGTCCTTGCAAAAAACATGGATTTTGAAGCAATAGAGGTTCGACAAACGTGAACTATTTTGAGCATAGTAAAATCAGATTAAAAATCAATGGAAAATATTTAAAGAAGTTGCGGAGTCTATATTTTACATTCTTGTCTCTCCATATTAGTTCCTTTTTGAACCACTAGAGGCGAAAGCAAATAGTGTATGGCTTGTTATCATTTCTTTTTACCAAACGAAATGCAACATCCATCGTCGAAGAAATTAAAGGTCCCTAAGTCTTGACTTACCGACCATTCCAGCAGGAAAAGTAGCTGCTGCCATATACCATACATAGGGAACCACCTTCAAACATCAAGGAGGAAAAAACAACGGTATTAAAACCAATTGTAGACAAATACTTACAACCCAAGTTTAGGAGGGTAATATGTGCATTTTATGTTTACCTTGTACAATGCATGGACCATGGCCTCCTGATTATTAATGTTGGTTCCGAAGGCATCAAGCGCTTTCCCGAGAAGGAGATATCCAATCGGGAATGCCATGCCATGGATGGCAGACCCAACGGTTCCCAAGGCCATGAGGAGCCAGTCCACCTTATCGGCGTAGAAGAGCAGCCCGAAGAACGGGAATGGCTTCTCATCAGTACTAGCTGCTGGGATGGTGCTCCTCCTGTCATCTGTCATCATGCCGAGATGATGAAATGGAGTTGTCTTGATCATAGGCTGTGGCCATTGTTTCCGGTGGTCTTGGTTGTGCTTTTGGCAGCAAGGAACCATGGAAGAGGAGGTGCATAGATGGCATGGTATTATAGGCGTAGTTGTTGCATACTGGGGTGCATGTTTACATGTAGATGCGGACGAACATGTTTCCAGAAATGGCGTGAAACAATAACCGTAGGTACTCTCAAGGTTGAAAACAAAATATGCCTAGCTGTTCAAGGTATACATTAGCATATTGCATCGATTTTATGTAGCGGTGTTTGCTTTAGTTTTGACACGGCTCAGCGTGCTGCCAAGTTCATTTTTCGCTGGAGAATGAACGGCTTGAAATAACATGGATGTTGGTTGTGTTGGAATAGAGAAAGAATGTGATGCATTAATGATGTTTTGCATAGTTTTCTGTGTGAAACAACTAAATTAGTTCCTTCACCTTCACTTAGATGCATCTGGCAACCAGGTTAGTAATGTCGAGTATCTCACTTGAGAGATCCCCCAAAGCTGCCAGTTAACTATATTTCTGGCATCCTGGAAGGCGTTATGATTCCTTGAAATATTTGAATACGTAGTTAAGATTAAGAGAGCTTTGATGTGCATAATAATACGCCAATGATTGCTTACACAACCAATGCTGGTGTCTCGGAATAACTGGGGCATAATTTGAGAATATGCTTTTTCAGACTGCAGATAAAACTCGAGGTTGTCGATGTCGTATCCGTCTGCAGCCAGCTTGGTGCGTTTGTTTGCACCTGCACCAGTTTGCTGATGCACTTGTGTCCAAGGAGGAGCGTCCAAAGGGAAAGAATGCAACACTCGTCCTGGTTTCGATGTGTTGTCAGAACTCATATGCTCATTTCTCATCAAATTTTGGCCAAAGCTAGCAGCTGCGCCGTGGCGCATTGTGCAGGTTTTCTGCACGGCAGCTATGTGGTTTGTTCTCGGATTTTCGGCAGATGTTTTGCAGCTACTTTTTCCAGATTCAGTCCAGAAGGCCGACTGGGAGCTACAGAGGAAACAAGTTTTGGGCAAACATGTGTTGTTCCGGCAGTTATTTGTTTCTTTCCCAGGGGAATTGCAGGCGGATTAGACCTTTCTAAACACGTCATCATCCATGTCAATTTCATTGATGGGATAACCGGAGCATATCCGAGTGACGTCCTGAAGGCGCCAAAAGTGACCAGTTCAAATTCCCTGTTAAGAATTCGGATTGCCGTCTCATGCGTCTGTCTGTATTCCAACTTGTCATCTCCGCTCCGCATGATTTTGTCTGAAATTTTACCCATGGGGTATCCGCATGGTATATACTCCCTCCGTTTTTAAATATAAGACATTTTAAAGATTACACTATGGACTACGTACGGATTAAAATGAATGAATCTACACTCTAAAATATGTCTATATATATATTCATATGTAGTCCATAGTGACATGTCTAAAAGGACTTATATTTAGGAACGAAAGAGTATGATGGAATTGTGTGGCCTTATGTGTAGATTCTCTTGTTATAGGAAAACGTTTAAAATTAGCCGGCTGATTTACGAAAGAAATAAGCCACGTCCTTGGTGCTTCACGCGTCCGCCTAGGCCCATGCACCATTGCTGCCTTGTCTCTAGCCGCAACGAGAACCGCTCGTTTTCTACCGCCACGCGCGAGAGATTCCCTTTTCTTCTTTCCCTTTTATCCTCAGCCATCTATTCGCCACCGACCTCGGCGGAGCAGCCGGGGCAGCTTGGAGTGCCCGACGGCAACCTGCAACCGAGGACGGCTTCCACCAGCCGGCGACACGCCGCACCGACGCAAGCCTTTTGCTGCGATCCGTATCCGTGGGTTCGCAGGGAGCAACACATCGGTGGGTTCGCGGGGAGGGAGCACTTGGTGGCTGCTGCGGGGGAGGAGCGCCTGGCGCTGCACAGCGTGCCAGTGCATCGTCGCCCGTGCTGCCATTCAACGCTCGCCCCTGCAATCGGTGCACGGTGTCGATGCTGCACCGTGGACCTTGCCGGCGGCACACGATGTAATGCAGAGCTGACCGTGGTGCTGCAACCGCGGACCTCGCCGGTGCTGCAATGCAACACAATTTTGGGAGAGTCTCCCGTCGCCCGAAGCAGTGGAGCCTGCTAGAGCCGTCGCCGGAAGCAGCAAGGCATCGCCCGTGCACAGCGCGGCCGTCTCATGCAGGGTAACAATTTGTGCTGCTACGCTGCATTGAAACATGGCCCACTAGTAGAATGGCTGTCTATGGTTCCGGTTGGGATGGGCCTTTAGTATCGGTTCAAGGGTCAGGACTAAAGGTCTACATCTTTAGTATTGATTGGCTCACGGACCGGTACTAAAGGCCCACACGTGGCTGCCTGCGTGAGCTGGTGGTGGAGGACCTTAGTATCGATTGGTGATACCAACCGATACTAAGTGTTCCGTTTTTTTGTTTTACCTTTTAATTAGGTTTTAATTTTTCTCTCTATTTTTGTGTTTTTCATTTATTTCAAATTTATTTTACGGTGCTACATATTGTAAAAAGTATACAAGTTAATGCATATATATATGTAATATAATATACAATATCTCATACACAGTATATATATAAATGGAATTACACATCCATATATATATTCTGGACTTATAAATTAAGGTTCAAAACCCGGCCGGGACTAGCTAGCTAGTGCTCCGGATGAAATCTCGGTTTTCTACTACTGATTTGCTGGCATTATTGAGGCGGCGGTAAGGAATAGTGCTCTCCGTTTACATCAATGACATGTCGAAGAAGAAATCTCGCAAATTCTTCTTGAAGTGCTACAAAGCGTTTCTCGGATGAGAGCTTCGACATCATCTGCCAAACCTTAAGTTGTCTTTCACATACTCTTTTGCGACGTATACGGCATTCGGACTAGATGCGAATGTTCTCACAGAGGAAGTATCCATATAAATTTGTTCCCTGTGGCTGATTCGTGCATTTTGCAAAAGAATAGAATTCAATAAGATAATTAATAATCAAGCATGATAATGGTATTGAAACTAGAATTAAAATATGTGCGGACCTAGTAGTATTACTTAATTATCTATATCTTTTTCCACTTGAACTTCGGTTTTCATTGACGATCGTGATGGTTTTTTTCTATCATCTTTTTCCAAACACTACGCGA
The DNA here is from genome assembly GCA_022496015.1 of Hordeum marinum. Taxonomy (NCBI): domain Eukaryota; kingdom Viridiplantae; phylum Streptophyta; class Magnoliopsida; order Poales; family Poaceae; genus Hordeum; species Hordeum marinum. The sequence goes on from CM039678.1 coordinate 339,983,684, forward strand.
TAAATAAAAAGAACGAAAGAGTTATTATAATTACTTTTGATATCAGGAAATAATGAAAGAAAGCGAGGTCGATAAAGATTGAAATTACCGTTCTATCATAAAATACAAGTCCACGTATGATTGTTCTAGTGTATCTAGTGAGTCGTACACTTGAACAAGTCCATCCGCGAGGATAATATTTAGGAGGATATAGTGGTCTCCACGCAGAAGTTTATATAATTAAGCAGGCATGCATATAACTCATCAACTACACTTGACAGCGAGCTAGTAAGCAAAAATAAAATTTGTAGTACACAAGAGAGTAAACACTCATCCCATGTTGTAAGGAAATATTATAGTAGATTTGGTATTCATTAGTGCCTCTAGAAATTTTCCCAAGATATCTTCTGTGTCCTTGGCATAATGTTTTACCGACCATGAACGGTATTTGGATCGGTGAACCCAATGTCATCGATTCCCTCTTGTTTCAATTCTCACATCTTCAATCTGTATAATAGCGTAGAAAAGAACATATACAGTGAGGATAAGCCAATGAACGATATTTGAGCTAAAGACTTAAATTATTAAAGATATAAATCACTTACAGACAATAGCAACTAATGAGAGTTTTGTCGATAGAGTTCATGTGGTATAATTGAAAAAGTTCTCAGAATTCAAGACATATGTTACATCCATTGACGTAATGTTCTTTCCTTACTTTGACCATGACGTCGTCTCCCCTCACTTTGCTTCACGCAGGTACCAATCATGCAACCATCGCATCGCAGTTGGTAGTTCCTTGTACTGCTCGGGTGTGACAAGTGGTTTTCCGACGGCATATTGCATTGCGTACTCAGCTTCACCGTACCCACGGATTTCCTCGGTGCCAAGGATTTGTCCAAGAGTGAGACCTGCAGCCTCTACTTCTTCGAGGCCGATTGGGTTGCCAGCAACGTCGACTGCTTGGATCGATTGCTTGCTTGGATTGGTACTCACCTTGAGCGGAGAGATCGATTGCTTGGATTGTTCTCCGAACTGGGGAACTATTTTCCCGCTAGTATTACCACCTGTCGTTGATGCCGTACTTACCGACTTCTTCCTTGGGCTAGGCCGAATTCTCTGCTCACTAGCCTTCTGAATCTGTCGCTCATAGTCTGTCGGTATACGCTCCACATATGCCGGGGATCGATCAATAAAGTGTTTCCTAAAGTGCTCTTGGACTTCCTTGGGTATTACCTCCTTTGGCGACAGGGGCTTCTTCGCAAAAAAGGCTTTCACTTGGCGATCGCTTTCAATTTTGTTTTCCTTTGATGTCATGTCGTAAGGCAGCTTCTTTTTGGACGGAGGCTCGGGTTTCTTCTTTGCTTTTTTCCGAAGAGGACTGCTGATGGCCTTCCTCTTTTGGGAGCCCTGTTGGCGGGACCGCTGCCGGGGTGGAGTCGGCTCACGCGATGGAGATCGATATCGACGATATGGACTCGTGTCGTGCTCCGTCCCGAGGTTGGGTGGACTCGCGCTGGGATCCCACTTGTCATAACCTGATAAACTAACTAATTAACTAATTAACTAATTAACTAACCTAATAACCTAATACCCTAATAACCTAATAACCTAACTAATTAACTAACTAAACTAACCTGATAACCTAACTAACTAACTAAACTAAACTAACTAACTAAAATAACCTAAGAACCTAACTAACTAACTAAACTAACCTAACTAATTAACTAATTAACTAACCTAATAATAACCTAATACCCTAATACCCTAAGAACCTAAGAACCTAACTAACTAACCTAAGAACCTAACCAACCTAAGAATCTAATACCCTGATAATTAACTAACTAACTAAACTAACTAACTAATTAACTAACCTAATAACATAATACCCTAATAACTAAGAAACTAACTAAATTAACAGAAAAAATAGGAAAAAAGGTGGGGCGGCCGGGCACTCACCAGAGCCGAAGTTGGGTGGGGGCTGCCGGGGCGGCGGGGCAGCGCGCGGTGTCGGGGCGGCGGGCTTGGGGCGGCACACGGCGTCGGGGCGGCGGGCAGCGGCGACGGCGGATTTTGGCAGCCTGGCGGCGCAACTCTCGCTTCTCCCGGTGCGTGGCTCGGCCCGGGACGAGGCCCTATTTATACCTAGAGGGTCTTTAGTACCGGTGCGTGGCTCGTATCGGTACTAAAGAGTCTTTAGTACCGGTGCCAGCCATGCACCGGTACTAAAGGTCCATCGCCCCGCGCATTTTTTGGGGAGGACCTTTAGTACCGGTGTGTGGCTGACACCGGTACTAAAGGTTATTTTAAATCATTATTTCTTTATTATTTTCAGAAAACCCCTAAACTTTAGAAAATCATAGAAAAAATCTATGACTCCAATAGAAATAAATAATATATGAAAAAATATCAGAAAATATAAAGAATCTGTTTATGGCATTTCCATGCATGTTTGAACAACTTAAACTGTTGTATAAGACAATTTGATTAAATGACATTTGAAATGTCATATCTCGAGTTTGAAAAGCAGTACAAATGAACTCTAAAAAGGTTGTAACTTGGCATGACATCATAATTTCACCCACATAGCAACTTCCAAATTACGACAAAAACTGGATGCACTTCGTGTACAATGGACAATCTCTTTCGAAGTATGAGGGTTTCGGACGAAAACTCATCTATTACAAAGGGATTTCATTTTCAATAACTTATTTTAACTCCATACTTTATGTTTGTTCAATATGCACCATTCAAAGGCACATCATCAATTTTCAACCCTTTCTGACTTCATTTGATATGTTTCATGCATTTAATGATTTATTTTGAGCTAAATGACCCTGAAATTGAAAAGCAGTACAAATGAACTCTGAAAAGGTTGAAACTTGGCATGACATCATAATTTCACCCACATAGCAACTTCTAAAGAGTTGAGAGGGTTACGGCAAAAACTGGATGCACTTCGTGTACAAACTGGACAATCTCTTTCGAAGTATGCGGGTTTCGGATGAAAACTCATCTATTACAAAGGGATTTCATTTTTAATAACTTATTTTAACTCCATACTTTATGTGTGTTCAATATGCACCATTCAAAGGCACATCATCAATTTTCAACCCTTTCTGACTTCATTTGATATGTTTCATGCATTTAATGATTTATTTTGAGCTAAATGACCCTGAAATTGAAAAGCAGTACAAATGAACTCTGAAAAGGTTGAAACTTGGCATGACATCATAATTTCACCCACATAGAAACTTCTAAAGAGTTGAGAGGGTTACGACAAAAACTGGATGCAGTTCGTGTACAAACTGGACAATCTCTTTCGAGGTATGAGGGTTTCAGACGAAAACTCATCTATTACAAAGGGATTTCATTTTAATAACTTATTTTAACTCCATAATTTTTGTGTGTTCAATATGCACCATTCAAAGGCACATCATCAATTTTCAACCCTTTCTGACTTCATTTGATATTTTAATGCATTTAATGATTTATTTTGAGCTAAATGACCCTGAAATTGAAAAGCAGTACAAATGAACTTTGAAAAGGTTGAAACTTGGCATGGCATCATAATTTCACCCACATAGCAACTTCTAAAGAGTTGAGAGGGTTACGACAAAAACTGGATGCACTTCGTGTACAAATTGTTACAAAGATACCATGCTAGAAAATGCATGCATGTCCTTCACATAGAAAGTGATGACGGTGAAGCCGGTCACATCCCAGAGTGTGATCTTGCGGTGTAAGACTTTTTCTGCATGTTTGTCCCTTGCTTATGATTGCGCCATAACCATGAAGAATCTTCATCATTTAACAAGATTCTTGGGCCAGTCTTCACTCCGAAGGGAGGGATTCATGAAACTTTTCATAATCTTCTGACATGTCTGTCTTGTCCTTCACTCCCACAATGTTTCTTTTCCCTGAAAGAACCATGTGGCACTTTGGCTCATCATATGATGTATTCGATTCCTTATCTTTTTTTCTCCTCTGTTTGCTTGACATGTCCTTCACATAGAAAACCCGAGCCACATCATTGGCTAGAACGAATGAGTCATCTGTGTACCCAAGATTGTTGAGATCCACTGTTGTCATTCCGTACTGCGGGTCTACCTGTACCCCGCCTCTAGTATATTTGACCCATTTGCACCGAAACAAAGGGACCTTAAGATCAGGTCCATAGTCAAGTTCCCATATCTCCTCTATGTAACCATAATATGTGTCTTGAAAGTTGGTTGCATCATAGCGGACACCACTGTTTTGGTTGGTGCTCTTTTTATCTTGGGCAATCATGTAAAATATATTCCCATTTATCTCGTACCTTTTGAAAGTCATTACAGTCGAACTTGGTGTCTTGTCCAACCAGTATAGTTCATCTGGAACATCGTTGTCATTGATGAGCTTTGTTTGCAACCAACCGGCGAAAGTCTCCATGTGTTTACGTTCAATCCAGGGGTCAGACTGCTCCGGGTTCTTGGACCGTACAATATCCTTGTGTTCCTCGATATATGGAGTCCCCAAGGTGGAATTTTGTAGAACCGTGTAGTGTGCTTGAGTGAAAGAATGCCCGTCCATATTTATTGCTTCTTTCTTTCCTAGTGTGCCTTTTCCACCCAGTCTCCCCTCATACCACGATTTAGGAAGACCAATCGGCTTAATGTCAGGAACAAAGTCAACACAAAACTCAATAACCTCCTCTGTTCCATATCCCTTGGCGATGCTTCCTTCTAGCCTAGCACGGTTATGAACATATTTCTTTAAGACTCCCATGAACCTCTCGAAGGGCAACATATTGTGTAGAAATACAGGATACAGAATGTTAATCTCTTCGACTAGGTGAACTAGGACGTGCGTCATAATATTGAAGAAGGATGGAGGGAACACCAAATCGAAACTGACAAGACATTGGACCAGGTCATTCTGTAACCTTGGTAGGATTTCTGGATCGATTACCTTCTGAGAAATTGCATTGAGGAATGCGCATAGCTTCACAATGGCTAATCGAACATTTTCCGGTAGAAGCCCCCTAAGTGCATCCGGAAGTAATTGCGTCATAATCACGTGGCAGTCATGAGACTTTAGATTTTGAAATTTTTTATCTACCATATTTATTATTCCCTTTATATTCGACAAGGAGCCAGACGGGACCTTGATACTAAGCAGGCATTCAAAAAAGATTTCCTTCTCTTCTTTCGTAAGAGCGTAGCTGGCAGGACCTTGATACTGCTTTGAAGGCATGCCATCTTTTTCGTTAATTCTTTGCTTGTCCTCCCATGCCTCCGGTGTATCTTTTGTCTTGCCATACACACCCAAGAAGCCTAGCAGGTTCACACAAAGATTCTTCGTCACGTGCATCACGTCGATTGCATTGCGGACCTCTAGGGCTTTCCAATATTCAAGTTCCCAAAATATAGATTTCTTCTTCCACATGGGTGCTTGTCCGTTGGCGTCATTCGGAACAGATTGTCCGCCAGGACCCTTTCCAAAGATTACTTGCAAATCCTTGACCATATCAAATATATATTCACCAGTACGGAGGCCAGGCTTCTTCCGGTTATCTGGCTCACCTTTGAAATGGTTGCCTGCCTTTCTTAAGATATGGTTGATCGGTAGAAATCGACGATGTCCTAGGTACACATTCTTCTTACATTTATCCAAATATATACTTCCAGTATCATCTAAACAGTGCATGCATGCATTGTATCCCTTGTTTGTATGTCCTGAAAGGTTACTAAGAGCAGGCCAATCATTGATGGTTACAAACAACAACGCTCGTAGGTCAATTTCCTTCTGTGTGTGCGCATCCCACACATGTACACCTGTTTTTTCCACAACTGTAGAAGTTCATCAACTAGTGGCCTTAGGTATACATCAATGTCGTTGCCGGGTTGCTTAGGGCCTTGGATGAGCACTGGCATCATAATGAACTTCCGCTTCATGCACAACCAAGGAGGAAGGTTGTAGATACATAGAGTCATGGGCCAGGTGCTATGACTGGAGCTCTGCTCCCCAAAAGTATTCATGTCGTCTGTACTAAGACCAAACCATAAGTTCGTTGCGTCAGCTGCAAAGTCCTCGAACTCCCTCTTGATTTTTCTCCACTACGACCCATCAGTAGGTGCTCTCCACATCCCGTCTTTCTTACGTTCTTCTTTGTGCCATCACAACAACTTGGCATGCTCTTTGTTTTGGAACAAACGTTTCAACCGTGGTATTATAGGAGCATACCACATCACCTTGGCAGGAACCCTCTTCCTGTGGCGTTCGCCCTTCACATCACCAGAGTCATCGCGGGGGATCTTATAGCGCAGTGCACTGCATACCGTGCATGCATCCAAATTCTCGTACTCCTCACAGCGGTAGAGGATGCAGCCATTAGGGCATGCATGTATCTTCTACACCTCTAATCCTAGAGGAAAGACAACCTTCTTTGCTTCGTACGTACTTTCAGGCAATTCGTTATCCTTTGAAAGCATCTTCTTTATCATTATCAGCAATTCTTGAAATCCCTTGTCAGTTACACCATTCTTCGCCTTCCATTGCAGCAATTCCAGCGTGGTACCCAACTTTTTCTGGTCATCTTCACAATTTGGATACAAGAATTTCTTGTGATCCTCTAACATGCGCTTCAACTTCAGCCTCTCCTTGTCACTTTCACAGTTTCTCTTTGCATCAGCAATGACCCGACCCAAATCATCAGCAGGCTCATCTGATGCCTCTTGTTCAGCTTCCCCCATTGACGCCGCATCTTCAGATTCCCCCATTGTTGTATCGGCGAAAGGATAGTTGTCATCATCCTCTTCTTCTTCATTGTCCTCCATTATAACCCCTCTTTCTCCGTGCTTGGTCCAACAGCTATAGCCGGACATGAAACCGAACTTCAGCAGGTGGTAGTGAAGGGTTTTTGAGGTAGAGTAATTCCTATCATTCTTACAGTCACGACATGGACAACACATGAAACCATTCTGCTTGTTTGCCTCAGCCACACGAATAAAATCATGCAGGCCATTAAGGAACCCTGGACTTAGTCGGTCATCGTACATCCATTGCCGGCTCATGTTCACTACACAACATCGAAGTGACCAAATTAATACAACTTCATCATCACATTACAACCAAAGTAGAGCTAGCAGTGACCAAATGCTATTACTACAAATAATAGATACTTATAGTTCATACATACATCTCATAAAACAACATACAACTAGCTAAAACATGTAAATGCAACAACAAATGCGATCATAATCGCAACTAAGGTAACAATTGAGCCAATGGCATAATGATACCAAGCCTCTTTATCAATGGCATATTTTCTAATCTTTCTAAGCTTCAAGTGCATTCCAGCCATCTTGTTCTTGTGATCATTGACGATATCGGCAACATGCAACTCCAATCCCATCTTCTCATCTTCAGTTCTTTTCATTTTTTCTTTCAAATGATCAATTTCTTTTTTAGCTTGTGTTAACTTCTCGAGCAGAATTGCATAGTCGGTTGGAATTTCTGATTCAACTACTTCCTATTGATAAAAACATCTACGTCAATTTGGTGGCATAATTAATTGTCATAGACATTAGATGATGTGTGAAATAGTTATAAAAGATAACGACATACCACATCTGAATCATAGTCTGGACGAGGGCTGACGTGGGCGGATACCATAACCATGACACTATAGAATAACTAACAATAATACAAGTAAGTAAATCGTACACGCAACTATCTAAATCATACAAGTACTTTTTTTAACAAAAAGGTTTTAAGGAGAACAAGAGGCTCACCAAGGTGGCCGGTGCCGCGACGAGACGGTGCGGACGATCGACGGTGGTTAGGACGGGGATGGGAAGGCACCAAATAAACCACACCTACACACATGCAACCTAACAAGTTAATTTGAGCTCAAATTGCATATAAATCAAATAAACTCCCACATAATGATCACTCCCCCAAAACCTAGCTAAAACCCACAAATCACATATCTTTGAGCATACCACAAGCTAATCTAGCAATGAGAGATGAAGGGGCAAAGTTGCTAACCTTTGTGAACACTTGGATAGATGGGGTGCCTTCAAATCTTGACAAATCCTTGGCAAAATGGAGGGTGAGCTTCGAGCAAGAAGAAGAACAGGCGAGAAAACAGAGAAATGAGAGCCCCTTCGATCGGTTGCGGACGAAGCATATATATAGGAAGTCTTTAGTACCGGTTGGTGACACCAACCGGTACTAAAGGGCAACCTTTAGTACCGGCTCGTGCCACCAACCGGTACTAAAGAGGCACGCGGGGCCCAAGTCTGACCAACAGCCTGCCACGCCCCCTTTAGTACCGGTTCGTGACACGAACCGGTACTAAAGGTCCCTTACGAGTCGGTACTAAAGGTCGCCCTGCTCCTAGCCATTGGAGTCGACATGAACCGGGACTAATAGCCTCTTTAGTATCGGCTTGTAACCAGACCGGAACTAATGCGTCGGACGAAAGGTCTGTTTTCTACTAGTGGCCTATGTGTCATTGCCGCTGCTCGCCGTAGCGCTCTCTCTCTCCGTATGATGCACCTCTCACTCTCTAGCTCGAACCGAAGGAGGAAGAAGAAGGGGGAAACACGGTGGTTTTTTGCCGCACGAACGGCCTTTTCTTGAGCACAAACTTAACACCACACCCCGTTACAGCGACCACCACACGGGTTTTATACCTGGGCCGGCGCCGGGCACGACCCGCATGCCTCCTACCCATCCGTGCGCCCGATCGGACCACTCTGGCCACGTCCTCGCCGCGCACGTACGCGCATGAGTCGGGCCGAGCCTGCAGCGATCTTCACGCACGCCCCGAACCAGTCGCCAACGGACTGTCCCTACTCTGGTGCATGGCACGCACACACACACCCACACCCAACACTTCACACGCACACACCCCGCCACACGCACGACGTGTCCCACTCGCGCACACATGTGCGCCCGACGCGTGGCTTATGCCCTGCACTCACCCCCCTAAGCCACGACCTAGAGGAGCCCGTCGTCCTCACGTTATCGTCAATGAGGAGGGCTTGTTGCGCAGCCCACGCCTTCCGCGACTTCGGGCACTCGCGCCGGAAGTGCCCGTGCTCGCCGCATCTGTAACAGCGCCCGCGCCACTTCCCTTCGACCCATGATGCCTTGATTGCTGCTCCATCGTCATCGTGGTCGTTGAAGCCGCCTGCACCCTGTTGTCGCCGTCGCACCGCCCACTGCGACGCCGTGAGCAGCAGCTATTCGCCGCTCCCTCCGCCGCTGCTCTGGGTGCCTCGCGGTGTCCGTTCGTTGAACACCTTCAGTCGCCCGATGGCCTCCTCGAATGCCATCTTCTCGACGTTGCAGAACTGCTCGATTCCGTCCACCACGGCGTACAACTAGTCCTGCATGGTATCAAGCAGTTTCTTCACCATGGTGGCCTCGTCCAGTGTGCTCCCGAGCTGAGCATACCGCGTCGCCCTGCCATTCACCTTGCCTGCATACTCGTTGAGCTTGTCGTCGTCCTCCACTCGAAGGCAATCAAACTCTCCACGCAGCATCGCGAGCCTCGCTGCCCGCACCCGATCGGCGACGACAAAGCGCACTTTGAGGGAGTCTCATACCTCCTTCGCCATGGTCTTCGTCACCACCTGCATCAGCAGATCTTTCGACAATGCGCCCTACATCGCCGCCCGCGCCATCTTGCTCTTCCTGGCATCGACAGCCGCACCCTCCGCCGGGGCCACCGCACACCATAGTCCCTGGGCATCAAAGATCGCCTCCACCTTGATGGCCCAGGATGTGTAGTTCGCCGGCATGAACATCGGAACCTGCAGCGTTGTCGCGCCGCCACCCCCGCCATACGGAATGACATCCATTGCCACCGACGTTCACCTTGCAACCGAGGCTCTGATGCCAATTGTCGTTGTTGTTGCTCGCCGTAGCGCTCTCTCTCTCCATACGCTCCACCTCTCAATCTCTGGCTCGAACCGAAGGAGGAAGAAGAAGGGGAAGACACGGTGGTTTTTTCGGCGCACGAATGCCCGCCGCACGAACGTCCTTTTCTTGAGCATGAACTCAACACCACACCCTATTACAACGATCTCCACACAGGTTTTATACATGGGCCAGCGCTGGGCACGACCCGCACGCCTCCTACCCATCCGCGCGCCCGATTGGCCCGCTCTAGTCGGGTCCTCGCCGCGCACGTACATGCATGAGTCTGGCCGAGCCCGCAGCGATCTCCACGCATGCGTCGGACCAAGTCGCCAATGGAATGTCCCTACTCTGGTGCATGATGCGCGCACACATGCCCACACCTAACACTTCACATGCACACACACCGCCACGCGCACAACACGTCCCGCTCGCACACACATGCGCGCCCGACGCAGTCGTCGTGGCTTATGCCCTACACTATGGAGTGGTGCTGCAACATGGCACATTGCGGCGACCGTGCATTGAAGCACGTGACACCGACAGTGTTGCAGGGACATCGCGGCGAGTCGGGGTGGCAGCTCTACATTGAAGCGCGTGGGCACCGACTTTGCTGCAGGGATGTCGTGGGGACTTTGCACTGAAGCGTGTGGCACTAGCAGTGCTGCAGGAACGGCATGGCGAGTCGGCCGGCGGAGTACACCGAAGCGTGCAGACACTGAACCGCATGGCACAAACAGTGCTGCAGAGGGCACAACGAGTCTGGGTGGTGTTGCGGGCGACCTGTGTGGGGAAGCGAAATGGAGCAGGGGTCTATCAGCGTGCGTTGACTAGAATCCATCTTCACGCTTCATCTTTTTAGAGAAAAGGCATACGCTCGACTTTATAAATAAAGCCATACGTCAAAGTAACAACCATTCAACGACCACACAGTTTACCCAAAAGAACACAAGGCCAACCACCACATAGAGAACGACCAGAGTTCATCGGCACACAAGCCCAAATGACACACATAATGGAACACAAGCCAACCACCTACTGCTAAGGAGAGAAACATCATACTACGGGGCGAATCGGCTGGAGGGGAGGATAAAAGATTGGCAGACGCCCGAACTTTGTTGATCAGCACCTCCAACCCGTCCCGATCTACAGGCTTAGTCAATAATTTTCAGTGTTGTAAAAGGATATACATTTTAAACAGGATATCAGCAGGTTTTTTAGCAAACACACCCTCAATTGTGAATTTATTTATGGTAGTCCACAACGACCAGCAAAGAGCATCTAGTCCAACCCAAAAGATCCTCTTAGAACGTCCCTTAAGATTAGAGGTTAACAAACGGACATCCGAGAATGAAGAGGGAGCCCAAGAGGTTTACAGCCACGATCGGACACAACCCCACATCAACTTGGCCAGAGGGCAGCCAAAAAAGATATGGTTGGTGTCCTCCTACGCTGAGCAAAGCTTACAAGCAGCTGAGCTAGGGCCGTTCCTTTTTCGAATCTAGTCTATGGAGGGTAGCCAACCTCTAGTGGCTTGCCAGAGAAAGATCTTGATCTTGGGAGCGATCCTGGCAGCCCAAATGGGTTTGAACTTAGAAGTGGGGTTACCCGCAATAATTTTGGAATACAAAGACTTAACATGAAACTTTCCGGACGCAGCATGAGGCCCAGTAACCGAGTCCTCCTCCTCCGAGAGGATTGGGAAAACAGCAGCAAGCCACTGTCAGTCCCCTAGATCTGCAGGAGAAAGGGACCTACGGAATCCCAAGTCCCAATTGTTTCGGGAGATCTCAGATATTGAGATATCAGGGGAGGAGCGGTAAGAAAATAAAGTAGGAAAAAAAGCAAGTGTGGAATCACCAGTCCACCAATCTGACCAAAAATGAGTGGAGGCTCCATTCTTTAGCAAAAATGTAGCATGCTCCCGAAAAACATCTCTAACCCTAACCAGATGTTTCCAAAATTGAGATCCATGGTTCGCGAAAGCAAACATGAGACTGCCATTGGGGTAGTACGTAGCTTTAAGGAGATTGACCCAAAGGGTACGGGGGGTTGCATTCATAATCTTCCACCACCCTTTAGTAATGAGACATGTGTTCATGATGGAGGTATTCAGGATCCCAAGCCCCCCAAGGCTTTTTGGTCGACAAATGATAGCCCACTTGACAAGCTTGTACTTACGATTTGTTATCCGCGTAATTCCAATAAAAGGCTCCTCTATGCTTTTAAAAGCCCTCATGAGTGCCTTTCGACAGTCTATAAAAGCCCATGGTGAACATAGGGAGCGAAGAGAGACAAGCATTTATAAGACAAACTTTCCCTGTTGAGGTGTTGTATTTACCGCGCCAGGGCATAACTCTATTGCCCACCTTGGAAACCAGAGGCTTGAATTCCTTAACACTAAGATGAAAAGGGGAGATAGGGATCCCAAGATACTTGAAAGGGAAGGACCCAAGGGAAAAATTAAGGAGCTGGGAAACCTGAAGTGCATCCTCGTCCTCGATCCCAGTAGCAATGACCTCACTTTTAGAAAAGTTGATTTTTAGCCCCGACAAGGCTTCAAAGCAAAGAAGGATGAATTGAAGATTAGTAAGGTAGGCATCATGAGTTCCACTAAGATGATCATATCATCAGCATACCGAAGATGAGTGATGCCGTGAGGAAGGAGGTGAGAAACGACAGGAGTGATATGCCTAGCCGAGGCCGCCCGATCAAGTAGACAGGACAAAGCATCGACCATGAAGTTGAAAAGAATATGAGAGACTGAATCACCTTGTCGTAGGCCCCTACCATTGACAAAGTATTTACTAACCGAACCATTAATAGCCACCATCGTGTGTCCCCCAGACACCAGCTGCATCAGTCTATGCACGAAACTAGATTCAAACCCCTTGGCATGTAACACTTGTTGCAAGAAATACCAACTTATCGAATGATAGGCCTTCCCAAAATCTAGTTTGAGAATAATATCCCTAGATCCACACACTCTGAGGTCATGCACAATCTCGTGCAAAAAAGAACACCCTCCAAGATATTTCTCCCTTTGATGAAGGTTGACCGAGTAGGGCTAATGGTACGATGAGAAATCGGAGTCATCCTCTTTGCGAACCCTTTAGAGGGGAATTTAGCAAAGTTGTTAATCAGGGCAATGGGGCGAAAGTTAGAGATAGATTCAGGACCCTTAACCTTGGGGATGAGGGACAAAATGGCATAATTGAGGCAAGAAATGTACACTATGCCTAGGCAAAAACATCGAATGACCGCACAGACCAGAGGGCACAGAATAGGCCAAAACTTTTTAAAGAATGGGATAAAAAACCGTCCGGGCCAGAAGCCGAGTTCGAGTTGGCCGAATTGATCGCCATCTCAATCTCTTCCATGGATAAAGGAATAGAGAGGTCCACATTCTCCTCGCTCGACACCCTTCTACCTTGTTGCGAGAGGTTGGAAGAGATATTAAAACCAGAAGCTGGCCTAGCAGCCATCAGGCTAGAAAAGAAGTTGAACACATGATCCATGATAGTGTGAGGGTTAACCACCCTTACACCATCAATAACCAGACTATTAATAAAGCATCTACGGCGACGACCATTAACAATGGCGAAAAAGCATGCCGATAGGGAATCACCCTTTAGGGTCCAATTAATGGTGCCTCGCTGCCTCCAATACACCTCAGCCTGCTGGTGCAATTGTTTAAGGAGAGCTTCAAGATCGTACCGCTTCTGCCACCCGGCAGCCGAAAGCCCACCCAAGTCTGCCTCAGAGTCGAGCGCCGAGACCTAACCCAACAGGCCGTGCTTGCACTTAATGGCTTCTGCCGCATGATTGCGCCCCGATCCTCTAAGGAATATCTGGAGTTCATTCAAATAGTAATGCTAGTCATCCATAGGACCAAAAGAACAAACTCGAGAATTAAGCAAAGAGGTTATTTTAGCTGAAAGCATATCGACGAATCCGTCAACCAGAAACTACAAAGTGTCGAAGTGGAACCTAGAAACCACAACCGTGTGGTTAAGACCCAAATCCAAGATGAGCGGAGAGTGGTCCAAGCCAACGCGAGACAACACTGCTAGGGACGCACGGGGGAACAACAGGTCCCAAGGAGAAGTCACCAACACACGATCAAGAACAAAACGAGTCGGGTTGGTCTGGTGATTAGACTAGGTGAAACGTGATCCAGATATAGGAAGTTTGTGGAGGGTGCAGTCCGCTATAAAATCATTGAACCATCAGCCAAAGGCCTGAGAAATTCGAGTTACTCTTCTCAGTGCGGAATGTCAAGAGGTTAAAGTCACCTCCAATGACCAGAGGGATATTGCAAGAGTCAATCTTAGTAGTGATTTCGTCCCAAAAAAGCAAAGATGGAGAGTGATCAGCTGGTCCATAGACCACCATTAATTCCCAGAGGACATTGAGCCTCTTGTGATAAACCACCATGCTAGCCCAAAAAATCACATGATCAAAAGCCACAAAGTCAAATACATCAACTCTAGCCCTACAAGAATATCACCCGAGTGGCCAGACGCCGGAATGCAACGCCAAACGAAGTGGTCGGCACCGGCAATCGAGGAGAGCTTAGAAGTAGAGAAATAAGCTTTGAAAGTTTTGACAAAACCAACCAAATCAGCTTTAGTATCACGAACCAAGTCGCATATCTAGTCCCGGCGCCCCTAGCACCGAAACCACGGATGTTCCAGAAGATAGCTTTCATCTAAAATATAAGTTTTTGATATGAAGACTCGACCTACACGAGGCCACGCAGGCTTTAGCTTTACTAGGGCGTCTCGTCTTGGCCACGGTGGGAGCAGGGACACTACCCGCCCCCGATGGACCAGCGGTATCACTGTGAGCAACCACTGCCTTTGCAGCCATGACCTCTTCGGCTTTGGCAATGGCAGCCTGGGCCTCCTCATTTAGCCGAATCACAAATAGGAAAGAAGAAGGGGAACCCACACTACGATCAATCGAAACCCCGATATCAGAGAGGAGATTAAGAAGGTGGGAGTCAAGCACTAAGGGAAGAATCAAACGAATTGGAGAGGATGGGGGTGGAAGTACCTGGGGGACAAAGATCTTGAGCCGCGGCACGACGCTCCGTACGCTCCTGAATGGCGACATCGATGTTCTGGCGGTGCGGGCCCTTCTTGTCCATTGACACTGGGGACCACAGCAGCGTAGTCAAGGAACGCGCAGCCGAGGAGGAAGCCTCACCACTGGCCAGACCAGTGGCAGCAGCACCCAGATGCTCCTCCAGATGCCAACACACGCCCGAGCCTAATTGCTTAGATCCAGAGGACGCCCGACTATTGGAAGAGAACTTACGGACCGAATACTTCTTCTTGGGTTTACTGCTGGGACTAGGAGGGTGCAAGGGGCGAGACTATGACACGTCCACTATGCTAGCCCGAGAGGGCGGCACAGGGTGGGCGGGGATTTTGGAGCAAGCCTCGGAGAAAGGCGTCGACCCATCCACCTCCTTAGGGTCTTCCTCAGCAGATCGATCACCCTCCCCTGCTTAGTCGCCCCACCATCAGCAGGCGGGGCCCCAAAGTCAAAGAGGCCATGGGTCTCAGACCCCAAGGCCTCCCATTCCAAGGTGGTGAAAGGGTTGGCATTGCTGCCGGCCCCAGTGTTACCGCCTCCATCAGACGGGTCGGGCTTGGAGGACATGGGAGGAGGGCAGGGTGGGGGAACCTGTTGAGCAGCCTGGCCCTCCAGCAGGACCCGAATCCTATACGCGGCTTGAGCAAGGAAGATCTCAACTGAGCCATGGACGCGGGTGGGATCAATGCACCAGATCTTCATGCGGGCAGGACCGGGCAACTTAAAGGAGTCATCATCGACAGGAGCAGGTTTGCCAATGAGCTGCCCAAAAGACATCAAGAAGCGAGAGTTGTGCATACCATATGGAACATCATCAAGCAGAACCCAGACCTCAGAAAGAGACACCAAAGGTTTTACCGCATCGATGACGGCCTTCACTGTGACCATAACCTGATTGAGAGGCAAAGTGAAACTGGAACATGAGGCCATCATTTTCAGACTTTCCTTAGTAGGTAAGGTAACTGCAAACTCCGAATCAGAAACTTAGTTAATCTGCTAGTCCCAACCTTCAAGGCCCTACTCCTTCAACTCATAGGATATCACTTGAATCGGGACAGGGGAAGAGATAACCATAATCACAACAGCATTAGAAGAAACCGGGGCAATAATCGGCATATCCAGAGCACCATCCAGAGCAAAGAAAGACCATCCAGGCAAACCCATACCAAATTTCTTGAAAGATGGGAACTTGCATGTATCATGGCAGTCAACAGCGAGGTGTCCCTCTGAATGGCAAAACAAACAGAAAGGGGGGAGTTTGCATCGGGACTAGAAACGACTAGATCTGCGGCAAGCGAAGCACATCAGGGTAGCAGAGCCGGAGGACGCACCACCACCAGCGACCGGACCTGCACCCCTGGAGGGGATGAAGCCCTGGGGGAGTGGGGGGGAGGCGGAAGAATTCCATCACCCACCGAGGTCAAGGACGAGTCCGGGTCGTGAGGGGAGAGACGCTGTGCCTTGGAGGGGAAAGAGGCGGGCCCATAGCCACCACCCCGCTGGAACCGACCATCGCCCGTGCCTCGACCTGCCCCGGAGCGAACCACAGGGCCAGATCTAGGGCCACGCTTCATCAAGATCAGCATGATCGTATGGCCACCGACCCGACTGATTTCCTAGGGAAATCAGCCAGTTTAAGTTTATTGGTAGCACCAAAAAGAGAGCAATGTACGGATCTCGAAAGAATCTGTCATCATATGGTGGTGTTTATTGGAAGCGACTATAAATCACACGCCTGCATTCTTTTTGCCGTTTAGTCAAATTTGTCATTGGATTGAAATCTAATGGATGAAGAATAAGGTGCTAGAATCTTGTCATGCTATGTACTCCCCAACCCCCGCGTTTCCTCCCAGGCGACTGAGGGGAACCCTAACCAGCTGCACCGCCAGCCCCTCCCGTCGGCTCCACACGCCGTGCCGCCGTCGGAGGAAACCGCTTGGCGAAGCCCACACGGCAGATGGTGGTGGCTCTTCTAGTCTAGCGCATGCAGCGTCGATCTTGGTGGTGTGGACTCCAAGTTGAGGAGGCTTGGCCTCCGGTCCTACAGTCGTCGCAGCGATCTCGGCGGTCCTCTGCTTCGTCCCGTGCCCCCTGTCTCCAGCCCATACAGCGCATCCTTCGTTGGCGGCTTCTTCAGCTGTCCGCTCGGTCCGGTAGCGTCAAAAAGTCTCCCTTGCTTGGTGCGTCAGGGTGGGGTTGCAGCCCCCCTCCTGCTCCTGGTGGTGTGTATGGCGCGGCATGGAGCCTGGCCGGTCGCGACGTCAGCGTGCTGGTTGGGTGCCAGGTATTGTCTGCACCTGATCTGGCCTGCTGGCTTATGTTGGCGGCGAGGTAGGTGGCTCTGGCATGGTGTTGGATGATGACCCACAAGTATAGGGGATCAATCGTAGTCCGATCAATAATTAAGAGTGTCGAACCAAACAAGGAGCAAAAGGAAATGATAAACGGTTTTTAGCAAGGTAATTTCTGCAAGCACTGAAATTGTAAGTAGCAAGTAGTTTGATAGCAAGGTAATTTGTAATGAGCAAGTAATGGTAATGGTAAATAAGGTGCAGCAAGGTAGCCCAATCCTTTTGTGGCAAAGGACAGGCCAAAAAGATCTCTTATAATAAGCAAAGTGTTCTTGAGGGTACACGGGAATTTCATCTAGTCACTTTCATCATGTTGGTTTGATTCGTGTTTGCTACTTTGATAATTTGATATGAGGGTGGAGCAATGCTTGGGTGCTGTTCTTACTTGAACAACTTCCTACTTATGATTAACCCCCTCGCAAGCATCTGCAACTATGAGAAAAGTATTAAGATAACATCTAACCATAGCATTAAACATATGGATCCAAATCAGACCCTTATGAAGTAGCGCATAAACTAGGGTTTAAGCTTTTGTCACTCTAGCAACCCATCGTCTAATAACTACTCCACAATGCATTCCCTTAGGCCCAAGGATGGTGAAGTGTCATGTAGTCAATGTTCACATGACACCACTAAGGGAATCACGACATACATATCATCAAAATATCGAACACATATCAAATTCACATGATTACTTGCAACATGACTTCTCCCGTGACCTCAAGAACAAAGGTAACTACTCACAAATAATACTCATGCTCAAGATCAAAGGGGTATTGAATAGCATAATGGATCTGAACATATAATCTTCCACCAAATAAACCATATAGCAATCAACTACACAAGGTAATCAACAGTACTAGTAGCCCACATGTACCAATCTGAGGTTCCAGTACAAAGATTGAACACAAGAGATGAACTCGGGTTTGAGATGACATGGTGTTTTTGAATATGTTGATGAATAATGGCCTCCCAAAGATGAGAGGGTTGTTGGTGATGACGATGGCTTCGATTTCCCCCTCCGGGAGGGAAGTTCCCCTGGCGGAATTGCTCTGCCGGAGGGCAAAAGTGCTCCTGCCCAAGTTCCACCTCGAGACGGTAGCATTCCACCCCAAAAGTCCTCGCCTAATTTTTTCTAGGCAAAACAACAATATATACCAGAATATGGGCTCCGAAGGTGGGCCTGTGTGAGCACCACCCACCAGGGCACGCCTCGGGGGCCTGATGCGCCTTGGTGTATCGTCCTCACCAGGTGGCCCCCCCTTCCGGTAGTTTTTGCTCCAATATTTTTCATACATTCCATAAAAATTCTCCGTAAAGTTTCAGCTCAACTGGGTATGTGTCGAATAGGTATCTCCGAGATGCTTTTTCACGTCTAGAATTCCAGTTGCCGGTATTCTCCCTCTTTGTGCAAACCTTGCAAATTCTGAGAGAAAAGGCATTAAAATTACTCCCCAAAGCATTATTATGCATAAAAACATTATAATAATAGTAGGAAAACATGACGCAAAATGGATGTATCAACTCCCCCAAGCTTAGACCTCGCTTGTCAAAGCCGACATCGAAGAACATGTCCACATGGTTTTGATAGAGAGGTGTCGATAAAAACAAAATAGTAGCATCATGCTTATTATCATAACATAAACAAACTTTAACATATAACTCTTTCATATAAATTTTATTTCATTATAACGTCATATAACTTCTTATGAGTAAGTAACAATTCATTACAATGTAGAAGTATAAAGCATAAACCTTATTGGAAACCAACAAACTGTGTTCTTAGTCAACTTGGCAACTACAATTCATCATATTTTCAGGAAGGGTCTCATGTCGGAGCCTTTTGGGAAGTCCAAATATTCAACCATCATTTAGTCTTCCATCATTGCTAACACTCACAACATACCCATGAGCAAAAAATTTCAACCGGACACATAGAAAGATAGGGGCTTATAGTTTCGCCTCCCAACGTATTCACCTCAAGGGTGATGTCAACAATAATAACTCATGCTCACTCATATCCAACTGGGTATATCTGCCTAGATCTTTCCCTACCACATGATGCTTGCAAAAGAAAAGAAAAAAGAAAAAAGGAATAAGGAAGAATACTTTGACTCTTGTATAAAAGTAAATACATAAAGGTAAAAGATATGCCCTTCGCATAGGGAAGCAGAGGTTGTCATGCGCTTTTTAGTTTGTATGCCAAATCTCTTAGTGAAAAAGAATGTCACATTGTATTGCCCCTTGTGATAGCAACCTTTATTATGCAGTATCTCGCTTTTATTACTTTGCCATCACAAGTTCTTGCAACACTCAATTTTCTCTTACACTAATTGATCCAACACTTTTAGAAGCAATTTTTATTGCCTTGGTGCACCTATGACAACTTACTTCAAGGATCTTATTCAATCCATAGGTAGGTATGGTGGAATCGCAAAGATGAGTTTGGGTTTGGGTTTTTTTGGATGCACAAGTAGTACCTCTACTTAGTGCGGAATTTTTTGCTATCAAAGATACTGAGAAAGCACCACATGTTAAAGGATCTATGAAAATATAACTTCAATGCGAATATGAACAAGCATAAATCATTACATTGTCTTCCTTGTCCAACGTCAACAATTTTCGCATATAATATTTAATGGGGGCTCACAATCATAAAAGATGTCCAAGATAGTATATTTGCATGTGAATCTTCTCTTCCCTAATTAATGCTTTCATGAGTTGCATCACTGACTCATGCTATGTTTGCCAATCTCCAATAAATTTTACCACTTATAGTTTTCCTTGTGTGATGTCATTACTCACCATAAGATTAGCATATGATCTTTTCTCATTTATTTTCTTTTATTATGAATGCAAAATGAAATTAAATAGGCAAAAGCTCAAACTAAACTTTATTATATAACTCTCACTCGATTACATAGATAGATAGATCACGAAACTAGCACTCGAAAATAGATCATACCAAATTTTTATTCAACTAAATCACGAAAAAGCTAAGGATCGAAATAACAAGCAAAGGTAAAAAGTGATGGTGATATGATACCGGGGCATCTCCCCCAAGCTTGGCTCAAGCCAAGGGGAGTGCCCATACCCATGTACTCAAGTCTCCTTTGGTGGTGAAGATGATGAAGGTGGTGGTGATGAAGGGGTAGTATGTTTCTCCTCCGGCCTCCAGGGCAAGGGCTGACCGTCAAAAGTTGATGCACGAGTCCCCGGAGTCCTGCAACTGGCAGCTAAACTCATACCTTTAAATCTTGCATCATATTCAAAAACTTGATTTTATAGATCATAAATTTGACTCCAAAGAAAGCTGATTTGCTCGTTGAAGGTGAAGACGACGTGCTTCATGGACCATGTGATCACGGATGAATTCCGTGATCATGGAGTGATTGGCACTAAGTCCACGCTCCAACATCCCTTTGCACTTCAAGATGTCTTGTTCCACTGCTTCCAGCCTGGCCTCCACGCTTCCCATCTCCTTGGGTCCTTGTGACACCCTGGATTTCGGCTACAGTGATCTTTGTAATTAAGCTAAAGTGATGGCCAAGATTATGCTAATGCTTTTGCTAATCCATGTGTGATCACTTTTGGAATCCAAGCTCAACTCAAATTTCCTTTGCAATTCAAACTCATTTGAAAAGTGAATAAAATAGTTTTGTAGAGTTGAAAACAAAAATCATGTGGGGGTTGCCAATAATTCCCTGGTAATTATAAAACTAATAACAACATTTTTATAAAATGTATTGGTACCTCAAAATAAATAAAACAGAGGTCAAAACAATTATTTAATTGCCTTCTTAATTATAAAAATTTCTAAAACTTTCAAAAAGGCCCCCAAACTTTTTGTGACAGTGCCAAATATTGCAAGATATTAAATGGACCTTGTCACACATTTTTATTTTTGAGAATTAATGAAAAAAGGAATTAAAATAGAAACTTATAAAAGAAAACACAAAAGAAAGGAATAAAAAGGAACCCCTCACGGGCCCAACTGGGCCGTGGCCTAGCTGGGCCAACCAGGTCGGCCTAGCCAGTGGCTATTAAGCAACTAGCGACCAAACCCTAGCGCCCGACCCCCACTCCCCCACCTCTCTCTGCCCCCGTCCCTGGACCCGATCGGGATCCAGATCGGGGAGCCCTGCCGCCGCTCCCTCCCGCGACGCCGGCGACCGCCCCGCGCCGCCCCGTTGCCGCCAGGCCTCCCCACCATCGCTCGACGCCGCTGCACCTCGCCGCCTCGCCGGCCGCCTCCTCACACCCTCCCCAACGGCTCCACCAAGCCTCGCCGACCCCACCTCCCTGCAGCGCTCGTGAGCGCGTCCTCACTCCCTCTCTTTCCTCGCCGCGCTTGCCATGGCTGCCGTCATTGTCCCCTGCCGCTGCTCATCCTCACCGTGTCGCCACTGCCCGCGCGTCCGCTACCGCATGGCCGCGCCCATGCTCGAGCTCGCGTCGGCCACTGCTCGCAACTCCGGCCGCCCTCCTGCTCGCTCGTGACCGCCGTCGCCGCCACTCGCCTCGTCGGCCAGCGTCGCCGCCGGTGAGCCACTCCCGCCAGGGACCCCCTTGTGTGGGCCACCGCTGCCGCCGGCCATGTGTGTGTGTGTGTGTGTGTGTGTGTGTTCTGTGTGTGTGTGTGTGTGGCCATAGCCACTGCCACGTGGGGCCCCACCCACGAGAACGTTTATTAAAAGGAAAAATAAAATAAAAACAAAAATAAATATGTAAATAAAATAAAATATATTTTAATAAGTAAGATAATCAATTAGGAGTTAATTAATTTATTAGTAAATTAATTTATTAGGTTAATTAGATGATTAAGATTAATTAGGTTAATTAACTAAACTGTTAATTAACCTATTAATTAATTAGTTCAAACAATGAATGACTGGTGGGTCCCACCTCCTAATTAATTCTGATTAATGTTAATTACAGATTAATTAAAACTATGACACTAACATGTGGGGCCCACTGGTCAGGTTTGACCGGTCAATTGTGACTGTTGACTGCTGATGTCAGCATGACATCATGCTGACGTCATAAATGCATTTTTTGAATTTATTTAAATCTGTTAATTCCAGAATATTAATAAAACTTTAAAAATTAATATAAAATAATCCGTAACTCGGATGAAAATAATTTATACATGAAAATTGCTCAAAATGACGTGACGGATCCGAATACGCAGTCCGTTAGTCTGTCATGTGCTCCTAGCATAACAAACATGGAACTTTTCCATCATTTTAATTTGTCCGGTAGTAGCCTGAGACTCGGAAAATTATTGTCAGATATTCTTCGGACCCGTCTGCGATGTATAATACTGCGTTAGAGCACGCCTAGCCCTGCATATTGCCATGTCATGCATTGTGATCGCATTTGTGCTTTATATTTATTGTTTCTTCCCCCTCTTCTCTCCGGTAGACCCCGAGACTGACGCTGCTGCCAGTACGACTATGCGCGTGACGATCAACCTTTTGCCACAGAGCAGCAAGGCAAGCAACCCCCCTTGAGCATTTCGGTATCGCCTATTCCTTTCCCTCTTATACTTGCACTAGATTTTTGCTACTATATTAGTTAGCTCCTATTCTGATGCATAGCCTGTTTTTGATGAACTGTTACTATACTTGCAATCATACCAACTACTTGGTATAGGTTGGTTAGTGAATCCCTAGTGACCCCTTATTCCCAGTTGCCCCTGCTTCTTCATCGATGACCCGACGACTCGACAACTGGAGGACTCAATCAACCGACCGACAAGCTAGGCCCCTCACATCATCGCACTCCCCTTAGTAGTATGACTCTGTAGTGCTACTATCGAGTACTGAGGGTGACACCTCGTGAAGTACTCATGATGCTAGCCTTGTAGTGCAGCTCGTTGGTCATGGTTATCGAGGGTGATTCCTCCTTCACCATTCTCGATGATGTCTCTGTCGTGCTAGCCCTCAAGTGTGGGACCCTCGAGGGTGATTCCTCTAATGTCCACCATGACGGTTACATCGAGCGTGGACCATTGAGGGTTATTCCTTAGTTCCCGCCTTGATGTGTCATACACATAGTTACTATGACCTGGTTACAGAAACTTGTTGGTGATGGGTCGGCCCTGAGGGGTATCCACGGTTTGCTGATGATGAGGCGTGGACTGGCGAGAGAGGCCTTTGCCACACATCCTTGAGACGGGGCAACAGGACCACACTTTATGGGTCACGCTTTCCCCGCATTAATAAAATGCTAATGGGTTGGGTACTTGATCTAAGTTAGGTCGTTGGCCTTAATACACACTAACCTTCACGCGGGAGAAGTTATGGGTACTCAACGTCGTTGTATCAGCTGAAGCTCTTCGGACGTCAACATTGGAGTGGCGCGCGCCCGAGTGGTCTACAACGACATCGCACTTGTTATAAGGGGTGCTAGGAGTGTCCTCAGGCATCCTCGCATCGTGCAGAAGTGCAAAGGGCGATTATCCCATGACCCCTGCGCGCATAGGATTTAGATCGACGGGCTGGCCTCTTCGTTGAGTCTAGGTGGGGCGACGACGTTTTGATATCCCGAGGCCGGGCATGACCCAGAAAAGTGTGTCCGGTCGGAGGTGATTCAAGCGTGCGAGGAATATGTGGTGCACCCCTGCAGGGATGATAATCTATTCGAATAGCCGTGTCCACAGTAACAGGATGATTTGGAGTTGTACCTTGACCTTATACAACTACAATTGTGACTTTAATTATGAAATGAATGTTGGCTCCAGGATTTCTTCCTCGCAGAGAGTCGAGGAAGTATCTCTGGCGTGGTTACTTAAAAAAATTATTACAATAAAATATTGCTATATGTGAGTTACCCGTCTACTCTCTTCAAATGTTGCAAGATGCTAGTCTTTGATAAGACTAGGCCTTCTTCCTATTCTTGCTTTCTGCAATCAGTCCAGATATAACCCCTCCCCTTGATAATGATGCATACTTAGCATAGTTCTGATGTTAGTCTTGCGAGTACTTTGGATGAGTACTCACCGCTACTTTGCCTTCTCTTTCCCCCTCGATACGTTTCTGCGTTCAGACGGTGGAGCCCAAGAGATGGAGTACGTCGGAGACGACTACTACACCACCGCCAGATCCTACTACTACGTGGAGGCGGCCCCTGACCAGCAGTAGGATAGGAGGTTCCCAGGAAGGAGGCCTCTCCTCTCTCGATACGTTGTTATGTTTGTGCTAGCCTTCTTAAGGCAAAACTTGTTTAACTTATGTCTGTACTCAGATATTATTTGCTTCTGCTGACTCGTGCTTGTCGAGCTTTGTATTCGATCCCTCGGGGCCCCTGGCTTGTAATATGAAGCTGTATGACTTTATTTTGTGTCTAGAGTTGTGTTGTGATATCAATCAGCGAGTCCCTAATCTTGGTCGTGTGTGTATGTTTAGCGTACGGTCGAAATTGGGGGCGTCACAAGTTGGTATCATAGCCGACTGCCTGTAGGTAGCCCCCTTTACAACTCCTTGACCGAAGTTGAGTCTAGTATTTGAAAAACTTTTACTAACACTGATGATGTGGCTTACGGGCCCACATCTCAATCGGGTGGTATTAGGATCTTTTATTCCTCGTCTATACTCTGGGTTCTGATCTCTCTCCTCTTTCGGGTTAAAGATTTTGCTAACTCTAACATTAGGTTCTCGTGATCACATCCACCGGAGATTTGTTTCATCGACAATTGTTTCCTTTGAAGTTATAATGCACACACTGTCATTTGACATCTTAAGTATCCTTGTTACAGATGCATCCCGGTAGGCAGATCGTTCGTATGACCTTCGCGCACGATACGTCTGGGTTCCCGACCATTCTGGTCGACCTCTTGAAGAAGCTGGGTTATCGCTGGTACCCCGAGTACACCGTTTACGAGGACTACCGCGAGTTCAACCAGGACCAGTATGAGGCTGAGATGGTTATCTGGGATCGACAGGACCTCTCCATCACTGAGCTACACACCTTCTGTGGCATTGGAGTGATTGTTGAGATGGCAGTACAGGATGATGCTTATGCTGCTATTGTTTGTCTTCGTGCAGCGAACTCTTGTTTGGAGAAGACGACATACAGTTACATTCCGTATGTTCCTGCTGGAGTTGATACTACCGCTAACGCTGAGGTCTTGTCCCCTTTCGCAAGGCAGCACAACGACCGGTCCTACACTGCTGTCGGCACCCCCTACATGAGTCGTCGTTACGACCCACAGGTTCTGGTTCAGTACACTGAGGCATTGGATTGCACTGTCAGGGCTCTTAACGTCGAGCTGTACGCCACCCGTGCTCTTCTTTATCGGGCTATGGAGCATTTGTTGCCAGCAGTCACCGTGGGGATATATCCGGAGTACATCCTTTACCCGCCTCGGACTGAGTTTCCTCCAGGTCTTGAGGGGCCTGCTGTTGGAGGTCGTACCCCGGCACGTGGACCTGCGCTCCCGCTTAATATGCAGTGTCTACATCAGAGTTTGCACGGGATGCAGGACCCCGCCACCAGGTTCCACATTCAGGGTCATCTGCAGTTCCGTGGGTTCTTTCGTTGTCCCCGACGTTGATGTAGCTTTTTGCTATGTCCGTTGTTGTATCCCTCTACCGCGTGCCTACGTGTCGCCTAGTTGTCTAGACTAATTTCATGTCGGACCTATCGACTATGTTGTAACAGACTTATGGTTTGTAATAGACCTATGTATGGATGTGTATGTTGAATTCGAACTACTATGTCGTATCTAGTTGCACTTCCTTCATTGAGAAATTTACTTCATAAATGACTCATTGTCTTTGCAATAACCAATGCTAAAATACCACTGTTAATTGTTTCAACAGAATGGTTAGGCCAGCTGGTCGTGGTCATGGTGTGGCTGACCACCCACCGCCACCTGAATATATGGCTGGTATGATGCAGCAGTTTGAACTGAATTGCCAGTTTATGCAAGGGCTTATCGACCAGTTCCCAAGGCTGAACATGAATCAATAGCCAGCCCCAATGACTCTACAAGACTTCATGCGCCTCAACCCTGCGATCTATCGTAACTCAACTCAGCCGCTTGACGCAGATGACTGGCTCCATGATATCACGTATGAGCTGGAATCTTCAGGCACCCCAGTGGCTAGCTATGTCACCTTTGCCTCGTACTTTTCGAAGGGTCCCTCTGCTCTATGGTGGGACAGTCACAGGCGCTCACAACCTGTTGGGATAATCATCACCTGGCCGGAGTTCCAAGCTGCATTTCGTGCTCGCCATATTCCTCGAGGAATGATGGACTAGAAGAAGCGTGAGTTCCACAATCTCGTTCAGGGCAACAAGATAGTGGATGCTTATCAGCGGGAATTTCTGGACTTATCTCGCTATGCTGAAGAAGACGTTGCAACTGATGTTCGTAAACAGGAGAAGTTCCGTGAAGGCCTCCACCCTGATATCAAACTGGGACTCCTTGTTCAGGACTTTGACAACTTTGCCACCTTGGTGAACAAGTCCATTATAGTGGAAACAGGTCTGCACGACTACAAGGACAACAACAAGCGCAACCGTTACATGGGCTCATCTTCGGGCTCAGCAAGTCAGAAGCGCAAGATCTGGATTCCCCACAACATGAACCATGCAGCTGCTCCTGCTCCAAGGCTGTCCTATGCTGCACCTCGTCTGCCTCCACCCCTAACTAGGCAGCCGAGGCTCCCAACTCTACCACCACGAGCTCCTGTTCCCCCTTCTCGTCCTGAGGATGGGCCGTCTTTCAAGTGTGGTCATCCAGGACACCGTGCTAGAGACTTCAGGCAGAATCACAATCAACTTGCACTGCCTTCCAACCAGCCCCGCAACAACAACGCCAGGCCTGCTCAAGGTCGTGCTCAAGCTAACAATGCTGAACAAAATGAAGCTCAAGACCAGCCTGTTACTGTGATGGGTACTCTGTTGGAAATATGCCCTAGAGGCAATAATAAAATGGTTATTATTGTATTTCCTTGTTCATGATAATTGTCTATTGTTCATGCTATAATTGTGTTAACCGGAAACCATAATACATGTGTGAATACATAGACCACAACATGTCCCTAGTGAGCCTCTAGTTGACTAGCTCGTTGATCAATAGATGGTCACGGTTTCATGGCCATGGACATTGGATGTCATTGATAACGGGATCACATCATTAGGAGAATGATGTGATGGACAAGACCCAATTCTAAGCATAGCACAAGATCGTGTAGTTCGTTTGCTAAAGCTTTTCAATGTCAAGTATTGTTTCCTTAGACCATGAGATTGTGCAACTCCCGGATACCGTAGGAATGCTTTGGGTGTGCCAAACGTCACAACGTAACTGGGTGGCTATAAAGGTGCACTACGGGTATCTCCGAAAGTATCTGTTGGGTTGGCATGAATCGAGACTGGGATTTGTCACTCCGTGTGACGGAGAGGTATCTCTGGGCCCACTCGGTAAGACATCATCATTATGAGCTCAATGTGACTAAGGAGTTAGTCACGGGATGATGTATTACGGAACGAGTAAAGAGACTTGCCGGTAACGAGATTGAACAAGGTATGGGGATACCGACGATCGAATCTCGGGCAAGTATCATACCGATAGACAAAGGGAATTGTATACGGGATTGATTGAATCCTTGACATCGTGGTTCATCCGATGAGATCATCGTGGAGTACGTGGGAGCCAACATGGGTATCCAGATCCCGCTGTTGGTTATTGACCGGAGAGGTGTCTCGGTCATGTCTACGTGTCTCCCGAACCCGTAGGGTCTACACACTTAAGGTTCGATGACGCTAGGGTTATAGGGAAAAGGTATACGTGATTACCGAAGGTTGTTCAGAGTCCCGGATGAGATCCCGGACGTCACGAGGAGCTCCGGAATGGTCCGGAGGTAAAGATTGATATATAGGAAGTCCAGTTTTGGTCACCGGAAAGTTTTCGGGCTCATCGGTAGTGTACCGGGAGTGCCGGGAGGGTGCCGGATAACCCCCGGGAGGGGTGTGACGACCAAAGGACCACATGGGCTGTTAGATAAAGTGTGCCAGCCCTTATTGGGCTGGGCAAGACTTTTGCTAAAGGCCCATGCGGCTGGAGATAAGGAGATAAGGCAAAAAGGATTTAAAAGGAGGAGATCCACCTCCCTTGTGGGAGGTGGACTCTCCCTTTAATTCGGCCGGCCATCTCCTCTTTGGAGTAGAGGCCAAGCCAGCCCTCCACGTCCCTCCTCCTATATATACTTGAGGTTTTGGATGTTTTGAGACAAGATTTGATCTCTCTCTCTCACGGCGAAGCCCTACCTCTCTTCTTCCTCCTCCGCAGCGCTTAGGCGAAGCCCTGTCGGAATACCTTGCTACTCCACCACCACCACGCCGTCGTGCTGCTGTTGGAGCCCTTCCCCAACCTCTCCTTCCTCCTTGCTGGATCAAGGTGTTGGAGACGTCACCGGGCTGCACGTGTGTTGAACGCGGAGGTGCCGTCCGTTCGGCACTTGATCGGATCTACCGCGATCTGAATCGCTGCGAGTACGACTCCATCAACCGCGTTCTTGTAACGCTTCCGCTTAGCGATCTTCAAAGGTATGAAGATGCAATCTCTCCCCTCTCGTTGCTGGTTTCTCCATAGATAGATCTTGGTGAACGTAGGAAAATTTTGATTTACTACTACGTCTCCCAACAGTGGTATCAGAGCTAGGTCTATGCGTAGAATCTATGCACGAGTAGAACACAAAGCAGTTGTGGGCGTCGAGTTTGTTAATTTGCTTGCCGCTACTAGTCTTATCTTGATTCGGCGGTATTGTGGGATGAAGCGGCCCGGACCAACTTTACACGTACGCTTACGTGAGACCGGTTCCACCGCCTGACATGCACTAGATGCATAAGGTGGCTAGCGGGTGTCTGTCTCTCCTACCTTAGTCGGATCGGATTCGATGAAAAGGGTCCTTATGAAGGGTAAATAGCAATTGGCAAATCACGTTGTGGTGTTGACGTAGGTAAGAAACGTTCTTGCTAGTAACCTATAGCAGCCACGTAAAAACTTGCAACTACAAATTAGAGGACGTCTAACTTGTTTTTGCAGCATGTGCCTTGTGATGTGATATGGCCAAAGGATGTGATGTGATGCATTGTGATGTATGAATTGATCATGTTCTTGTAATAGGATTCACGACTTGCATGTCGATGATTATGACAACCGGCAGGAGCCATAGGAGTTGTCTTATTTATTGTATGACCTGCGTGTCAATCATAAACGCCATGTAATTACTTTACTTTATTGCTAAGCGTTAGCCATAGTAGTAGAAGCAATAGTTGGCGAGACAACTTCATGAAGACACAATGATGGAGATCATGATGATGGAGATCATGGTGTCGTGCCGGTGACAGTGATGATCATGGTGCCCCGAAGATGGAGATCATAGGAGCAAAATGATATTGGCCATATCATGTCACTATATTGATTGCATGTGATGTTTATCATGTTTACATCTTATTTGCATAGAACGACGGTAGTAAATAAGATGATCTCTCAATAAAATTTCAAGAAAGGTGTTCACCCTAACTGTGCACCGTTGTTAAGGATCGTCGTTCCGAAGCACCACGTGATGATCGGGTGTGATAGGTTCTAACGTTCGCATACAACGGGTGTAAGCCAGATTTACACATGCGAAACACTTAGGTTGACTTGACAAGCCTAGCATGTACAGACATGGCCTCGGAACACGGAAGACCGAAAGGTCGAACATGAGTCGTATAGAAGATACGATCAACATAGAGATGTTCACCATGGATGACTAGTCCATCTCACGTGATGATCGGACACGGGCTAGTTGACATGGATCATGTATCACTTGGAAGACTAGAGAGATGTCTATCTAAGTGGGAGTTCATTAATAATTTGATTAAATGAACTTAATTATCATGAACTTAGTCTAAAAATGTCCTTGCAAATTATGTCGTAGATAGCTCGCGCTGTAGCTCCCCAGTATTATTGATACAATCCTAGAGAAAAGTAAGTTGAAAGTTGATGGTAGCAATAATGCGGACTGGGTCCGTGATGTGAGGATTGTCCTCATTGCTGCACAGAAAGCTTATGTTTTTGATGTACCGCTAACTGCATCACTCCCTCAAGCGTTGTCTGTAGATGTTGTGAACATATGACAGGCACTTTTTGATGACTACGTGATAGTTCAGTGCGTCATGCATTACGGCTTAGAATTGAGGCTTCAAAATGTTTTGAACGTCACAGAACATATGAGATGTTCTAGGAGCTGAGATTGTGATCTCAAGCTCGTGCCTATGTTGAGAGGTATGAGACCTCCAACAAGATTCTTTGCCTGCAAGATAAAGGAGAATAGCTTAATCGGTGAGCGTGTTCTCAGATTGTCTGGGTGCTACAATCACTTGAATCAAGTGGGAGTTAATCTTCCAGATGAGATAGTGATTAATGCAGTTCTCCAAGTCACTGCCACCAAGCTACTAGAGCTTCGTGATGAACTATAACATGCCAGGGATGGATAAGATGATCCCTGAGTTGTTCGTGATGTTTGACACCACGAAGGTAGAAATCAATAAGGAGCATCAAGTGTTGATGGTTAAGTGAAAACCACTAGTTTCAAAAGGGGCAAGGGCAAGAAGGGAAAAACTTCAGGAATGGCAAGCCAGTTGTTGCTCTAGTGAAGAAACCCAAGGTTGAGCCCGAACCCGAGACTAAGTGCTTCTGTTATGAGGAGAATGTTCGCTGAAGCGAAAAAACCCTAGATGATTGGTAGATAAGAAGGCTGGTAATGTCAATGGAAGTATATTTGATATACGTGTTAGTGATGTGTACCTTGCTGGTACTCCTAGTAGCACCTGGGTATTAGATACCGGTTCGGTTGCTAAGTGTTAGCAACTCGAAATAAAAGCTACGTAGTAAATGGAGA
Organism: Hordeum marinum; assembly: GCA_022496015.1. Classification (NCBI taxonomy): domain Eukaryota; kingdom Viridiplantae; phylum Streptophyta; class Magnoliopsida; order Poales; family Poaceae; genus Hordeum; species Hordeum marinum. The sequence continues at coordinate 340,014,927 of CM039678.1, forward strand.
CTAGCTAGGTGAAAGGTGACGATGTGTGTTGGAAGTATTTCCAAGATTGATGTGATCACCATCGCACGCTCTCTCTACCTTCAGGATTTGTGATAAACCTAAATAAATGTTATTTGGTGTTTGCGTTGAGCATAAACGTGATTAGATCATGATTAGTGCGATACGGTTATTCATATAAGTTAGAGAATAATGGTTATTCTGTTTACATGGATAATGCCTTCAATGGTCATGCACCCACTCGAAATGGTTTATCGAATCATGATCGTAGTAGTACACATATTCATAACATTGGTACCAAAAGATACAAAGTTAATAATGATAGTACCACATGCTTGTGGCACTGCCACGTAATGTCATATTGGTATAAATCGCATGAAGAAACTCCATGATGATGGATGTTTTTTGACTCACTCGATTTCGAATCGGTTGAGACATGCGAGCCATGCCTCTTGGGCAAGATGACTGAGACCCCGTCATCCAATATGATGGAGCGGGCAAGTGGCTTATTGGAATTAATACATGTTGATGTATGTGGTCCAATGAGTGTTGAAACACACAGTGGATATCGTTGTTTTTCTTTACCTTCACTGATGATTTGAGTAAATATGGGGATATTTACTTAATGAAACACGAATCTGAAATGTTTGAAAGGTTCAAGGAGTTTCAGAGTGAAGTTAAAGATCATCGTGACAAGAAGATAAATGTCTATGATATGATCATGGAGGTGAATATCTAAGTTACGAGTTTGGTATGCAATTTTAGACAATGTGGAAATTGTTTCACAGCTCACGCCTCCTGGAACACCATAGTGTGATGGTGTGTTTGAACGTCGTAGTCGTGCTCTATTGGATATAGTGAGTACTATGATGTCTCTTATCGTTTTACCACTATCGTTATGGGGTTATGCATTAAAGACAAATCCATTCACTTTAACAGGGCACCATCTAAGTCTGTTGAGATGACACCGTGAGAATTATGGTTTGACAGAAGCCTAAGCTGTCATTTCTTAATGTTTGGGGCTGCGACGCTTATGTGAAAATGGGTTTTTCACCTAGCGAGCTCGAACTCAAAGCAGACAAATGCATCTTCATAGAATACCCTAATGAGACATTGGGTATACCTTCTATCTCAGATCCAAGCGCAAAAGGTGTTTGTTGCTAAGAACGGGTCCTTTTTGAGAAAGAGTTTCTCTCGAAAGAATTGAGTGGGAGGAAGATAGAACTTGATAAGGTTGTTGAACCTTTGTTTCAACCAGAGAATAGCGCAACACAGAAAGATGTTTCTGTAGAGCCTACTTAGTTGAAAAGGAAGTTAATGATGATGATCATGAAGCTTCGGATCAAGTCACTATCGAACCTCGTAGGTCGACAAGGACGCGTACTGCTCCTGAGTAGTACGACAACCCTGTCTTGGAAATCATGTTGTTGGACAACGATGAACCTACGAACTATGGAGAAGCGATGGTGGGCCCGGATTCCAACAAATGGCTAGGAGCCATGAAATCCGAGAAAGGATCCATGTATGAAAACCAAGTATGGACTTTGGTAGACTTGCCTGTTGAATGGCGGGTCATTGAGTACAAATGGACCTTTGAGATAAACATAGACGCTAATGGTGAAATGTCACCGTTTATAAAGCTCGACTTGTCGCAAAGAAGTTTCCGCCAAGTTCAAGGAGTTGACTGCAATGAGATTGTCTCATCTGTAGCGATGCTAAAAGTCTATTAAAATTTTGTTAGCAGTTGCTGCATTTTTCGATTATGAAATCTGGCAGATGGATGACAAAACAAGGTTTCCGTAATGGTTTCTGTGAGGAAGAGTTGTATGTGATACAACCAGAAGGTTTTGTCAATCCTAAGGATGCTAATAATATGCAAACTCCAGCGATCCTTCTATGGACTGGAGCAAGCATCTCGGAGTTGGAATATATGCTTTGATGAGGTGATCAAAGTGTTTAAGTTTATACAAAGTTTATGAGAAACTTGTATTTGCAAGAAAGTGAGTGAGAGCACTATGGAATTTCTTATAAGAATATGTAGTTGACATATTATTGATCGGAAATGATGTAGAATTTCTGGAAGAGCATGAAGGGTTGTTTGAAAAGTTTTGTTTTTCAAAGGAAGACCCAGATAAAGCTACTATTTTATTGAGCATCAAGATCTATAGGGATAGATCTATTCGCTTGATAAGTTTTTTCGACGAAGACATACCTTGACAAGTTTTTGAAGGAGTTCAAAATAGATGGGTCAAAGAAGGAGTTCTTGACTGTATTGTAAGGTGTGAAATTGAGTAAGACTCAATACCCGACCACGGCAGAAGATAAAGAAGAGATGAGTGTCATCTCCTATGCTTTAGCCATAGGCTCTATATAGTATGCCATGCTGTGTACCGCACCTGTGTGTGCCTTGCCATGAGTCTGTCAAGGGGTACAAGAGTAATCCAAGAGTGGATCACTAGACAGCGGTCAAAGTTAGCCTTAGTAACTTGAGAACTAAGGAAATATTTCTCGATTATGGAGGTGATAAAGAGTTCATCGTAAAGTGTTACGATGATGCAAGCTTTAAAACCAATCCGGATGACTCTTAGTAGAAATCCAGCTACGTATAGTGGAGCAGCCATTTGGAATAGCTCCAAGTGGAGCATGGGAGTAGTATCTACAAATATGACATGGAAAGTTTGTAAGGTACACACGGATCTGAATGTCGCAGACCCGTTGACTAAAACCTCTTTCACGAGCAGGACATGAACAAACCCCAGAACTTATTGGGTGTTAATCACATGATGATATGATCACATGGTGATGTAAGTGTTAATCACATGGTGATGTGAACTAGATTATTGACTCTAGTGCAAGTGGGAGACTGTTGGAAATATGCCCTAGAGGCAATAATAAAATGGTTATTATTGTATTTCCTTGTTCATGATAATTGTCTATTGTTCATGCTATAATTGTGTTAACCGGAAACCATAATACATGTGTGAATACATAGACCACAACATGTCCCTAGTGAGCCTCTAGTTGACTAGCTCGTTGATCAATAGATGGTCACGGTTTCATGGCCATGGACATTGGATGTCATTGATAACGGGATCACATCATTAGGAGAATGATGTGATGGACAAGACCCAATTCTAAGCATAGCACAAGATCGTGTAGTTTGTTTGCTAAAGCTTTTCAATGTCAAGTATCGTTTCCTTAGACCATGAGATTGTGCAACTCCCGGATACCGTAGGAATGCTTTGGGTGTGCCAAACGTCACAACGTAACTGGGTGGCTATAAAGGTGCACTATGGGTATCTCCGAAAGTATCTGTTGGGTTGGCATGAATCGAGACTGGGATTTGTCACTCCGTGTGACGGAGAGGTATCTCTGGGCCCACTCGGTAAGACATCATCATTATGAGCTCAATGTGACTAAGGAGTTAGTCACGGGATGATGTATTACGGAACGAGTAAAGAGACTTGCCGGTAACGAGATTGAACAAGGTATGGGGATACCAACGATCGAATCTCGGGCAAGTATCATACCGATAGACAAAGGGAATTGTATACGGGATTGATTGAATCCTTGACATCGTGGTTCATCCGATGAGATCATCGTGGAGTACGTGGGAGCCAACATGGGTATCCAGATCCCGCTGTTGGTTATTGACCGGAGAGGTGTCTCGGTCATGTCTACGTGTCTCCCGAACCCGTAGGGTCTACACACTTAAGGTTCGATGACGCTAGGGTTATAGGGAAAAGGTATACGTGATTACCGAAGGTTGTTCGGAGTCCCGGATGAGATCCCGGACGTCACGAGGAGCTCCGGAATGGTCCGGAGGTAAAGATTGATATATAGGAAGTCCAGTTTTGGTCACCGGAAAGTTTTCGAGCTCATCGGTAGTGTACCGGGAGTGCCGGGAGGGTGCCGGATAACCCCCGGGAGGGGTGTGACGACCAAAGGACCACATGGGCTGTTAGATAAAGTGTGCCAGCCCTTATTGGGCTGGGCAATACTTTTGCTAAAGGCCCATGCGGCTGGAGATAAGGAGATAAGGCAAAAAGGATTTAAAAGGAGGAGATCCACCTCCCTTGTGGGAGGTGGACTCTCCCTTTAATTCGGCCGGCCATCTCCTCTTTGGAGTAGAGGCCAAGCCAGCCCTCCACGTCCCTCCTCCTATATATACTTGAGGTTTTGGATGTTTTGAGACAAGATTTGATCTCTCTCTCTCACGGCGAAGCCCTACCTCTCTTCTTCCTCCTCCGCAGCGCTTAGGCGAAGCCCTGTCGGAATACCTTGCTACTCCACCACCACCACGCCGTCGTGCTGCTGTTGGAGCCCTTCCCCAACCTCTCCTTCCTCCTTGCTGGATCAAGGTGTTGGAGACGTCACCGGGCTGCACGTGTGTTGAACGCGGAGGTGCCGTCCGTTCGGCACTTGATCGGATCTACCGCGATCTGAATCGCTGCGAGTACGACTCCATCAACCGCGTTCTTGTAACGCTTCCGCTTAGCGATCTTCAAAGGTATGAAGATGCAATCTCTCCCCTCTCGTTGCTGGTTTCTCCATAGATAGATCTTGGTGAACGTAGGAAAATTTTGATTTACTAGTACGTCTCCCAACATACTCTTCTCGTCAACTCAGTACCAACTTCTGTCTTGTTTGATACAGGAGCATCACATTCTTTTATGTCTGAAGATTATGCATACATGCATGGCATTAGGTACGAGGAGGTGATTGTTCCAATAGTGGTAAATACCCTTGCGGGCCAGTGTCGAACCTCCATGTTTTGTCCAGATGTCCCAATTGAAATAGAAGGACTGGAATTCCATGCTTCCCCCATAGTATTGAAGTCTTCCAAGATTAACCTCATTCTCGGAATGGATTGGTTGAAAGCACATACTGCTTCATTCTTTTATGACACCAAAACTATCCACCTTCTGCATCCTTCGAATGAGATAGTCAGCTACCATGCTCATCTTGTTCGAGATGCTGAAGCCTGGTAATATAACATGAATGCATTAAATGAGTCACCTCTTGAGGGGATTGAAAACATTCCAGTTGTCCGAGATTTTCAAGATGTTTTTTTCCAGAAGAACTCCTAGGGATTCCCCCTGCTAGAGCCGTCGAGTTTGTCATCGACTTGGCACCTGGTACCACTCCTATGGCCAAGCGTCTGTATAAGATGCCACCACATGAACTCCTTGAACATAAGCAAGAAATTGACAATTCTCTACGTCTAGGTTTCATTCGTCCAAGTTCCTCTACTTGGGGAGCACCTTCTCTCTTTGTTAAGAAGAAGGATGGGACAAACTGTCTGGTCCAGGATTATCAACCAATCAACCAAGCTACAATTCAGAACAAATATCCACTTCCTCGGATCAATGATTTGTATGATCAACTTGCTGGTGCCTCAATTTTCTCTAAGCTCGACTTGAGGTTGGGATACCATCAGATCTGTGTTCGTGAAGAGTATATTCCGAAGACCGCATTTGTTACTCGCTATGGTTCATACGAGTAGTCGACACTCACCGGACCCAATGATGGGCCGACTCATTTTCCTGTTGAACACAATGGTCCAAATCTACAATGGTCATAGGCTGCTTACAGGTCCCCTGAAAATTCTTAATAAACTTCGCTCTCAGCTCCGCCCATGAACTTATCGTGTTAGGCGGCAGACCTTTCAACCATGTGCGAGCCGGACCCTCAAGCATCACGATGAAATATTTTGCACATACCGCCTCACTGACGTCCAACATCTCCATGGCCAACTCATAACTCTCAACCCAAGCCTCAGGGGGTAGATCAGCTATGTAATTCAAAACTTTTCGAGGCCCCTTAAAATCTTTCGGTAGTCGTTCACTTCTCAGAGCCGAAGTTAAACATGGCACCCCTACGGCTTTGGTACTAACTACTCCCATTGAGACGTAAAGCGCCGGCACTAGACGAGTTGCCGCTATCTCCGCCTCTCGCCTGTTCCTCGCCCAGTCCGCGAGGGCTTGTGCATCTAGAGCCACATGCTTGTCCTCCGATGGTCCCCGACGCGGATGACTACTGGAACACGCCGGCGACTCATAGCGCCGGCTGAAACTTCGACTAGGGAGGGGGGTAGAGTGAACCCGGATCCGGCTGTGAGCATATCTCTCTTGCTGGGCCATGGCCGTCTGTAAATATCCAATGGCGTTTCGCACGTCCTCCGCAAAGGGTGCTTCATCTAGGATGGGAATCGTCCCAAGCCGGGTGGCCGCCGCCACCATGTTCTCGACCGGGTTAGAGTAATGACCCGCCGGTGTCGGAAAAGCTCTAGGTGAAGTTTGGTTATGCTGGGGTGGATGAGTTGCCGGGCGTTCCATCGGGCGGCTTTCCGGCGCGCCCGCAACCCGCCCCACACCGGGGGTATTAAACAGGTTCCTTGCTTTGTAACGTTCTGACAGACGGGATTGATGCCTCCTTCGGTGCACCGCGGCTGCTGACCTTTGTTCCAGCTCCAGATGGAAAGCATCTGCCTTGATACGCTCCGCTCTTCCTCCATCCGGATCTTCAGCTCAGCCATCCTTTGTTGTTCCTCTGCCATCCGGCCCTTGATCCATGCCACCTCTAGATTCCGGGCTGCTTGATTATCCGGTGTTACTTCCGTGGCCATGAGAGCTGTAAGCTCGTCCATCAATTCCACTAGAACCTGAGCCGGCGGCGGCGGGATATCACCCGCTGTGGCGGCTCCCACAGCCGTGTGATCGGCGGCTGGAGCTGATCCCGCCATGAACACCGCCGCATGAACCGGGGATCTCGGAGCATCCAACTCAAAGCCCTCTACATCAGAATAGGTGTCGTAGTAGCCCCCAAGGCCACCGTTACCGAGCCGATACATTGACTCTGTCTCCCCACTGGAGGACTCATCTTCCGAGCAAACAAGAGTTCCCTGTGACCCGGATTGATGACTAGACCCGGACGCTTCCAGGTCCATACCTTGAGAGTCGTAGGGGTGCCATGTTTAACTCCGGCTCTGAGAAGTGAACAAGTACCGAAAGATTTTAAGGGGCCTCGAAAAGTTCCAAATTACACAACTGATCTACCCCCTGAGGCTTGGGTTGAGAGTTATGAGCTGGCCATGGAGATGCTGGACGTCAGTGAGGTGGTATGTGCAAAATATTTCATCATGATGCTTGAGGGTCCGGCTCGCACATGGTTGAAAGGTCTGCCGCCTAACACAATAAGTTCATGGGCGGAGCAGAGAGCGAAGTTTATTAAGAATTTTTAGGGGACCTGTAAGCAGCCTATGACCATTGTAGATTTGGACCATTGTGTTCAACAGGAAAATGAGTTGGCCCATCATTGGGTCAGGCGAGTGTCGACCATTATTCACTCTTCAGAGCAGATCATGGCGGCTCAAGCGGTGCTTATTCTGGAAAAGAACTGTCATTTTGTTCCATTGAAATAGAAGCTCGGCCGGCTCAAGCGCACGTGTCAGGATATGGGAGAGCTCATGACGGCCCTGACAAAGTATGCCGACTCAGATAACACCAAGGATCCAGGCTCGGATGATGATAAAGCCAATCAAGGGAAGAAGAACAATCAAGGCAAAGGCTTTGTGAACAATGGGAATCAGAATAAACGGAAGAACGCTGATGGAGGGTCAGAGCTAGTGGCAAACACCAACACAGAACAGAACCATCCCAAGGGGAACGGAAAATTCAGGCCGTTTCACCAAAGAACAGAGGTCCTTTCAATTTAGAAGAAGTGCTTAAGAAGCCTTGTCCGGAGCACAGCACGCCTGATAAGCCGGCGTTACATGCGTGGGGTGATTGCTTTATCATGCAGAGATTCAAAAACCAGCATTTCCAACCACGCAATAACCAGGGCGGTGGCCCGCCTGGCGGCTCAGGGCACGGTGGATCAGGGGCTGGATTCGGTGCCGGCGGTTCAAGAACCGGGCATCCAGGTCAGAATAACCAAGGGGGGCACGAACAGCATCCTGGCAACAACAGCAATAACAACAATCAGCAGCAGTAGCAACGCAATCAATCCGGGTTTCAGAGTAACCCGAAGCAGCTCAGTTCTGGACAGTATCACGTGTTCATGACCGGTCACAGGTATAGCACTATAGGAGTCAAAGGTATGACTTCCAAAGAAATTCCCTCCCATGATGGTATCTAGGACATATATATTCCAAGGAGCGATCCCCACGTAAAAATTGCGAAGGAGAACGGTAGTAGATTTCTTACAAATAGATCTATTTTGAGCAGTACAAATTCTATACCAAGCATCTTTTAAGTTTTCTCCCTCCCTTTGCTTAAAGTTAAGAACTTCATACTCGGGAGCGATAGTAGCAAGGCTGCCCATGAGTTTGAGTGATCTACCACACAAAAAGCAAACGAAAAGACGAACAAAAAAGGGCGAATAAAAAGGCAAATCTTTTTGGAAATCGTTTTAGAAGTGGGGAAGAGGAAAACGAGAGGCAAATGGCAAATAATGTAAATGCAAGAGATGAGATTGTGATGGTTACTTGGTATCCTTGACTTGCTATATATCTCCCCGGCAACGGGGCCAGAAATCCTTCTTGCTACTTCTCGAGCATGCGTTAGTTTCCCATGAAGAGGAACGGTTTGATGCAGCAAAGTAGATAAGTATTTCCCTCAGTCTTTAAGAACAAAGGTATCAATCCAGTAGGAGATACAAACGAGCCACCAATAGATATACCTGCGCAAGGAATCAAACTCTTGCACCCAACGCTATAAAGGGGTTGTCAATCCCTTCACGATTATTTGCAAGGATGAGATCTAGTAGAGATAGATATAATAGGGTGCTTGAGCGGAAAGTAAAACTAAAAGTAAAAATAATGCAGCAAGTATTTTTGGTGTTTTTGGTTTTAGATCTTAAAATATATATGGAAGATACACCCGGGGCCATAGGTTTCACTAGATGGCTTCTCTCATGATGGCAAGTATTACGGTGGGTGAACAAATTACTGTCGAACAATTGATAGAAAAGCGAATAATTATGAAGATATCCAAGGCAATGATTATGCATATAGGCATCGTGTCCGTGAAAAGTAGACCGAAACTATTCTGCATCTACTACTATTACTCCACACATCGACCGACTCCTGCCTGCATCTAGAGTATCAATTTCATGAAGAACAGAGTAACGCTTTAAGTAAGATGACATGATGTAGAGGAATAAACTCAAGCAATATGATGAAAAACCCATCTTTTTACCCTTTATGGCAACAATACAATACGTGCCTCGCTACCCCTACTTTGTCACTGGGTGAGGACACCGCAAGATTGAACCCAAAACTAAGCACTTCTCCTATTGCAAGAATTACTAATCTAGTTGGCTAAACCAAACCAATAACTCAAAGAGACTTGCAAAGATATTAAATCATGCATATAAGAATTCAGGAAAGACTCAAATAATATTCATGGATAATTTGAACATAAACCCACAATTCATCAGATCTCCACAAACACACCGCAAAAGAGTATTACATCGGATAGATCTCCATGAAGATCATGAAGAACATGGTATTTAGAAGCAAAGAAAGAGAAGAATTTATCTAGCTACTAGATATGGACCCATAGGTCTGTGGTGAACTACTCACGCATCATCGAAGGGGCAATGGAGTTGATGTAGATGCCCTTCGTGATCGAATCCCCCTCCGGTAGTTTACCGGAAAAGGCTCCAAGATTGGATCTCTCGGGAACGGAGGCTTCTGGCGGCGGAAAAGTGTTTTCGTGGCTCGTTTTCATAATGATGGAATATTTGGGTATTTATAGGCCGGAGATTAGGGTTAGGGGAGTTGCCAGGGGCCCACGAGCCTGCCTGGCGCGGGTGGCCTGCCTACATGCGGCAAGCGGGCTTGTGGCCCCGTGGCAGCTCCTTTGCCTTGGTTCTCAAGTCTCATGGCTTCCATATTTTCCAGAAAAAATCATTCTGGAGGTTTTATTCCGTTTGGACTCCGTTTAATATTCCTTATCTGCGAAACTCAAAAACAAGAAAAAACAAAAACTAGCACTAGGCTCTAGATTAATAGGTTAGTCCCAAAAATAATATAAAATAGCATATTAATGCATAAAAACATCCAAAACAGGTAATATAATAGCATGGAACAATCAAAAATTATAGATACGTTGGAGACGTATCAGGTACCCGTGGATTCGGCTAGCCGTGGAGTGTAATTGTTGGTGGAGGGGGAGTAAACCTTTACTTTTACCACTTAGGAACCGCTTCTAATGTGTTTAACATGGAATATATTGGTAACTCTAGGTCGTAACATTGATAGGAAGGGTGAAAGTCCCAAAATTATATTTATATCTGTTTGAAAAAATGAGCTCTGGCACATATGCAAATCCCTGCTTCCCTCTGCGAAGGGACAATCTATTGGAAACTCAAATACATGTGTGGGTACATAGACAACACTGTGTCCCTAGTATGCCTCTAGTTGACTAGTTCGTTGATCAAAGATGGTTTTGTTTTCCTGACCATAGACATGAGATGTCATTAGATAACGGGGTCGCATCATTGGAAGAATGATGTGATGGACAAAGACCCAAACTATAAACATAGCATGTGATCATGTCAGTTTATTGCTATAGTTTTCTGCATGTCAAGTATCCATTCTTATGACCATGAGATCATGCAACTCACTGACACCGGAGGAGTACCTTGTGTGTGTCAAACGTCGCAATGCAACTGGGTGACTATAAAGGTGCTCTACGGGTATCTCCGAGGATGTATGTTGGGTTGGTATGGATCAAGAATGGGATTTGTTACTCCGTGTGACGGAGAGGTATCTCAGGGCCCACTCGGTAATACAACATCACTACAAGCCTTGCAAGAAATGTGACTAAAGAGTTAGCCACAAGATCTTGTATTACAGAATGAGTAAAGAGACTTTCTGCTAACAAGATTGAATTAGGTATAGAGATACCAACGATCGAATCTCGGGCAAGTAACATATAGAAGAACAAAGGGAACATCATACGGGATTAACTAAATCCTTGACATAGAGGTTCAACCGATAAAGATCTTCATAGAATATGTAGGATCCAGTATGGGCATCCAGGTCCCGCTAGTGGTTATTGACTATAGAGGTGTCTTGGTCATGTCTGCATAGTTCTTGAACCCGCGGGGTCTACACAGTTAATGTTTGGTGAGGATATAAGTATATTTGAGTCATTATGGTGGTTACCGAAGGTTGTTCAGAGTCCCGGATGAGATCCCAGACGTGACGAGGAACTCCAAAATGGTCCGTAGGTGAAGATTGATATATAGGACGAAGGGAATCAAGTTCCGGAAGTGTTTCGGGAGATACCGGGAAGTTGACGGAGTATCGAAAGGTGTTTCGGGGGGCCCCGGCAAGTGCTGGGGGACTCCTGGGCCAAGGGGAGGCGGAACACCAGCCCACAAGGGGGCTGGGTGCCACCCAAACCCTATCCCACTTTGGCCAAGGGTGGGGGAGCCCACCTAAGGGGCTGCCAATAGGTAACTTTGGGGGCCAAGCCACCCTAGGGTTTCCCTAGGGGCGTCCCCATCTGCCCTAGCCGCCGCCCCCTAGATTGGATCTAGGGGGCGCCACCCCTCCTCCCTTCCCCCTATATATAGAGAGAGGTAGAGAGAGGGCAGTCGCATCCATCTATGCCTTGGTGCTGCCCCCTCTCCCTTATTATTCTTCTTCTCCACGTAGCGCTTAGCGAAGCTCCGCTGAAATTCCTCCACCACCGCCGCCGCCACGCCATTGTGTCACTGGAGGACTCAAGCTACCACTTCACCATCTCTCGCTAAATCAAGGAGGTGAAGGCGTCATCAAGCCGTACATGTGTTCAACACGGAGGTGTTGTACGTTCGGCACTAGATCGGAGTTCGCGGGACGGATCATGATTGGGTCGCAAAGACGTTTGACTACATCAACCGCGTTTCTTAACGCTTCCGCTTAGCGATCTACAAGGGTATGTAGGTCCACTATCCCTCTCATATATGCTCATCACCATGGATACATCTTGTGTGTGCATAGGGATTTTTTGTTTCCCATGCAACGTTCCCCAACAGTGGTATTAGAGATAGGTCTATGCGTAGATCAGATCTTGAGTAGAACACAAAGGAGTTTGTGGGCGTTGATATTCAGATTCCTTCCTCCCTTAGTCTTTTCTTGGTTCAGTGGTATTGCAGGATGAAGCGGCTTAGACCGACTTTACTCATACGCTTACGAGAGACCGTGTTCCATCAACTGACATGTGACTTTGTTGCATAAAGATGGCTTGCGGGTGTCTGTCTCTCCCACTTTAGTTGGATCGGATTTGATTAAGGCGGCCCTTGTAGAAGGTTGAAAAGCAATCTTCATATCACCGTTGTGGTTTTGCGTAGGTAAGAATCATTCTTGCTAGATACCCATAGCAGCCACGTAAAACATGCAACAACAATTAGAGGACGTCTAACTTATTTTTGCAGGGTATGTTGTGATGTGATATGGCCAATTACATGATGAGATATATGTGATGTATGAGATGATCATGTTTTGTATAGCATATCATGACTTGCATGTCGATGAGTACAGAAACCGGCAAGGGCCATAGGGTTGTCTTTAATTATTGTATGACTTGCGTGTCAATCATTAAGCGCTATGTAATGCTCTACTTTATCGCTAAGCTGTAGCAATAGTAGTAGAAGCATGGTGGGTGTCATGGATTTGTCACGGCAGATGTCCGGGTGAATGGACTTAGGTTTGGGGCGGTCGCAACTATGTGGCGGTCGTTTGAAGGGGTTGGTCGGAATCGAGAGACGCGAATTTACCCAGGTTCGGCCCCTCCGATGGAGGTAAAAGCCTACGTCCTGCTTGTCTAGTATTGATCATGAGGAAGATCTCTCGGTTACAAGGGTGTTGTCTTGCTACCTCTAATCTTGAGAGCCTCTAATCTGTCTATCTCTAATGACTTCAACTTCTCCCTGTAGGGGCGCCTTACCCCTCCTTATATAGGTGGAAGGGTAAGTTTACATGTAGAGTCCTACTCCCAGTAGGACTAGGACTAGTCTTTCACGAATCCCACTCTAGATCTTGTTTCTCTTGTAAGGGAATCCTCTCTCCTTTGGGCCTTCTCTTGTGAGCTGCCTGGCGCCGGCTTACACACCGAGTCTTGGGCTTGGTCATCCTGTGACCCGCCTGTCGGGTCATCAATGAAACGCCATGTCTTGACAAGGTCTCCTATGAGTCGCTAGGCCGGGTCATACCGCGGGGTATATCCCCAACATTAGCCCCCAGGTTAGCTTGAATTTATTCATGGTAACCTCCTGAAATAGGAATAGTAAATATGTTAAGTGACCGGCTTGCTCCTTTGGCCGACTTATGAAGTGGCTCCTCACAAATTCGGGTCTTTTCTGCATATGAATGAGTCGTCTTGAAAATCGTCTTGCTTGTCAGTGTCCTTTGAAAAATATTTGGAAATAGAATACCCATATGCCATTGAGTCGGCTTTCAATAATTTGGCTTAATGAAAATCTTGAAAATAAGAAATCCTCATGACATAGATCCGGACTTCCATTGTTCTGAAGAAGGGCGGCTTATATAAACTCTGGCGGGTTATGATCTTTTGATAACACCGGGTCATGAATGTTGGTGACGCCGGGTCTAACAACTGAACTCCATAATTAACATCTTGAAAATTCTCCTCAAAGTTTTTGATATGTCCATATTACCCGTAGCCCCCAAGCTTTGAGATTATCCATGATGACTTGGAGCTTTGCAATAATATATTGGACCGTGGAGCCCCCAAGGGCCAGGTTGTCCTGCCTGCAGCAACGTGGGACTTATAACTGTCTTATACCTTATGAAACTTCAGCAGGTGTAGCCCCCAAGGGCCAGGTCAGTAAGAATTACTGGGTTGGGACTTAGAAAAATATAGAAAGGCCGGCTCATCTCCTTGAGATAATAGGGTCTTGCTGACAATGTAATGATTTGAAAACCGGTTTGCATTAGCCCCAAGTGTCATGGTGCATGCTTGCAGTGACATGGGACTTGCATACTTGACACAAACTAGACTTGAATAATGTAGTCGCCAAGGGCCAGCCCGCACGCATGTGGCAACTTGCAAACTTTAGCAATTTTGATCTGAATAGTGTAGCCCCCAAGTGTCGGGTCGCACGCCTGCGGCGACTTGGGACTGTGTGATAATAACCCATCATAATGTAATTCAGAATTTCTGTTGAACTGCTATTGATCTGGTTTGAACGAGTCCTTGATCGTGGCTGTAATATAACCCGTAATGAATATCTTGGAATAATTCCTTTGTCTTTGACATGAAATCCCTGCTCACGGTTGCGGTGCAACCCGGCAAATATATATTTGATAAATCCATGAGTGTAGATTACTACAGAGCACAATTGTAGAAATCCGAGAACCGGTCAATTAGATGACACGGCATTATATCTGATAGGGCGGCTCTTCAAGAATAATCAACTTTCCAATCTGGCTTGATAAAATCCCAATCACTTAATACTGGTTATGACAAACCATGATGAAGATCCAGCTATTTTGGCTATCAAAGATCTATTTGTTCCTGCAGAAATTCTTCGATCATACTTAACGATGGCTCATCTTAAGAGACAAGACCTGCAAAAATAAACAAGACAGAATATATTCTGCATTGTTGTAAGGGCGGCTTGAAAAAGCATAACCTGGAGATCTTAACATAACCTTGCTTCATCTTTCACAATCTTGCTCTGGCCCGACTTATAACATGAATGCAACGTATGATGCAATGTATGATTCAATATGTATGATGCAATATGTGATGTAATGCATGATGATCTTGATTTCCCCTTGTTTTTTGTTTTTCGAAAAACTCATATTCTGGCCCTTCTAAGGGGGGGTTGTTGCTTTGAACCGCTTAACAGTGCAGGGTCTCTAACGAGAGTGACCGCCAATCTTGCACGGCTCGGGGTCTCTAGGCGAGATTAACTGTCAAGGGCGCAATAGACCCGAATTTACAATGGGGTGAGTGCCCCGGCTCATAAGCTACTTCTCATGTGACATAAATCTGTCGTTTGAACCTTAAACAACGTCACTTGTTAAGAGTACGACTGGCCACTTGGTGGAGAGTATGTAGCATATGAGAGATCTTCCCTCGCCGCTGTATGAGGCCCTCGGAGGGGGTGAGTTGATAGCTCGCTACACCCCTGGACGAGCAACAGCTACATATAGGCAGGTACAACCCAACCAAGAGTGGGGGGCGACCTTCACCCACTGTGGCACTTGCTCTGGTCCACGACCCGTCTTGCATCATGGTACCTATATTTGAATGGATCGCATCCTGGCGGCTCATCCTCTTTGGCTCCCATGGCACCCATGTTTGAATGGCTCGCATCATGGCGGCTCTCCCTCTTGAGCGACTTGGCACCCATGTTTGAATGGCTCGCATCATGGCGGCTCGCCCTCTTGAGCGACTTGGCACCCATGTTTGAACGGCTCGCATCATGGCGGCTCGCCCTCTTGAGCGACTTGAGATCTTTCACAGATAAGGTAAGGCACGCATGTTTGAACGGCTCGCAACGTGGCGGCTCATCCTCTTGGGTGACCTTGAATCTTTTGCCAATAATACGACGCACCCATGTTTGAACGGCTCGCAACGTGGTGGCTCATCCTCTTGAGTGACCTTAAATCTTTTGTCAATAAGGCGGTGCACCCATGTTTGAATGGCTTGCAACGTGGCGGCTCATCCTCTTGAGTGACCTTAAACCTTTCACCATCTTGCACGCCACCATCGCGTGGGCCGCCGATTTGTAAGCCGCCATCTTGCAGACCGCCATCTTGTAAGTCGTCGCGCAATGGTGCTATTTGTTGGGGAACGACGCAAGGGAAACATAAAATTTCCTACGCACACGCAAACCTATCCATGGTGATGAGCATCTACGAGAGGTAGAGTGCATCTACGTACCCTTGTAGATCGCTAAGCGAGAAGCGTTAAGAAACACGGTTGGTGTAGTCGAACTTCTTCGCGATCCAAATCGCCGAGCGTCCCGCGATCCAATCACGAACCGTCCCGCGAACACATCATGGTCCGTCCCGTGAACTCATCACAATCCATCTCACGATCTTGATCACAATCTGTCCCACGAACTCATCACGATCCGTTCCATGATCACATCACGAACCGTCTTGCGATCTCGATCACGGTCCTTCCGATCTAGCGCCGAACGGACGGCACCTCCGCGTTCAGCACACGTGCAGGTTGATGACGATCTCCACCGTCTCGATCCAGCGAGAGGAGGTGGAGAGGAGAGAGAGTTCACCGACAGCGTGATGGCGCTCCGGTGATGGTGGTGGAGCAACTCCGGCAGGGCTTCGCCTAAGCGCTGCAGAAAACCGATCTAGAGGAGAAACTATGCACCGGTGTAACTGGTAGCACGTGGCCGGAAATTCTGTCCAAAAACCACCCAATCCACTAGTATATATAGGAGGAGAGGAGAGGAGAGGCAGCCAAGGCCTTTGGGTCGGCCGAAATAGGAGGTGGGAAGCAATCCTACTTCACCTCCAATCCTAGTTGGAGTAGGATTGCCTCCTATTGGCTGATTTTCCACTTTTTGCTTTAGGACTTTCTCTCCTGCACCATGGGCCTTTGTGGCTGTTTTCCCAGCCCACTAAGGGCTGGTTATTATTCTCCCACAGCCCATGGACCACTTGGGGTCGAAATACCCCTCCCGGAGGCCTCCCGGTACAATACCGGCACTCCCGGTACACTACTGGCACTCCCGGTACACTACCGATGAGCCCGAAACTTTTCCGGAAACCAAACTGGGACTTCCTATATATGAATCTTTACCTCTGGACCATTCCAGAGCTCCTCGTGACGTCCGGGATCTCATCTGGGACTCTGAACAAACTTCAGTCACCACCATACATAACTCTACACTACCGAAACGTCACCGAACCTTAAGTGTGCAGACCCTGCGGGTTCGAGAACTATGTAGACATGACCGAGACACCTCTACGGTAAATAACCAATGGCGGGACCTGGACGTCCACATTGGTTCCCACATATTCTACGAAGATCTTTATCGGTTGAACCTCTATGTCAAGGATTCAGTTAATCCCGTATAATGTTCCCTTTGTTCTTCGGTATGTTACTTGCCCGAGATTCGATCGTCGGTATCTCCATACCTAGTTCAACCTCGTTACCGGAAAGTCTCTTTACTCGTTCCGTAATACAAGATCCCGCAACTAAAAATTAGTCACATTGCTTGCAAGGCTTATTGTGATGTTGCATTACCGAGTGGGCCCCGAGATACCTCTACGTCACACGGAGTAACAAATCCCAGTCTCGATCCATGCCAACTCAACAGACACCATCGGAGATACCTGTAGAGCACCTTTATAGTCACCCAGTTACATTGCGACGTTTGATACACACAAGGCACTCCTCCGATATCCGTGAGTTGCATGATCTCATGGTCATAGGAACATATACTTGACATGCAGAAAACAGTAGCAATAAACTGACACGATCATATGCTACGTTTGTAGTTTGGGTCTTGTCCATCACATCATTCTCCTAATGATGTGATCCCGTTATCAAATGACATCTCATGTCCATGGCTAGGAAACCTTAACCATCTTTTGATCAACGAGCTAGTCTACTAGAGGCATACTAGGGACATGGTGTTGTCTATGTATCCACACATGTATCTGAGTTTCCGATCAATACAATTATAGCATGGATAATAAACGATTATCACGAACAAGGAAATATGATAATAACTTAATTTATTATTGCCTCTAGGGCATATTTCCAACAGTCTCCCACTTGGACTAGAGTCAATAATCTAGTTCGCATCACTATGTGATTCGCATTGTTATGAATCTAACACCCAATGAGTTCTGGGGATCGATCATGCTTTGCATGTGAGAGAGGTCTTTTATAGTCAACGGGTCTGCGATATTCAGATCTGTGTGTACTTTGCAAATCTCTATGTCGAACCGTAAACACTCCTACCACAGTCCAGTTGGTATTGCTTCCAAATGGCTGCTCCACTATATGTATCCAGATTGCTACTACTAGTCATCCGGATTAGTGTTAAAGCTTGTATCGACGTAACTCCTTACGACGAACTCTTTATCACCTCCATAATCGAGAAACATCTCGTCAGTCTCTTAGTTACTGAGGATAATCTTGACCGCTGTCCAGTGATCCACTCCTGGTTCACTCTTGTACCCCCTGACAGACTCATGGCAAGGCACACACAGGTGCGGTACACAACATGGCATAATATAGAACCTATGGCTAAGGCATAGGGGACGACGTTTGTCCTTTCTCTTTCTTTTGCCATTGTCGATCTTTGAGTCTCACTCAACTTTCACACCTTACAAATCAGGTGAGAACTCTTTCTCTGACTGATCCATTTTGAACTCTTTCAAAATCTTGTCAAGGTATGCACTCATCGAGAACTATGTAGACATGACCGAGACACCTCTACGGTCAATAACCAATGGCGGGACCTGGATGTCCACATTGGTTCCCACATATTCTACGAAGATCTTTATCGGTCGAACCTCTATGTCAAGGATTCAGTTAATCCCGTATAACGTTCCCTTTGTTCTTCGGTATGTTACTTGCCCGAGATTCGATCGTCGGTATCTCCATACCTAGTTCAACCTCGTTAATGGAAAGTCTCTTTACTCCTTCTGTAATACAATATCCTGTGACTAACACTTAGCCACATTGCTTGCAAGGCTTGTTGTGATGTTGTATTACCGAGTGGGCCCTGAGATACCTCTCCGTCACACGGAGTAACAAATCCCAGTCTCGATCCATGCCAACTCAACAGACACCATCAGAGATACCTGTAGAGCACCTTTATAGTCACCCAGTTACGTTGCAACGTTTGATACACACAAGGCACTCCTCCAATATCCGTGAGTTGCATGATCTCATGGTCATAGGAACATATACTTGACATGCAGAAAACAGTAGCAATAAACTGACACGATCATATGCTATGTTTGTAGTTTGGGTCTTATCCATCACATCATTCTCCTAATGATGTGATCCCGTTATCAAATGACATCTCATGTCCATGGCTAGGAAACCTTAACCATCCTTTGATCAGCGAGCTAGTCCATTAGAGGCATACTAGGGACATGGTTTTGTCTATGTATCCACACATGCATTTAAGTCTCCGATCAATACAATTATAGCATGGATAATAAACGATTATCATGAACAAGGAAATATGGTAATAACTAATTTATTATTGCCTCTAGGGCATATTTCCAACAGTCTCCACTTGCACTAGAGTCAATAATCTAGTTCACATCACCATGTGATTCGCATTGTTATGAATCTAACACCCAATGAGTTCTGGGGCTCGATCATGCTTTGCATGTGAGAGAGGTCTTATAGTCAACGGGTCTGCGATATTCAGATCCGTGTGCTCTTTGCAAATCTCTATGTCAAACCGTAAACACTGCTACCACACTCCACTTGGTACTATTTCCAAATGGCTGCTCCACTATACGTATCCAGATTGCTACTACGAGTCATCCGGATTAGTGTTAAAGCTTGTATCGACGTAACTCCTTACGACGAACTCTTTATCACCTCCATAATCGAGAAACATCTCCTCAGTCTCTTAGTTACTGAGGATAATCTTGACCGCTGTCCAGTGATCCACTCCTGGTTCACTCTTGTACCCCCTGACGGACTCATGGCAAGGCAAACACAGGTGCGGTACACAGCATGGCATAATATAGAGCCTATGGCTAAGGCATAGGGGACGACGTTCGCCCTTTCTCTTTCTTCTGCCCTTGTCGAGCTTTGAGTCTCACTCAACTTTCACACCTTACAAATCAGGCGAGAACTCTTTCTCTGACTGATCCATTTTGAACTCTTTCAAAATCTTGTCAAGGTATGTACTCATTGAAAGTCTCATCGAGCATCTTGATCTATCTCCATAGATTTTGATGCTCAACAATTAGGTAGCTTCATCCAGGTCTTCCTTTGAAAATCACTTTCCAAATGACCATTTTATGCTTTCCAGAAACTCTACATTATTTCTGATCAACAATATGTCATCCACATATACTTATCAGAAATTCTATAGTTCTCCCACTCACTTTATTGCAAATACAAGTTTCTCGTAAACTTTGTATAAACATAAAAAACTTTGATCACCTCATCAAAGTGTATATTCCAACTCCGAGATGCTTGCTTCAGTCCATGTAAGGATCACCGAAGCTTGCACACCTTTTAGCATCCTTAGGACTGACAAAACCTTCTGGTTGTATCACATACAACCTTTCCTCAAGTAAACCGTTAAGGAAATGATGTTTTGACATCCATCTGTCAGATTTCATAATTGAAAACGCAGCAACTGCTAACATAATTTCAACAGACTTTAGCATCGCTACGAGTGAGAAAGTCTCATCGCAATCAACTCTTTGAACTTGTCACAAACAACTTTGCAACAAGTCGAGCTTTACAAATAGTGACATTTACCATCAGTGTCTGTCTTCATTTTTAAGATCCATTTGTACTCAACGACTTGCCATCCAACGAGCAAGTCTACCAAAGTCTATACTTGGTTTTTCATACATGGATCCTATCTCGGATTTCGTGTCCTCCAACCATTTGTTGGAATCCGGGCCCATCATCGCTTCTCTACAGCTCGTAGGTTCATCGTTGTCCAACAACATGACCTCGAAGACAGGGTTGTCGTACCACTTAGGAGCAGTACACATCCTTGTCGACCTATGAAGTTCGATAGTAACTTGATCCTGAAGCTTCATGATCATCATCATTAACTTCCTCTTCAACTAACGTAGGCTTCACAGAAACATCTTTCTGCGCTGCGCTACTCTCTGGTTGAACAAAGGTTTAACAACCTCATCAAGTTCTATCTTCCTCCCACTCAATTCTTTCGAGAGAAACATTTCCTCGAGAAAGGATCCGTTTAAGCAACAAACACGTTGCACTAGGATCTGAGATTGAAGGTTCACCCAACTGATCTTAGGGTATTCTATGAAGATGCAATTTGTCCGCCTTGGGTTCGACCTCATTAGGTGAAAACATTTTCCACACAAGTGTCACATCCCCAAATATTAAGAAATGACAGCTTAGGTTTCTATCAAACCATAATTCACATGGTGTCATCTCAACGGATTTAGATGGTGCCCTATTTAAAGTGAATGTAGTTGTCTCTAATGCATAACCCCAAAATTATAGTAGTAAAACGACAAGAGACATCATAGCACGCACCATGTCCAATAGAGCATAACTATGATGTTCGGACACACCATCACACTATGGTGTTCCAGGTGGCGTTTAGTTGTGAAACAACTTTCACATTGTCTTAAGTTGTATGCCAAACTCGTGACTCAGATATTCACCTCCACGATCATATCGCAGTCATTTTTATCTTCTTGTCACGATGATCTTTAAACTTCACTCTAAATTTGCTTGAACCTTTCGAACGATTCAGACTTTTGTTTCATTAAGTAAATATACACTATATCTACTCAAATCATTAGTGAAGGTAATAAAATAACAATATCCACTGCACGCTACAGGACTCACTAGATTGCATACATCAACATGTATCATTTCCAATGAATCACTTGCCCGCTCCATCCAACGGGGTCCTTTAGTCATCTTGCCCAAGAGGCATGGTTCGCATGTCTCAACCGATTCGAAATCGAATGAGTCCAAATATCCATCAGCATGGAGTTTCTACATGCGCTTTATACCAATATGACATTTAGCAGCAATGCCACAATTATGTGGTCCTATCATTATTAACTTTGTATCTTTTGACATCAATGTTATGAACATGTGTAATACTAGGATCAAGATTTCAACAAACCATTCTCACTGGGTGCATGACCATTGAAGGTATTATTCATGTAAACAGAATAACCATTATTCTCTAACTTAAATGAATAACCGTATTGCAATAAACATGATCTAATCATGTTCATGCTCAACGCAAAACACCAAATAACATTTATTTAGGTTCGTCACTAATCCTGAAGGTAGAGAGAGCGTGCGATGTTGATCACATCAACCTTGGAAACACTTCCAACACATATCGTCACCTCACCCTTAGCTAGTTCTCTGTTTATTTCGTAGCTTTTATTTTGAGTTACTAACATTTAGCAACCGAACCGGTATCCAATACCTAGGTGCTACTAAGAGTACTAGCAAGGTACACATTAGTAACTCGTATGTCAAATATACTTCTATCAATGTTGCCAGCCTTCTTATCTACCAAGTATCTAGGGTTGTTCCGCTTCAGCGACCGCTCACCTCATAACAGAAGCACTTAGTCTCGGGTTTGAGTTCAACTTTGGGTTGCTTCACTGGAGCAGCAACTGACTTGCTATCCATGAAGTTTCCCTCCTTGCTATTGCCCTTCTCGAAACTAGTGGTTTGATTAACCATCAACACTTGACGCTCCTTCTTGATTTCTACCTTCGTAGTGTCAAACATCGCGAACAGCTCAGGGATCAACATTTCTTTCCCTGGCATTTTATAGTTCATCACCAAGTTCTAGTAGCTCAGTGACAGTGACTTGGAGAACTACATCAATCACTATCTTATCTGGAAGATCAACTCCCACTCGATTCAAGCGATTGTAGTACCCAGACAGTCTGAGCACATGCTCAACGATTGAGCTATTCTCTTTCATCTTACAGGCAAAGAATCCCGTTGGAGATCCTATATCTCGCAACTCGGGCACGCGCCTGAGATCACAATCTCAGCTCTTAGAACATCTCATATGTTCCATGACGTTCAAAACGCTTCGGAGCCTCAATTCTAAGCCGTAATGCATGACGCACTAAACTATCAAGTAGTCATCGAAACGTGCCTGTCAGGTGTTCACAACATCTACAGACGACACTAGATGGGGTGGCGCACCGAGCGGTGCATTAAGGACATAAGCCTTCTGTGCAGCAATGAGGACAATCCTCAGATCACGGACCCAGTCCGCAATTTTGCTACCAACATCTTTCAATTCTATTTCTCTAGGAACATATAAAAAATACAAGGGAGCTACAACGCGAGCTAGTAATCTACAACATAATTTGCAAAGACACTTTGACTATGTTCATGATAATGAGTTCAATTAATCATATTACTTAAGAACTCCCACTCAAATTGACATCCCTCGGGTCATTCGAGTGATACATGATCCAAATTCACCAACTCAAGTCCGATCATCACGTGAGTTAAGGTGGCTTCAATGGTGAACATCATTATGTTGATCATATCCACTATATGACTCATGCTCGACCTTTCGGTCTCTTGTGTTCCGAGGCCATGTCTGTACATGCTAGGCTCGTCAAGTTTAACCCGAGTGTTCTGCGCGTGCAAATCTGGCTTGCACCCGTTGTATGTGAACGTAGAGTCTATCACACCCGATCATCACGTGGTGTCTCAACACGACGAACTTTCGCAACGGTGCACACTCGGGGAGAACACAGTTCATCTTGAATTCAAGTGAGGGATCACCTTATAATGCTACCGTCGTACTAAGCAAAACAAGGTGCATAAAAGGATTAACATCTCATGCAATTCATAAGTGACATGATATGGCCATGAACTTGTGTTTAAGATCTCCATCTTCGAAACACCGGCATGATCTTCCATCGTCACCGGCACAACACCATGATCTCCATCAATGTGTTGCCATTGGGGTTGTGGCGCCAGCCCTGCTTCTACTTCTATTGCTACCGCTTAGCGATAAAGTAAAGCATTACATAGCGCTTAATGATTGACACGCAAGTCATACAATAATTAAAGACAACCCTATGGCTCCTGCCGGTTGCCGTACTCAACGACATGCAAGTCGTGAAATTCTATACATCACATGATCATCTCATACATCACATATATCTCATCATGTAATTGTCCATATCACATCACAACATACCCTGCAAAAACAAGTTAGACGTCCTCTAATTGTTGTTGCATGTTTTACGTGGCTGCTACGGGTATCTAGCAAGAACGATTCTCACCTATGCATAAACCACAACGGTGATACATAGATTTCTTTTCAACCTTCCCAAGGACCGCCTTTGTCGGATCCGATCCAACTAAAGTGAGAGAAACTGTCACCCGCAAGCCATCTAAGCAACAAGTTGCGTCGAGGGAACCGGTCTCTCGTAAGCGTACGAGTAATGTTGGTCCAGGCCGCTTCATCTCACAATCCCGCTGAACCAAAATCCGACCAAGGGAGGAAGCAATCTAAGCATCAACACCCACAAACCTTTTGTATTCTACTCGAGATCTCATCGAACCATCAACCTAGCTCATGATGCCACTGTTGGGGAACGACGCATGGGAAACAAAAAATTTCCTACGCACACGCAAACCTATCAATGGTGATGAGCATCTACGAGAGGTAGAGTGGATCTACGTACCCTTGTAGATCGCTAAGCGGGAAGCGAAACGCGGTTGGTGTAGTCGAACTTCTTCGCGATCCAAATCGCCGAGCGTCCCGCGATCCAATCACGAACCGTCCCGCGAACACATCATGATCCGTCCCGTGAACTCATCACGATCCGTCTCACGATCTTGATCACGATCTGTCCCGCGAACTCATCACGATCCGTTCCATGATCACATCACGAACCGTCTCGCGATCTCGATCACGGTCCTTCCGATCTAGCGCCGAACGGACGGCACCTCCGCGTTCAGCACACGTGCAGCTTGATGACGATCTCCACCGTCTCGATCCAGCGAGAGGAGGTGGAGAGGAGAGACAGTTCACCTGCAGCGTGACGGTGCTCCGGTGATGGTGGTGGAGCAATTCCGGCAGGGCTTCGCCTAAGCGCTGCAGAAAACCGATCTAGAGGAGAAACTATGCACCGGTGTAACGGGTAGCACGTGGCCGGAAATTCTGTCCAAAAACCACCCAATCCACTAGTATATATAGGAGGAGAGGAGAGGAGAGGCAGCCAAGGCCTTTGGGTCGGCCGAAATAGGAGGTGGGAAGCAATCCTACTTCACCTCCAATCCTAGTTGGAGTAGGATTGCCTCCTATTGGCTGATTTTTCACTTTTTGCTTTAGGACTTTCTCTCCTGCGCCATGGGTCTTTGTGGTTGTTTTCCCAGCCCACTAAGGGCTGGTTATTATTATCCCATAGCCCATGGACCTCTTGGGGTCGAAATACCCCTCCCGGAGGCCTCCCGGTACACTACCGGCACTCCCGGGACACTACGGGCACTCCCGGTACACTACCGATGAGCCCGAAACTTTTCCGAAAACCAAACTGGGACTTCCTATATATGAATCTTTACCTCTGGACCATTCCGGAGCTCCTCGTGACGTCCGGGATCTCATCTGGGACTCCGAACAAACTTCGGTCACCACCATACATAACTCTACACTACCGAAACGTCACCGTACCTTAAGTGTGCAGACCCTGCGGGTTCGAGAAGTATGTAGACATGACCGAGACACCTCTACGGTCAATAATCAATGGCGGGACCTGGACGTCCACATTGGTTACTACATATTCTACGAAGATCTTTATCGGTTGAACCTCTATGTCAAGGATTCAGTTAATCCCGTATAACGTTCCCTTTGTTCTTCGGTATGTTACTTGCCCGAGATTCGAGCGTCGGTATCTCCATACCTAGTTCAACCTCGTTACTGGCAAGTCTCTTTAATCGTTCTGTAATACAAGATCCCGCAACTAACAATTAGTCACATTGCTTGCAAGGCTTATTGTGATGTTGCATTACCGAGTGGGCTCCGAGATACCTCTCCGTCACACGGAGTAACAAATCCCAGTCTCGATCCATGCCAACTCAACAGACACCATCGGAGATACCTGTAGAGCACCTTTATAGTCACCCATTTACGTTGCGACGTTTGATACACACAAGGCACTCCTCCGATATCCGTGAGTTGCATGATCTCATGGTCATAGGAACATATACTTGACATGCAGAAAACAGTAGCAATAAACCGACACGATCATATGCTACGTTTGTAGTTTGGGTCTTGTCCATCACATCATTCTCCTAATGATGTGATCCCGTTATCAAATGACATCTCATGTCCATGGCTAGGAAACCTTAACCATCTTTTGATCAACGAGCTAGTCTACTAGAGGCATACTAGGGACATGGTGTTGTCTATGTATCCACACATGTATCTGAGTTTCCGATCAATACAATTATAGCATGGATAATAAACGATTATCACGAACAAGGAAATATGATAATAACTTAATTTATCATTGCCTCTAGGGCATATTTCCAACACTATTTTGGCTGAAGAGTCGGTCAAAATGGGTGAGCAAGCTAAACCGGGCGGGTTGGAAACCCCCAAGTGACCATGTAGAAGTATCCACCTTTGCACAACCTGAAATGCATAAACAGTAGAAACTCCAAGTTATTTTTTGATGATCCAATAAATCAGGGCACCCATGTTTGAACGGTGCATCATGACAGCTCGTCCTCTTGGGCAACTTTTAATTCTTCCGCCAATAATATGGTAGCCCCCGGGATTGGGCGAACTTCCTTGCAATGACCCGGGGTTCTCGTTGAAAATGACCAAATGTGTTGAGCCATGTCTGTAGCCCTCGAGTGTTAAGTTGACTCGAAGAGGCGGCTTGAGAATCTCCACTGAAGGTTGAGGTTGGCTGTGGCGGGTTATAGACGATCTCATATGAATTGTTTCGATAATCCAGTCAACGGTTCGTCCCGGATGGTTGTTGAAGTTTAACCAAACTGTAGTGGTGGCGACTTGTGCGCCTGTCCGTCGGGCGGCTCATACAGGCGAACACCGCACTAATATGTCAATGTAGATTGGACTGCAAGGCGGCGATTCAGAATCGTCTGTTGGGCGGCTCGTACTGGTGTATGCGGCCCCTGGCATGTTGATGTAGACATAGAAGTCGGCAGTGGCGTTTTAAGCCAGTGCTGTTGTGAAAGACGCCACGGCGTTGTAAGTTGGTGTGGTCGCGAGAGACGGTCGCGACATTGTAAGCCGGCGTGATCGGTGAGTCGCCCACGGTATTTATAAACCGGCGCGGATGCGGGGGTCTTTTGTGGCATGTTGATGTAGCTTGGATCGCGGGAGTGGTGTCTTATAAGCATCCGTTGGGGGATCACCCGTTCATTGGCTTGCCCAATGCAGTGTGGATGCCGGAGCGGCCTCCCATTCATAGTTTAACCTGTGCGTAAATTCACACAAGTCAAATTACAAAAAACTCTTAATAGAGTAATTTCACAAGAATAATTTTACCAGGAAAAATATCACCTGATGATAATGTCATCCCATCACAAATGTCGTCCTGATTAGAAAACTCTCTGATCGTAGACGTTTCTTCTTTGTGTGGGCAACCTGTCCTTTTTTTACCACACTTTTCTTAACCAGCTACCCCACCTCATCCATCCAAACAGGCTCGAGAGGGGCGTCGAGCCGGCAGGCGCAGGAGAAACTGGCGAGGCGGAACCAGCAACACGGTGCAACTGCGGAGCAGAGGCAGAGCCAGCACGGGGCACAGCTATGAGAGGCGGTTCCGCTGAGCCGGCGACGAGGTATAACTGCGGTCGGCGCTTGCGGCGGCGTGACGCGGAGCTAGTGGCGGTGTAGGTAGAACGCGACCAGAGCGGCTCGGAGGCGCAAGGGCGGCTTGATGCGACTTGGATAAAATGGGCGTAGCCTGCGGGGTGGCCATGGCACATCAGCAGAGGACGGCAGGAGCGGAGCTGGTGGCGTGGGCGAAGTGCTAGTTAGAGCAGGGGCAGACACGGCTCCTGGCGAGCCAGCGCTGAGCGGGGCGAGGAGAGCAGGCGTACCGTGGCGGCGAGTCGGCGGGTTGCAGGCAAGGCGCTGCACGGGTCACAGCGACTGGGCAGCTCCCGAAGGGTGGTGGAGCTCTGCTGCGGCTTGCGGGTGTAGGGCGCCGGGAGCGACCACTACGGAGCGGCGAGCTGGCCGGCGCAATGGTGCACGCACAGCCGGGGCTGAGGGAGGTGATGTACGGTGAGCCGGCGTGTAGGCGTGGTGGCTGAGGCAGAGCAGCAGAGCAGCGACTCGGCTGGTCGAGGCGGAGGGAGAGAAAACAGGGGCGAGGCCGACTCGGACTCCCACAGCCAGACGTATTTTGGTTGACTGTTGTACAGATTGCTGCAACGGCGTATTGACCTCCTACAGCTTCTTTTAATCTTTTTTTAGAGCCTGAGTTGTATTCGAGCTGAGAACATACTATCTTTTCTTCTGTTTACTTTATGGCTCACATGATGATGCCCACTAGTATTTCACATGGCAAGAAGCGTTGTAGTACTGATAATCCATCGATCCTACTCCTTCTCAGCAAAACGTGCTAACATACTACTCCCTTTTGATGCTTGCACCAATGATTTGTCCGATGTCCATATATTTTTTTCCTCTGATGCATTGGGACTCGGAGTTACTTTGATGCTTCAGCCAAGACAATTTTTTGATGGATCTCGCCTGGTCTTTGCCCTTAATCCGTAGGCAACAACAGATCGGTCTAGCCTCTGGAATTTTTGTGCTTGTCCTCTGCGGGGCTGATAGCAACAATCTTCTAACCAATCTTTAGGGTTTAGCGGACTTTGACAGGGGATGCAGCAACCCAAGTTATTTTTTTTACTCTGATCTGAATTATGCTGCTGCTCAAACTTCTTCAATCTTGACAGATGAACTTGAACTTGACGTAGACTCATGCATGCAGGTTGTTCTTTGTCTATTCGATCTAGAGCTTCTCGATCCCTGAAATGCTCCCTCCAAGAACACAACACCACCGTGCGCCAGCTCCATGGTGGGCGCCAACTGTCATGGATTTGTCCCGGCAGATGTCTGGGTGAACGGACTTAGGTTCGGGGTAGTCACAACTATGTGGCGGCCGTTTGAAGGGGTTGGTCAGAATTGAGAGACGCAAGTTTACCCAGGTTCGGCCCCTCCGATGGAGGTAAAAGCCTACGCCCTGCTTGTCTGGTATTGAACATGAGGAAGATCTCTCGGTTACAAGGGTGTTGTCTTGCTATCTCTAATCTCGAGAGCCTCTAATCTGTCTATCTCTAATGACTTCAACTTCTACCTCTAGGGGCGCCTTAGCCCTCCTTATATAGGTGGAAGGGGTAAGTTTACATGTAGAGTCTTACTCCCAGTAGGAATAGGACTAGTCTTCCACGAATCCTACTCCGGGTCTTGTTTCTCTTGTAAGGGTATCCTCTCTCCTTTGGGACTTCTCTTGTGAGCTACCTGGCGCCGGCTTACACGTCGGGTCTTGGGCCCGATCGTCCTGCGACCTGCCTATAGGGTCATCAATAAAACGCCATGTCTTGACAAGGTCTTCCTTTGAGTCGCCAGGCCGGGTCATACCGCGGGGTATATCCCCGGCATTGGGCGTGACAACCCCGATGGCGACACATTGATGGAGATCATGGTGTCATGCCGGTGAGGATGGAGATCATGCCTGTCGTGGATTTTTCACGACAGATGTCGGGGTGAACGAACTTAGGTTCGGGGCGAAAGCGCAACTATGTGGCGGCTTGAAGGGGTTGGTCGTAATCGAGAGACGCGAGTTTACCTAGGTCCGGCCCCTCCGATGGAGGTAAAAGCCTACATCCTGTTTGTTTGGTATTGATCATGTGGAAGATCTCTTGGTTACAAGGGTGTTGTTTTGCCACCTCTAATCACGAGAGCCTCTAATCTCTTGTCTATCTACGACCTATCTATTGAGACGTCTAAAAACCTGACCCTCTCGGGGTGACCCGCCCCTCCTTATATAATTTGAAGGGGCGGCTTATATGTAGAGTCTAAGTCGGATTGAGACTTAATTTATTATGACTTTCTATTGTGGGCTTCTTGTTCATGGGCTTCTGAGTCCCGAGCTTCTTATCTCAGACGGGCGGCTTACACCGGGCAGCTTACACCGGGCGGCTTACACCGGGCGGCTTATAACCGGGCAGCTTAGAGCCGGGCGGCTTAGAACCGGGAGGCTTAGAACCAGGCAGCTTACAACCGGGTGGCTTAGAACCAGGTAGCTTACAACCGGGCGGCTTAGAACCAGGCAACTTCAATACTCATCTTCAGGGACTCATCTTCAGGGACTTACAAACATGACTTATCTTCAAGACTCATCTTCAGGGACTCATCTCCCGGGACTTACAACTAGGGCTTATCTTCAAGACTCATCTTCAGGGACTCATCTTCAGGGACTTGTCTCCGGGACTTTAACTTCCAGCCGGGTCATAACTGTCACCGGGTTATAACTGTCTCTCGGGTCATACCGCGGGGTATATCCCCAACAATGCCGGTGCTTTAAGGATGGAGATCAAAAGCACAAGATCACGACCATATCATGTCACTTATGATTTGCATGTGATGTTAATCCTTTTATGCACCTTGTTTTGCTTAGGACGGCGGTAGCATTATAAGGTGATCCCTCACTTAAATTTTAAGATAAATTGTGTTCTCCTTGAGTGTGCACCGTTGCAAAAGTTTGTCATGTCGAGACACCACGTGATGATCGGGTGTGATAGACTCTACGTTCACATACAACGGGTACAAGCCAGTGTTGCACGTGCAGAACACTCGGGTTAAACTTGATGAGCCTAGCATGTACAGACATGGC
Source organism: Hordeum marinum (assembly GCA_022496015.1). Lineage (NCBI taxonomy): Eukaryota > Viridiplantae > Streptophyta > Magnoliopsida > Poales > Poaceae > Hordeum > Hordeum marinum. The sequence continues at coordinate 340,045,513 of CM039678.1, forward strand.
CTCGGAACACAAGAAACCGAAAGGTCAAAAATGAGTCATATAGAAGATATGATCAACATGATGATGTTCACCATTGAAACCACCTCAAATCACGTGACGATCGGACTTGAGTTGGTGAATTTGGATCATGTATCACTCAGATGACCTGAGGGATGTCAATTTGAGTGGGAGCTTTAGTAATTTGATTAACTAAACTCATTATCTTGAACAATAGTCTTAGTAACCTTTGCATATTTATGTTGTAGATCAATGGCTCATGCAGTAGTTCCCCTAAATTTTAATGCGTTCCTAGAGAAAGCCAAGCTGAAAGATGATGGAAGTAACTTTGTGGAATGGGCCTGTAATTTGAGGATTATCCTCACGGCTTCCCAGAAGGTTTATGTCCTTGATGGACCGCTTGATGATCCACCCGCTCCCATGTCGTTCGAAGACGTTAAGAACGCTTGGGAGGCACGTTCTGGAGATTACTCAATAGTTCAATGCGCAATGTTGTGCGGCTTAGAACCGGGACTTCAAAGACGGTTTGAATGTCATGGAGCATATGAGATGTTCCAGGAGTTGAAGTTTATCTTTGAGAAGAATGCCCGGATCGAGAGGTATGAGACCTCCAATAAGTTCTATGCTTGCAAGATGGAGGAGAACGGGTCTATTAGTGAACATATACTCAGAATGTCTGGGTATTTGAACCGTTTGGCTGAGTTAGGGATGCCCCTTCCGCCGGAGGTGATCACTGACATAGTTCTTCAATCATTACCACCTAGCTACAAGAGCTTTATGTTGAACTATAACATGCACGGGATGACCAAGTCAGTCACCGAGCTGTTTGTCATGCTGAAAGTCACAGAGTCTGAAATCCAGAAAGAACATCAAGTGTTGATGGTCAATAAAACCACTAGTTTCAAGAAGAATGGCAAGGGCAAGAAGGGTAACTCCAAGAAGGGTGGCAAAGCAGTTGCCCCTCCCGTGAAGAAACCCAAGAGTAGACCCAAGCCAGAAACTAGGTGCTTTCATTGCAAGGGAACTGGTCACTTGAAGCGGAACCACCCCAAGTATCTGGCCGACAAGAAGGTGGACAACACCAAACAAGGTATATATGATATACATGTTATTGTTGTGTACCTTACCAACTCTCGTTGTAGTACCTGGGTATTTGATACCGGTTCGGTTGCTCACATTTGCAACTCAAAACAGGAGCTACGGAATAGATGAAGGCTGGCAAAGGACGAAGTGACAATGCGCGTGGGAAATGGTTCCAAGGTTGATGTGATCGTCGTTGGCACGCTCGCTCTTCGATTACCATAGGGATTAGTGATGAACTTGTATAATTGTTATTTAGTGCCTGCGTTAAGCATGAACATTATATCTGGATCTTGTTTATTGTGATACGGTTACTCATTCAAATCACAGAATAATGGTTGTTCCATTTATATGAGTAATATCTTTTATGGTCATGCACCCAATGTGAGGGGTTTAGTCCTATTGAATCTTGATAGTGATGATACACATGTTCATAACATTGATGCCAAAAGATGTAGAGTTGATAATGATAGTACCACTTTCTTGTGGCACTGCCGATTAGGTCATCTTGGTGTAAAACGCATGAAGAAGCTCCATGCTGATGGACTTTTGGAGTCACTTGATTTTGAATCACTTGACACATGTGAACCATGCCTCATGGGCAACATGACTAAAACCCCGTTCTTTGGAACAATAGAACGGGCAAGTGACTTGTTGGAAATCATACATACTGGTGTGTGTGGTCCGATGAGCATTGAGGCACGTGGTGGATATCGTTATTTTCTCACCTTCACTGATGACTAAAGTAGATATGGGTATATTTACTTAATGAAACACAAGTCTGAAACGTTTGAAAAGTTCAAGCAATTTCAGAGTGAAGTTGAGAATCATCGTAAGAAGAAGATTAAATTCCTACGATCTGATCGAGGAGGAGAATATCTGAGTTATGAGTTTGGCAGTCACTTAAGACAGTGTGGAATTGTTTCACAATTGACACCGCCTAAAACACCACAACGTAATGGTGTGTCTGAATGTCATAATTGAACCTTATTAGATATGGTGCGTTCTATGATGTCTCTTGCCGATTTGCCACTATCGTTTTGGGGTTATGCATTAGAGACAGCTGCATTCACTTTAAATAGGGCACCATCGAAATCCATTGAGACGACGCCATATGAATTGTGGTTTGGCAAGAAGACAAAGTTGTCATTTCTTAAAGTTTGGGGATGTGATGCTTATGTCAAAAAGCTTCAGCCCGAAAAGCTGGAACCCAAAGCAAAGAAATGCGTCTTCATAGGATGCCCAAAAGAGACAGTTGTGTACACCTTCTATCTCAGATCCGAAGGCAAAGTGTTGGTCGCTAAGAACGAAACATTTCTTGAGAAAGAGTTTCTCTCGAAAGAATTGAGATTCTCTCGAAAGAATTGAGTGGGAGGAAAATAGAACTTGATGAGGTTATTGAACCTTTACTTCAACCAGAGAGTAGCGCAGCGCAGAAAGATGTTTTTGTAGAGCCTGCATCAGTTGAAGAGGAAGCTAATGATGATGATCATGAAGCTTCAGATCAAGTTACTATCGAACCTCGTAGGTCGACAAGGGCGAGTACTGCTCCGGAGTGGTACGACAACCCTGTCTTAGAGGTCATGTTATTAGACAACGATGAACCTACGAGCTATGGACAAGCGATGATGGGCTCGAATTCCGAGAAATGGTTAGAGGCCATGAAATCCAAGATGGGATCCATGTATGAAAACAAAGTACGGACTTTGGAAGTATTACCTGAAGGGCGAAAGGCCATTCAGAACAAATGGATCTTTAAAAGGAAGACGGACGCGGATGGTAATGTCACCGTCTATAAAGCTCAACTTGTGGCAAAGGGTTTTTCACAAGTTCAAGGAGTTGACTACGATGAGACCTTCTCACAGCAATGCTTAAGTCTGTCAGAATCATGTTGGCAATAGCTGCATATTTTGGCTATGAAATTTGGCAAATGGATGTCAAAACAGTGTTCCTTAATAGTTTCCTTGAGGAAGAGTTGTATATGATACATCCAGAAGGTTTTCTCAATCCAGAGAATGCTAACAGAGTTTCCAAACTCCAGCGATCCATTTATGGACTGGTGCAAGCATCTCGGAGTTGGAATCTGCGCTTTGATGAGGTGATTGAAGCGTTCGGGTTTATACAAGTTTACGGAGAAGCTTGTATTTACAAGAAAGTGAGTGTGAGCTCTATAGCATTTCTAATATTATATGTGGATGACATATTGTTGATTGGAAACAATAAAGAAATGCTGGAAAATGTGAAGGAATATTTGAATAAAATTTTTTCAATGAAGGACCTAGGAGAAGTTGCTTTCATATTAGGCATTAATATCTATAGAGACAGCTTGAGACGCTTAATAGGACTTTCATAGAGCACATACCTTGACAAAGTTTTGAAGAAGTTCAAGATGGATCAGTCCAAGAAGGGGTTCTTGCCTATGTTACAAGGTGTGAAGTTGAGTAAGACTCAATGCCCAGTGACTATAGAAGATAAAGAAAAGATGAGTGACATCCCCTATGCTTCAGCCATAGGCTCTATCATGTATGCAATGGTATGCACAAGACCCGATGTCAGCCTTGCCATAAGTATGGCCAAAAGGTTTCAAAGCGATCTAGGAATGGAGCAGTGGACGACGGTCAAGAATATCCTTAAGTACCTAAAAAGGACTAAGGAAATGTTTCTCGTTTATGGAGGAGATCAAGAGCTCGTCGTAAAGGGTTGAGTCGATGCAAGCTTTGACACTGATCTAGATGACTCTAAGTCTCAAACTAGATACGTATTTATTCTCAATGGGGGAGCGGTAAGCTGGTGCAGTTCCAAGCAAAGCATGGTAGCCGATTCTACATGCGAAGTGGAGTACATCGCAGCCTAAGAGGCTGTCATGCCAAAGAAGCGCGCCTATCCATATTAAGGCATAGGGGCCTCGACAAGGGATAGAGGCGCATCTCGATGTTTGCAAGTATAGCATCATTACATCATACATTTAAGAAGAGAGGAGTATATGAGTTGGCTTACACTCACCACATGGTAAATTACAATTCCACACAAGAGTTCAAACGTCAATATGAAGACAGGGTCCGACTACGGACGAAAATAAACGATAAAATAAGATGCAATGATACTATCTTGCTAGCCCCAAAGATCACAACCACGGTCCTCTACTCATCTGGATACGTCATGTACATCCTCCCACGTTCCTCGTCATACTCCCACTGGAGCTGTGTCATGTCATCTGTCACGACCTCATCTGTACCTGTACCTGAATTTTTGTAGTAATCCGTGAGCCACAAGGACTCAGCAATCTCGTGCCCGGGTACCAAGACTATTCAAGCTTATAGGTTGGGATGGGGTATGTGTTTAGTTTGCAGCAGCACTAAGCATTTATGGTGGCTAATCGTACATAACATTAAAATAAATATGTGGTCTACGATAAGCGATCGAATCTAGAATGACCTCTATGAGATCCTGAACACCTACTTACGTCAATCATAACCCCATCGTGTTCTCTCTCGGTTCATGTTCACGAGCAGAGACGATCACGGTTACTCACACAGTTGGCATATTTTATTAGAATTTACTTCAAGTTAACTATAACCGGGTGTTAAACAAATATCCAAGTTGCCACATAACCGCGGGCACGGCTTTCCGAAAGATTTGACCCTACAGGGGTGCTCCAACTAGTCCATCATAAATTAACCACACTCCGCGGGAATAGCCTCGACCACGGATCTCGTGATCGTCCTAGGCAACTCCAAAGGAATTCCAACACCACGAGATAGCCCGAAGAAAGTCACAGCCCCTCACGCAAGACACTCGATAAAGGTAAAACAAGTCCAGCAAGACCACCCGACGTGTCGACGAACCCGATAAGAGCCGCGTATCTCGTTCTCAGGACACGACCGGATGAGCCCAGCGTACAGTGGCCTGATAGAAATCTCCCGGGTTGGCCCCGCACACGACTCTAGTTTGGACCAACAGTCATGAGGAGCATTGGCCCGGGGGTTGATTAATTATCCGAGGGGTTGCAAAGCCCTATGCAAATTTTATTAAGTTGGTTAGCAAATGTAGTACCAAAGTTGGGTCTTGCCAGGCAAGTTTTAATCTCAATCGAATAAACAAGGGGGTCCCCATAACAACCCCGAGCATGTTAGGAGTGCAAAGTATGGAAACATAACACCGGTAACAAGAAACTATGGCGGTAACAGCAGAACAAAACACCTAGCAAAAGGCCAAGCCTTCCACCAATACCAAGATATATATGTGCATTAAGTTAAATAATAGATAATATTGTGATATGCCAACTCCATGTTATCACATGGATACAACCTGCACCTGCAACTAAGAACGCTATAAGAGGGGCTGGGCAACAGTAACTTAGCCAATCAAAGGTTTGCTAGGATGTGGAGGGTTAGAGGCTATCATGGCAAATAGGAGGCTGACATTCAAGTGGTAGGTAGCACAAAATTAATGATAAGAGCGAGACAACTAGCAAGCAAAAATAGTATCGGGATCCGGGTACGATCATCTTGCCTATTGGTTCTTCAGTGGAACAAGTAGCGGGATCCTCGTAGAGGTACTCTCCTGGATCTTCGTACTCAGGTTCAACGTTCGCGTCTACCCAAAAGAAACAGAAAGAATAAACAAGCAACCAAGGTGCAATGCACAAGCAAGAATGATGCATGCTTATGTGAAGAGTTTTAGCATGGCAATCCTAACTAGTCATGTTTCACATGCAAAGGATTGGTTATTAATGAATCTGGACAGAACCTTATGTTAAGTTATTTAGACATGCATGAACATGGCAAATATGGATGCATCATGCAAAAACGACACAAATGCATATGTAGAACATAAGAAATGGAGTTACAGTTCTCACGCTACGCTCACAACAAGATACGAAGGTAAAACACAAGACAAGAAGGCCATGGGCTATTCCATGGCATTCCAAGGTAGCCACTTGTTAGGCAATGGAAAACCAACCACAATAGAGCCAAAGATCAAGCAAATACATGGAGTATAGCTCCCACAAGTCGCAAAACACTAAAACAACCAATCTGCTACAAAACAGCAACATTGCAACTTTCACAACCAACAACTTGAGATATAGTAAGTCTCTAGCCACAAACAAGGTATTGACAGAAACTACATAACATGCTTATCAACTTATCCAACTACACAATCTGGAATGGAGGCACACCTCAATAAGCATGAAGCCCACAAGTTGGCATGATGAAATAGAATTCTGGGACTTAGTGAAAATAACAGTTTTCTGGAATCTGAGTTAATCTGGTAGCATGTTGACAGCAGAGAATAATGGTGATAGAGACCACCTCATGGCATCAAAATTAACAGGATGCTAGAAGACAACATCTGCTTCAAATCACTAGCACTGAGCTTGAGCTAATTCTCAACATATCACAAGATAGCAACCACTCTTCATGGCATAAAAATAACAGCAGATTCTCAGACTTAGAAATATTTGGCATGGTTGAAAACAACAACATTTTAGTAGCTACTTTAGAGCATGGTTCCCACTCATTTGCAAGTTTATCATGACAAAGATAAATACCATGTCATTCTACACATCAAAGACTACCAGATTCATGTTGGCACAAACATCATAGCATGCATGGATTAAACATGACAAAAATGACAAAATGGCACTATGAGATAAAATGACATTTTTTTCAAACTTGCTCAAATGACCAAACCAATTGCACCAATGAATTATTGAGATTTTTCTACCCCAAATTCATGTATCATACTCCTATATTCACATGGGGCATCATGACAAAAACTACATAGCAAAAAGACATACATACCCATAAGTGAAAACTTACCTAATATCCCCATGTGCATAAATGAACTTGTTCAGATTTGGAATTGTTACTATAATTGGAAATTATCTAATTATAACAATAAAACAATAACACAAAAAAATAGTGTATGACAAGTGGGGTATGGCCCACTTGTCACACACACACACAACACACACACAACTCAAGCACATACACACATACACACGTATGGATCTGATAGCCACACCAGAGCCACACACAAACTCACACACGCACACAATAGCCACACCAAATCCTGGCTATAGCCACACTGGATCTCCCCATACACGTAACACGGCACACCAGGTCCGGTCCTCACACCGGATCTACACACGCAACAGCACGCCGGCCAATAAGAAAAAGGAAAAAAGGGGGAGACTAGCGCCCGCGGGGGATCAAACCCGCGTCTCTCGAGCGCACAGTGAGCCGGCTATCACTGCGCTATCGACACGCCACTGACCAAAGGGAGGGGGCGCTAAATATCTACTAACAGGCATGGCAAACTCTGACAGAATTGAATCCCTCTGCCCTCATCGACGACAGCAAAACGCGGCGACACAAAGTCCGGCGACCTCAGGGGACATCCGGCGACGCAAACTTGCAGGCAGAGGCGAGTGATGCAGGGTTGTGTTCCCCCTCTTGTCTTGCGACAAGGAGGACGGCACGACGGCCCTCAAGGTCGTGCCTTGCTGCCGGTGGCGACACGACGATAGCAACGAGCGCTACCTACGCGGGGAGGAAAGGTTGCAACGTCGAATGCTCATCGAGGGATGGACGAAGGAGACGGAGACGATGTCAGGGACACACAGAAGGGGTCGGAGCTGAGGAAGAAGCGATGCAGAGGGGTTGCCGGAGCGCGACGATGATGAAGATAAGGCCGGCGGCGTGGAGGCTCTCCCTACCTCCTAGCGGCGGGAACGGAACGAAGGCGATGATGACGGGGTCCCGGACACCACAGCCGGAAGGAGGGAGACCACCATCAGGTTTGACGACACGGCGAGGGCCGACACCTCTCTCTGAACTTACTTGCACCTCTCTCTAAAATTACAGGAGGGGAAGAAGGAGGAGGAGAAGAGGGAGATGGGATCGGCGACGGCTAGAGGGAAAGGAGAGGAACCCTAGCAGGGCATGCACGCCAAGGCCTTAAAAGGGGGAGGCAGACGACGTTCCTCGACGTCCGTGAGGAACTTCACGGCGCCGGGAGCTCTCTCCTCTCACTGACTCTGACGGGGCGACGACGGGGCAGGTTGCCGTCAGGGAACCAGGCTGTGCTGCTTCACTAGCCGATGGGCCACCATGGAGAATACAAAGGCCCAGCACACTCTCTCACACAAAAAACAAACACAGCAGGTTTTTCCCTATAACTTAAACAACCACAACAAAAATAAAACCCCCAGAGGATAAAGAAGGATTTTTTTGCAAAACAAAAATTCTTTTGCATTCAAGGAAATAAGACCTATTTTTATAAAATTAGCTAGTTGATTTTTAGCTCAATTAAATTAAATGGTTTTATTAACCAACATCCCCTTGTAATTTTAAGCCCCAATAACATAAAGCTCAAAACATCAAAAGACCAACACACATAGACTTAAAATATTGTTGACTACCTCCTGAACATTTTAAACAAATTTAATTCAGCAATTAATTCTGTTGATTATGACAATGGAATAAAAGAGATATAGGTTGGTTTGTTTGAAAAGAATAAGAGAGGGGGAAGGAGATGGTGCCCACTCAAACCACACATCCACAACAACACTCACATCACTTACAAGGTCAAGAAGCACATCACAAAACAAGATGCATGGCATGATGCAAGATGCATGAACAAGGCATGGCATTTCATTCCAGGGTTCACATAGGTTACAAGCCATAAAAGGTAGGGGCAGCACTTGGGTTGTCACAACTCTCCCACACTACAAGAGGATCTCGACCCGAGATCTAGGAACGAAAGAACTCTGGAAATTCGGAACGGAGAAGATCCTCACATTCCCAAGTAGCTTCTTTGTCAGAATGATGAGACCACTTCAGCTTGAGGAACTTGATAGATTTTTTGCGAGTATTACGCTTAGTTTCTTCGAGAATAGCCACTGGATGCTCACGATAAGAGAGGTCTTCTTGGAGATCAATGTCTTGGAGGTCAATGGTACACTCAGGAGTCTTGAAGCACCTCCGGAGCTGAGAAACATGGAAGACATCATGCACATTTGCGAAGGTTGGAGGAAGCTCTAGTTGATATGCAAGTTCACCTCTCTTGCCAACAACTTTTAATGTACCAACAAAGCGAGGAGCTAGCTTTCCTTTAATTCCAAACCGTTGAGTGCCCTTCATGGGAGAGACTCTGAGATAGACTAGATCATCAACTTTAAAGGAAACATCCCGATGTTTGTTATCATAATAACTCTTCTATCGGGATTGAGCCGCTTTGAGGTTCTCACGAATGACACGGCACATCTCTTCTGCTTCAGTGATCATGTCATTGCCCAAAATCTGACGCTCACCGGTTTCAGACCAGTTAAGCTGGGTACAACACTTCCTACCATAGAGAATCTCGAAAGGAGCCTTGCCTGAGCTAGCCTGAAAGCTATTGTTGTACGAGAATTCAGCATATGGAAGGCAGTCTTCCCATTTCATGCCGAACGAAATCACATAGGCTCTGAGCATATCTTCAAGGATCTGATTGACTCTCTCAACTTGACCACTTGTCTGCAGATGGAATGCAATGATGAAATGGATCTTGGTACCCATAGCAGTCTGGAAGGACTCCCAAAACTTGGAAGTAAAGAGGCTTCCACGGTCAGATGAGATGAGCTGAGGAATACCATGCAAAGAAACTATCCTTGACGTATACAACTTTGCAAGCTGAGCTGCCAAAATAGATTCTTTGACTGGAAGGAAATGAGCAACTTTGGTCAGCCTGTCGATAACCACAAAGATGGCATCATTGCCTCTCTTGGACTTGGGAAATCCAGTGACGAAATCCATCTCCACATGATCGAATTTCCACTCTGGGATAGGCAAAGGCTGAAGGAGACCTACTGGACATTGATGTTCTGCCTTCACTCTGCGACAAACATCACACTCGTTCATGAACTGAGCAATTTCACGTTTCATGCGAGTCCACCAGAAGGTTTGCTTGAGATCCTGATACATCTTGGAACAGCCTGGATGAATGGATAGAAGAGAATTGTGTGCTTCGTCCATGATAAACTTCCTGAGATCACCTTTTGGAACCACCAGATGGTCCACCAGAACAAGGTATCTTTGTCATCAACGCGAAAGCACTTATACTTCGGAATGCCCTTGGCCACACCTTTCTTCACTTTCTTCACCATAACGTCAAGAAGCTGCGCTTGGTGAACCTGATCTTCCAGAGTCAGAGAGACTTGAAGATTAGCAAGAAATCCTTGCGGAATCATTTGAAGGTTGAGCTTGCGGAAGGCTTCACAAAGCTCGGGTTGAAGAGGCTTCAGAATGAGACTGTTGTAGTACACCTTTCGGCTAAGCGCGTCTGCAATGACATTTGCTTTCCCAGGAGTATACTCAATGCTCAGATTGAAGTCCTCAAGCATTTCCACCCAAAGAGACTGCCTAAGATTGAGATTGGGTTGAGTGAAAATATGCTTCAAGCTCTTGTGATCGGTGTATACCTCAACTAGTCTACCCAACAACAAATGCCTCCAAGTCATCAGAGCATGCACAACTGCCGCCAACTCGAGATCATGAGTGGGGTAGTTCTTCTCGGCAGGCTTCAACGGATGCAAGGTATAAACAACAATCTTCTTATCTTGCATGAGAACACCACCAAGACCTTGGAGAGAAGCATCACAGAAAACTTGGAAAGGCTTTGACTGCTTGGGAGGAACAAGAACTGGAGCTGAAGTCAGTCTCTGCTTGAGCGTTTTGAACGCCACATCACACTCAGGAGACTAAACATACTTGACATTCTTCTGGAGGAGATTAGACAGAGGCTTAGCAATTTGAGAGAAGTTCTTCATGAATCTTCTGCAATAACTAGCAAGCCTGAGGAAGCTACGAAGCTGCTTCACATTCTGAGGAGTCTCCCACTTCAAGATTGCCTCAACTTTCTCAGGGTGTACTTTAATTCCCTCGGCAGAGATCACATGCCCAAGGTACACCACTTCGTTGAGCGAAAACCCACATTTGGAAAACTTGGCATAAAATCGATGTTCTCTTAACTTGTTAAGCACAAGGCGGAGATGCTCTGCATGCTCTTCTTCTATCTCCGAGAACACAAGGATATCATCCAAATAGACCAAGACAAACTCATTGTTGAAAGGAGAAAAAATGAAGTTCATCATTCTTGAGAAGGTTGGAGGAGCATTTGCAAGACCAAACGACATGACGGTGTACTCATAAGAGCCACAACTTGTCCTGAAAGCGGTCTTAGGAATGTCTTCTTCGCGAATGCGAATCTGATGATAGCCCATGCGAAGATCAAGCTTCAAGAAAACCTTGGCACCTTTCAGTTGTTCAAACAACTCATTGATGTTGGGAAGTGGGTACTTGTTTCTGATTGTCTTCTTGTTCAATGGACGGCAATCGACACAAAGCCGGTCCATACCATCTTTCTTCTTGACAAACAGAACACCACAACCCCATGGAGAAGAACTTGGCATGATCAGACCCATACGTTCTTGTTCATCTAGCTGTTTCTTCAACTCTTTTAGCTCTTCAGGGCCAAGTTTATAAGGGCGCTTGCAAACCAGTTCAGTTCCCGGCTCGAGATCAATCACGAACTCGACTGGTCGGTGCAGAGGCATTCCTGGCAATTCTTATGGAAAGACATCTTCATACTCACAAACTACAGGAATTTGAGAAATAGCCGAGATTTCACCCTTCTCATTAAGAGCAAAGAGAAGGATTGTGTCATCGCGAGCTGCGAAAATAATCACATCTTCTAAATGATGAGTCATCTTGACTTATTTTGCTTGACAATCTACATAAGCCTTATTCATAGCCAGGAAGTCCATGCCCAAAATGAGATCAATATCGGAATTGCCGAGAACAATAGGTGAAGCCAGAAAAGAATAATTGCCCGTCTTGATAGAGACATCTGGAACAATGCGATTGGAATTCAACATCTTACCGGGCAACACCACAGACAAGGACTTAGGCAAATCTTGATAATCGAACTCATGCTTGACAAAGAATGGGCGAGACATGAAACAATGCGATGCACCAGTATCAAACAAAACTTTAGCAGGAATAGAGTTGACTGAGAGATTACCCATAATCACATCATGAGACTGCTCTGTTTTAGCTGCATTCACCATGTTCACCCTTGCTGACTTGGGATTATGCTTCACCATTGCATTTCCTGGAGGCTTGACTAGAGGAGGAGGCGGAAGACGCCGCTGGTTGCACTTGTTGGAGTAGTGACCCTTCTGGCCACACTTGTGACAAGTAACCTCAGATAGTGGACGAAAGTTGCCTGGAGGAGGAACAAAAGCTGCCTTGGATGCCTGGGGTCTCTGCTGATATCCTGGGTTGGGTGGGTGGGAAGAACCACGGCCACCGAACTGCTTCTGCTGCCGAGGAGGACGAAATGGAGGAGGATTTGGCACGCAATACTTCTGTTGCTTAGGAACCATCTGAGAGCAGGAAGAAGATGAATATGAATCCCTTGAACGCTTCCTTGAGTTCTCCAACTTGAGCTGAGTTGCCTCGACCTTCAAAGCCATGTTGTAGAACTGATCAAACTCACGAGGCTCTTGAAGGACTAGACGTGGCAGAAGCTCATCCTTGAGACCACCTCTGAACTGATAGATCATAGCCTTGTCATCTGGAACATCTTTATTAGCATAGCAGGCCAAATTCTGGAACTTGATGTTGTACTGATAGACAGACTTGCTTCCCTGCTTCGGGTGCCTGAACTTCTCACGCATCTCCTCGACAAAGCTTGTCAAAATGTAATGGGCCCTGAAGTCACGACGGAAATCGTCCCTAGTAACAACACGATCGCCCCTGGAATCCTTGTACTGCTGCCACCAATCAGCTGCCTGACCCTTGAGCTGGAACGATGCAAATCTAACAAAGTCCTCTGGTCTGACATTGCTGCACTCCAAATGCTTACTCATATCATGGAGCCAATCATCAGCATCAAAAGGCTGCTCACAACATGTTAAAGACTTGGGCTGGTTGGCAAGGAACTGGTTGAGCGTCGCAAACTGAGGTTGGTTCTGAAAATTCCCTTGAAAGCCTCACTGACCTTGATCTCTTTCTTGCAACATCCTGAGCAACATCTAAGTGTTCGCATTGGTTGCGTCCATCACAGATTGCCAAGCTTCTGGAGGAGGAGGCGGTGGCGGGGGTGGTGGAACATCAGCCTGCTCCTCACCACGACCCGGATTCCCGCGAGTTGGTGGAGCCATCCTGAAGATGGACAAGAACATCAGCACCTCATTGATAAGATGAATTCAATAGCTGAATCAAATGCTTGAAAGAATTGCACAAATAACATCACAACCTTCCTACTAAAAAATTAGTAAGAATGCTTTCTTCGGTTTTGTGATAACATCATCAGATAATAGAAGCCACTTGCAATAACACAAAAGTATTGGGCTAATGTTGCTCGAAACAAATGTATATGCCCACATACATCTGAAGATGATCCTAGATAACTACAAGAGTTCCCACCTAAGAACTTCCGAAAACTTTCTGGTTATGCAATCCGGTGTGGGGGATACAAGGAGGAAATATCTCACACAACTAGCAAACCTACACCCCAACTGTATCCATCCTTCAACACATAACCAGAGGCTTTCGCAAATCCATCTAACTCGAATCCTCGAAAGCACAACGATACTAAACCATGGTGGTACCCCGGACGCCTCCCCAGTACTGGGTGACTCCGACCTTATCTCATCACGACAAGTATTGAAGTAATTCCGAACACTCTCCATCCTGAGATATCAAGGAAGCTCAATGATAACGATGTGCCCAAAATTCCCTGGAGCTCGACTCCCCGGAAGAAATCAAGTCAGACAGGAGGCACCAAGACAGAACTCTGTCACATCGGTATCATATAGAGACCAAAATACCCGCGTGATCCTAAAAAAATTTTGAGCGAGAAGAGGAGGAAGAATCAAAATTCCTAAGTCAAATACCTCACCAGAGCATAGAAGAGGAGTAAAAAGAATCCTACTCTCCACTATAACTAGACTCAAAATAGTTTTACTAGACTCGACTCAGCCAAGTTCGATCAAGCAAAGGGCTCCTATGGTCGCCTGGCTCTGAATACCAACTTGTCACGCCCAAGATGCGCGCCTATCCATATTAAGGCACGGGGGCCTCGACAAGGGATAGAGGCGCATCTCGACGTTCGCAAGTATAGCATCATTACATCATACATTTAAGAAGAGAGGAGTATATGAGTTGGCTTACACTCGCCACATGCTAAATTACAATTCCACACAAGAGTTCAAACATCAATATGAAGACATGGTCCGACTACGAACGAAAACAAACGATAAAATAAGATGCAATGATACTATCTTGCTAGCCCCGAAGATCACGACCACGGTCCTCTACTCATCTAGATTCGTCACGTACATCCTGCCGCGTTCCTCGTCATACTCCCACTGGAGATGTGTCATGTCATCTGTCATGACCTCATGTGTACCTGTACCTGAATTGTTGTAGTAATCTATGAGCCACAAGGACTCAGCAATCTCGCGCATGGGTACCGAGACTATTCAAGCTTATAGGTTGGGATGGGGTATGTGTTTAGTTTGCAGCAGCACTAAGCATTTATGGTGGCTAATCTTACATAACATTAAAGTAAATATGTGGTCTGTGATAAGCGATCGAATCTAGAATGACCTCTATGAGATCCTCAACACCTACTTACGTCAATCATAACCCCACCGTGTTCTCTCTCGGTTCATGTTCACGAGCAGAGACAATCACAGTTACTCACATAGTTGGTATATTTTATTAGAATTTACTTCAAGTTAACTATAGCCGGGTGTTAAACAAATATCCAAGTTGCCACATAACCGCGGGCACGGCTTTCCGAAAGATTTGACCCTGTAGGGGTGCTCCAACTAGTCCATCACAAATTAACCACACTCCGCGGGAATAGCCCCGACCACGGATCTCGTGATCGTCTTAGGCAACTCCAAAGGAATTCCAACATCTCGAGATAGCCCGAAGAAAGTCACAGCCCCTCACGCAAGACACTTGATAAAGGTCAAACAAGTCCAGCAAGACCACCCGACGTGTCGACGAACCCGATAAGAGCCGCGTATCTCGTTCTCAGGACACGACCGGATGAGCCCAGCGTACAGTGGCCTGATAGAAATCTCCCGGGTTGGCCCCGCACACGACTCTAGTTTGGACCAACAGTCATGAGGAGCATTGGCCTGGGGGTTGATTAATTATCCGTGGGGTTGCAAAGCCCTATGAAAATTTTATTAAGTTGTTTAGCAAATGTAGTACCAAAGTTGGGTCTTGCCAGGCAAGTTTTAATCTCACTCGAATAAACAAGGGGGTCCCCATAACCACCCCGAGCATGTTAGGAGTGCAAAGTATGGAAACATAACACCGGTAACAAGAAACTATGGCGGTAACAGCGGAACAAAACACCTAGCAAAAGGCCAAGCCTTCCACCAATACCAAGATATATATGTGCATTAAGTTAAATAACAGATAATATTGTGATATGCCAACTCCATGTTATCACATGGATACAACCTGCACCTGCAACTAAGAACGCTATAAGAGGGACTGAGCAGCAGTAACTTAGCCAATCAAAGGTTTGCTAGGATGTGGAGGGTTAGAGGCTATCATGGCAAATAGGAGGCTGACATTCAAGTGGTAGGTAGCGCAAAAGTAACGATAAGAGCGAGACAACTAGCAAGCGAAAATAGTATCGGGATCCGGGTACGATCATCTTGCCTGTTGGTTCTTTAGTGGAACAAGTAGCGGGATCCTCGTAGAGGTACTCTCTTGGATCTTCGTACTCAGGTTCAACGTTCGCGTCTACCCAAAAGAAACAGAAAGAATAAACAAGCAACCAAGGTGCAATGCACAAGCAAGAATGATGCATGCTTATGTGAAGAGTTTTAGCATGGCAATCCTAACTAGTCATGTTTCACATGCAAAGGATTGGTTATTAATGAATCTGGACAGAACCTTATGTTAAGTTATTTAGGCATGCATGAACATGGCAAATATGGATGCATCATGCAAAAACAATACAAATGCATATGTAGAACATAAGAAACAGAGTTACATTTCTCACGCTACGCTCACAACAAGATATGAAGGTAAAACACAAGACAATAAGGCCATGGGCTATTCCATGGCATTCCAAGGTAGCCACTTGGTAGGCAATGGGAAACCAACCACAATAGAGCCAAAGATCAAGCAAATACATGGAGTATAGCTCCCACAAGTCGCAAAACACTAAAACAACCAATCTGCCACAAAACAGCAACATTGCAACTTTCATAACCAACAACTTGAGATATAGTAAGTCTCTACCCACAAACAAGGTATTGACAGAAACTACATAACATGCTTATCAACTTATCCAACTACACAATCTGGAATGGAGGCACACCTCAATAAGCATGAAGCCCACAAGTTGGCATGATGAAATAGAATTCTGGGACTTAGTGAAAAATTTCTGGAATCTGAGTTAATCTGGTAGCATGTTGACAGCAGAGAATAATGGTGATAGAGACCACCTCATGGCATCAAAATTAACAGGATGCTAGAAGACAACATCTGCTTCAAATCACTAGCACTGAGCTTGAGCTAATTCTCAACATATCACAAGATAGCAACCACTCTTCATGGCATAAAAATAACAGCAGATCCTCAGACTTAGAAATATTTGGCATGGTTGAAAACAACAACATTTTAGTAGCTACTTTAGAGCATAGTTCCCACTCATTTGCAAGTTTATCATGACAAAGATAAATACCATGTCATTCTACACATCAAAGAGTACCAGATTCATGTTGGCACAAACATCATAGCATTCATGGATTAAACATGACAAAATGGCACTATGAGATAAAATGACATTTTTTCAAACTTGCTCAAATGACCAAACCAATTGCACCAATGAATTCCTGAGATTTTTCTACCCCAAATTCATGTATCATACTCCTATATTCACATGGGGCATCATGACAAAAACTACATAGCAAAAAGACATACATACCCATAAGTGAAAACTTACCTAATATCCCCATGTGCATAAATGAATTTGTTCAGATTTGGAATTGTTACTATAATTGGAAATTATCTAATTATAACAATAAAACAATAACACACACAAAATAGTGTATTACAAGTGGGGCATGGCCCACTTGTCATACACACACACAACACACACACAACTCAAGCACATACACACATACACACACACATGGATCTGGTAGCCACACCAGAGCCACACACAAGCTCACACACACACAACAGCCACTCCAAATCCTGGCTATAGCCACACTGGATCTCCCCATACACGCAACACGGCACACCAGGTCCGGTCCTCACACCGGATCTACACACGCAACAGCACGCCGGCCAATCACAAAAATGTAAAAAGGGGGAGACTAGCGCCCGCGGGGGATCGAACCCGCGTCTGTCGAGTGCATAGTGAGCCGGCTATCACTGCGCTATCGACACGCCACTGACCAAAGGGAGGGGCGCTGAATATCTACTAACAGGCATGGCAAACTCTGACAGAACTGAATCCCTCTGCCCTCATCGGCGACAGCAAAACGCGGCGACACGAAATCCGGCGACCTCAGGGGACATCCGACGACGCAGAGTTGCAGGCAGAGGCAAGAGATGCAGGGTTGTGTTCCCCCTCTTGTCTTGCGACGAGGAGGACAGCGCGACGGCCCTCAAGGTCGTGCCTTGCTACCGGTGGCAACAAGACGACAGCAGCGAGCGCTACCTACGTGGGGAGGAAAGGTTGCGACTTCGAATGCTCATCGAGGGATGGACAAAGGAGACGGAGACGACGTCAGGGATGCGCAGAAGGGGTCGGAGCTGAGGAAGAAGCGATGCAAAGGGGCTGCTGGAGCGCGACGATGACGAAGATGAGGCCGGCGGCGTGGAGGCTCTCCCTACCTCCTAGCGGCGGGAACGGAAAGAAGGCGATGATGACGGGGTCCCGGACACCACAGCCAGAAGGAGGGAGACCACCATCAGGTTTGACGACACGGCGAGGGCCGACACCTCTCTCTGAACTTACTTGCACCTCTCTCTGAAATTACAGGAGGGGAAGAAGGAGGAGAAGAGGGAGATGGGATCGGCGTCGGCTGGAGGGAAAGGAGAGGAACCCTAGCAGGGCAGGCACGCCGAGGCCTTAAAAGGGGGAGGTAGACTACGTTCCTCGACGTCCGTGAGGAACTTCACAGCATCGGGAGCTCTCTCCTCTCACTGACTCTGACGGGGCGACGACGGGGCAGGTTGCCGTCAGGGAACCAGGCTGGGCTGCTTCACTAGCCAATGGGCCACCAGGGAGAAAACAAAGGCTCAACACACTCTCTCACACAGAAGAAAACACAACAGGTTTTTCCCTATAACTTAAACAACCACAACAAAAATAAAACCCCCAGAGGATAAAGAAGGATTTTTTTGCAAAACAAAAATTCTTTTGCATTCAAGGAAATAAGACCTATTTTTATAAAATTAGCTAGTTGATTTTTAGCTCAATTAAACTAAATGGTTTTATTAACCAACAACCCCGTGTAATTTTAAGCCCCAATAACATAAAGCTCAAAACATCAAAAGACCAACACACATAGACTTAAAATATTGTTGACTACCTCCTAAACATTTTAAACAAATTTAATTCAGCAATTAATTCTGTTGATTATGACAATGGAATAAAAGAGATATAGGTTGGTTTGTTTGAAAAGAATAAGAGAGGGGGAAGGAGATGGTGCCCACTCAAACCACACATCCACAACAACACTCACATCACTTACAAGGTCAAGAAGCACATCACAAAACAAGATGCATGGCATGATGATGATATGCATGATGCAAGATGCATGAACAAGACAAGACAAATATCAAACTCATTTCATTCACCACCTGACACATGGGTTCACATAGGTTACAAGCCATAAAAGGTAGGGGCAGCACTTGGGTTGTCACAGAAGCAGCGAAGGAAGGTGTCTGGATGAAGGAGTTCATGACAAATCTTGGAGTAGTTCCTAGTGCATTGAATTCAATGGCTCTGTTCTGTGACAACACTGGTGCCATTGCTCTGGCCAAGTAACCAAGGTTTCAGAAGAGGACCAGACACATAAAGCGACGCTTCAATTCCATCCGCGATCACATCAAGGAGGAGGACATAAATATATGCAAAGTGCACACGGATCTGAATGTCGCAGACCCGTTAACTAAAGCTCTTCCAAGGCCTAAACATGATCAACACCAGAACTGTATGGGTGTTAGATTCATTACAATGTAAATCACATAGTGATGTGAGCTAGATTATTGACTCTAGTGCAAGTGGGAGACTGTTGGAAATATGCCCTAGAGGCAATAATAAATGGTTATTATTATATATTTCCTTGTTCATGATAATAATTTATTATCCATTCTATAATTGTATTGATTGGAACTCAAATACATGTGTGGGTACATAGACAACATTGTGTCCCTAGTATGCCTCTAGTTGACTAGTTCGTTGATCAAAGATGGTTAAGGTTTCCTGACCATAGACATGAGATCTCATTTGATAATGGGATCACATCATTGGAAGAATGATGTGATGGACAAAGACCCAAACTATAAACATAGCATGTGATCGTGTCAGTTTATTGCTATATTTTTCTACATGTCAAGTATCTGTTCCTATGACCATGAGATCATGCAACTCATTGACACCGAAAGAGTACCTTGTGTCTGTCAAACGTCGCAACGTAACTAGGTGACTATAAAGGTGCTCTACAGGTATCTCCGAGGGTGTCTGTTGGGTTGGTATGGATTACAATTGGGATTTGTTACTCCGTGTGACGGAGATGTATCTTAGGGCCCACTCGGTAATACAACATCACTATAAGCCTTGCAAGCAATGTGACTAAAGAGTTAGCCACGAGATCTTGTATTATAAAACGAGTAAAGAGACTTGCCGCTAATGAGATTGAACTAGGTATAGAGATACCGACGATCGAATCTCGGGCAAGTAACATACCGAAGAACAAAGGAAACATCATGCGGGATTAACTGAATCCTTGACATAGAGGTTCAACCGATAAAGATCTTCAGGAATATGTAGGAGCCAATATGGGCATCTAGGTCCCACTATTGGTTATTGACTGTAGAGGTGTCTTGGTCATGTCTGCATAGTTCTCCAACCTGTAGGGTCTACACACTTAACGTTTGGTGACAATATAAGTATAGTTGAGTCATTATGGTGGGTACCGAAGGTTGTTTGGAGTCCCGGATGAGATCCAGACGTGACTAGGATCTTCGAAATGGTCAGGAGGTGAAGATTGATATATAGGACGAAGAGAATCAAGTTCTGGAGGTGTTCCGGGAGATACCGGGAGGTTGACGGAGTACCTAAAGGTGTTTCGGGGGGCCCCGGCAAGTGTTGGGGGCCTCATGGGCCAAGGGGAGGGGGCACACCAGCCCACAAGGGGGTTGGGCACCACCCAAACCCTAGCCCACTTCGGCCATGGGTGGGGGATCCCACCTAAGGGGCTTCCAATAGGTAACTTGGGGGGCCAAGCCACCCTAGAGTTTCCCTATGGGCGCCCCCATCTGCCCTGGCCTCCGCCCCCTAGATTGGATCTAGGGGGTGCCACCCCTCATCCCTTCCCCCTATATATAGAGAGGTAGAGAGAGGTCAGACTGACCCATCTATGCCTTGGTGCTACCCCCTCTCCCTTATTCTTCTTCTTCTCCACGTAGCGCTTAGCGAAGCTCTCCTGAAATTCCTCCACCACCACCGCCGCCACGCCGTCGTGTCGCTGGAGGACTCGAGCTACTACTTCACCATAGCTCGGTGGATCAAGGAGGTGAAGGCGTCATCAAGCCGTACGTGTGTTGTGTTGGAATTATGCCCTAGAGGCAATAATAAATTAGTTATTATCATATTTCCTTGCTCATGATAATCGCTTATTATCCATGCTAGAATAGTATTGATCGGAAACTCAGATAGATGTGTGGATACATACACAACACCATGTCCCTAGTATGCCTCTATACTAGCTCGTTGATCAAAGATAGTTAAGGTTTCCTAGCCATGGACATGAGATGTCATTTGATAACGGGATCACATCATTAGGAGAATGATGTGATGGACAAGACCCAAACAATAAACGTAGCATATGATCGTGTCAGTTTATTGCTACAGTTTTCTGCATGTCAAGTATCTTTTCCTATGACCATGAGATCATGCAACTCACTGACATCGGAGGAGTACCTTGTGTGTATCAAACGTCGCAATGTAACTGGGTGACTATAAAGGTGCTCTACAAGTATCTCTGAGGGTGTCTGTTGAGTTGGCAAGGATCAAGACTGGGATTTGTTACTCCGTGTGACGGAGGGGTATCTTAGGGCCCACTCGGTAATACCACATCACAACAAGCCTTGCAAGCAATGTGACTAAAGTGTTAGCCATGGGATCTTGTATTACGTAACGAGTAAAGAGACTTACCGGTAACAAGATTGAACTAGGTATGGAGATGCCGACGATCAAATCTCGGGAAAGTAACATACCAAAGAACAAAGGGAACATTATACGGGATTAACTGAATCCTTGACATAGAGGTTCGACCGATAAAGATCTTCGTAGAATATGTAGGAACCAATATGGGCATCCAGGTCCCGCTATTGGTTATTGACCATAGAGGTGTCTAGGTCATGTCTGCATAGTTCGCGAACGCGCGGGGTCTACACGCTTAATGTTTGGTGACGATATAAGTATAGTTGAGTTATTATGTTGGTGACCGAAAGTTGTTCGTAGTCCCGGATGAGATCCCGGACATGACAGGAGCTCCGGAATAGTCCGGAGGTAAAGATTGATTTATGGGATAATAGTGTTTTGTCTCCGGAAGAGTTCCGGAATTCATCGGAATAGTTTCGGATGTTTCTCAAAATATTCAGGGTACAAGAACACTTTATTTGGGCCAAGGGGTAAAGCCCATGAGGCTTTAGGAAGGTGCAAAAGGTGTTTTGCAAAGGCCAGGGGCCAGACGCTAGGGACCCTGGCGTCTGGGGCCAGATGCCGATGACCTTGGCATCTGGTCCTGGAGTCCGAGGAGGACTCTTTCCTTGTGGGAAAACCGACCTTGAGGAGGATTTTTC
This sequence comes from Hordeum marinum, assembly GCA_022496015.1. Classification (NCBI taxonomy): domain Eukaryota; kingdom Viridiplantae; phylum Streptophyta; class Magnoliopsida; order Poales; family Poaceae; genus Hordeum; species Hordeum marinum. The sequence goes on from CM039678.1 coordinate 340,067,721, forward strand.
TCCAAGTTTCGATCCCAGGGCTCAGCATATAAATAAAGGGGCGGGGCTAGCACTGGGAACACATCAAGAATCCCGAAGCCATGTGCCGGCAACCCCGTCCCTCTAGTTTATCCTCCGTCATAGTTTCCGTTGTGCTTGGCGAAGCCCTATGGAGATTGTTCTTCACCAACACCGTCACCATGTTGTCGTTCTGCCGGAACTCATCTACTACTTCACCATCACTCGTTGGATCGATGAGGTGAAGGCGTCATCAAGCCGTACGTGTGTTGAACGCGGAGGTGATGTCTGTTCGGCGCTAGATCGGAAGGACCATGATCAAGACCGCGAGATGGATCATGATGGGATCGTAGGATGGATCGTGTTTGGATCGCGAGAAGGATCATGATGGGATCGCGGGACGCTCGGCGATTTGGATCGCGAAGACGTTCGACTACATCAACCGCGTTTCTTAACGCTTCCGCTTAGCGATCTACAAGGGTACGTAGATCCACTCTCCCTCTCGTAGATGCTCATCACCATGGATAGATCTTGCGTGTGCGTAGGAATTTTTTTGTTTCCCTTGCAACGTTCCCCAACATGTTAAACGCGGAGGTGCCGTACGTTCGGCACTAGATCGAAGTTTGTGGGGCAGATCGTGATTGGACCGCGAAGATGTTCGACTACATCAACCGCGTATCTTAACGCTTCCGCTTAGCAATCTACAAGGGTATGTAGATCCACTCTCCCTCTCGTAGATGCTCATCACCATGGATAGATCTTGCGTGTGCATAGGAATTTTTTTGTTTCCCATGCAACATTCCCCAACATCAAGAGAATTCATTGTTTGAACCATAACATTTGAATTGGTTGCTACTTTATCATGATGAATTTTATGAGAAAGAGTTGGTGTTATGATGCTAGGAAAAGTGGTTGAAATTATCATTGGTCAAACTTATGCACTATGCTATCATTCACACTTCATAAATTATTTCTTTTATCATTTACCTACTTGAGGACGAGTAGGAACTAATCTTGGGCATGTTGATACGTCTCCAACGTATCAATAATTTGTGAAGTATTCATGCCATATTCACCTACGTTTACAATAATTTTATATGGTTTTGATGCACTTTATATGATTTATTTAGAACTAACCCGGACTGGCGCTGTTTTCAGCAAAACTACCATGGTGTTGTTTTTTGTGCACAAAAGGAAAGTTCTCGAAATCGCCCAATTTTTTTTGACGATTTTTGGGGAACAACAGATGCATCTGATGCTTAATGGGCGGGCCAGAAGAGTCACGTGGTGTCCACCCTCCACCAGGGCGCGTCAGGCCCCCAAACCGTGCCTTGGTTTTCAATGCCCACCTCGTGGCTCATCTCCGCGTGAAACCAACGCCAAAAATTCCTATAAATATAGAAACCATCAGAAATAACCCTAGACTCCTCGTTCCTTCGCCACAAGGCCTCTCTATCAACAAAAACCCAATCGGGAGAGAAAATAGTACCCTGCCATAGAGGGTAGATCATCTCCGGTGGCCATCTTCATCATCCCGACGGAGTCCATGATGAGGAGAGAGTAGTCCACTCTCGGTGATGATGGTTTGTACCAGTAGCTATGTGTTCAATCTCTCTCTTTCTCGTGTTCTTGAGATGGCACGATCTTGATGTATCACGGGCTTTGTTAATATAGTTGGATCACATGGTGTTTTCTCCTCTCTATCTTGTTATCATGAATTGAGTTTTCCCTTTGAGATTTATGTTGGATTGAATATCGGATTTGAGAACACTTGATATATGTCTTGCATGTGGATACCTGTGGTGACAGTGGGGTGTTCAATTGATTCACTTGATCTATGTCTTGGTACTCAACTTGCGGATTCCCGAGGTGACATTGGGGTAATCTATACATAGGGGTTGATACATGTTCTTGTCCTAGCTTCTCCGGTAGAAATCTTGGGGCACTATTTGAGGTTCTTTGTGTTGGATTGAGTATTATGAATCTGAAATTGTTTGATGCGTATCGTGTACTTAACTCATGGATACTTGTGGTGACATTGGAGTATCTAGGTGACATTAGAGTTGGTTGATGCGTATCATATGGTGTTATTCTAGTACAAACTCTTAGATAGATCAATCGGAAAGGATAACTTGGTTATGTTAGTACGAACTCTTGGATAGATCGATCGGAAAGGATAATTTTAAGGTGGTTTCGTACCCTATAAACAATTTCTTCTTTCTGGGTCATGTCACTATCCAACTGAAGTGACGGTTCAACAACCTCATCAAGCTCTACTTTCGTTCCACTCAATTCTTTCGAGAGAAACTCTTTCTCGATAAAGGACCCATTTATAGCAACAAATACTTTTCCCTTGGATCTGAGATAGAAGGCATACCCAACTAATTTCCTTAGGGTATCCTATGAAGATGCATTATTCCACTTTGGGTTCGAGCTTATCACACATAAGTATCGCATTCCCAAAATCTGAGAAATGACAACTTAGGTTTCTGCCAAGCCATAATTCATACGGTTTCATCTCAACGGATTTTAGATGGTGCCCTATCTAAAGTGAATGTAGTTGTCTTTAATGCATAACCCCAAAATGATAGTGGCAAAACGATAAGAGACATCATAGTACGCACCATATCCAGTAGAGCACGACTACGACGTTTGAACACACCATCACACCATGGTGTTCTAGGTGGCGTGAGTAGTAAATCAACTTCCACGTTGTCTTAAGTTGTATACCAAAATCGTAACTCAGATATTCACCTTCACGATTATATCGTAGAAATTTTATCTTCTTGTCACGATGATCTCCTACTTCACTCTAAATTTTCAAATGTTTCAGACTTGTGTTTCATTAAGTAAATATACCCATATCTACTAAATCATCGGTGAAGGTAAGAAAATAACGATATCCACCGCATGCTACAACACTCATTGGACTGCATACATCAACATGTATCATTTCCAATAAGTCACTTGCCCGCTTCATCATACCGGAAAACAGGGTCTTAGTCATCTTGCCCAAGAGGCATGGTCCGCATGTCTCAACCGATTCGAAATCGAATGAGTCCAATGATCCATCAGTATGGAGTTTCTTCATGCGCTTTACACCAATATGAAATTCAGTGGTAGTGCCACAAGTATGTGGTACTATCATTATTAACTTTGCATATTTTTGGCATCAATATTATGAACATGTGTATCACTAAGATCGAGATTCAATAAACCATTCACATTGGGTGTATGATCATTGAACGAATTATTCATGTAAGCAGAATAACCATTATTCTCTGACTTAAATGAATAATCGTATTGCAATAAACGCGATCTAATCACGTTCATTCTCAAAACACTAAATAACATTTATTCAGGTTTAACACTAATCCCGAAGATAGAGGGAGCGTGTGATGGTGATCACATCAACCTTGGAAACACTTTCAACACACATCGTCACCTCACCCTTAGCTAGTCTCCGTTTATACTGTAGCTTTTATTTCGAGTTACTGACATTTAGCATCTGAACCGGTATCTAATACCCAAGTGCTACTAGGAGTACTAGTAAGGTATACATCAGTAACACGTATATCAAATATGTTGTTTAACCATTTGATGTTTGGAGTTTTGACTATATGGGACCTTTTCCTTCCTCTAATGGGTATACTCATATTTTGGTTGTTATTGATTATGTCACCAAGTGGGTAGAAGTTATTCCAACTAGTAGTGTTGATGACAACACCTCCATTAAAATGCTTAAAGAAGTTATCTTCCCGAGGTTTGGAGTCCCTAGATATTTAATGACCGATGGTGGTTCACACTTTATTCATGGTGTTTATGGTAAAATGCTTGCTAAATATGATGTTAACCATATAATTGGATCACCCTATCATCCTCAATCTAGTGGTGAAGTTGAACTTAGGAATACAGAAATAAATTAATATTACAAAAAAAATGTCAATAGGTCCCGAAAGAATTGGTCTAAGAAATTACATGATGCACTATGGGCATATAGAACAACTTATAAAAATCCTATGAGTATGTCTCCATACAAAATGTATATGGGAAAGTTTGTCATTTGCCTCTAGAGTTAGAACATAAAGCATTTTGGGCAATTAAAGAACTCAACTATGACTTCAAACTTGCAGGTGAAAAGAGGTTATTTGATATTATCTCACTAGATGAATGGAGAACCCAAGCTTATGAAAATGCCAAAATATTCAAAGAAAAATTTAAAAGATGACATGACAAAAGAATCCAAAAGAGAGAAATCAAAGTTGGAGAATATGTTCTTTTGTACAATTCTCGTTTCAGATTTTTTGTAGGAGAACTTCTTTCCAAATGTGAAGGACCGTGTGTTGTCAAAGAGGTTTATCACTCTGGAGCTATTAAGATTAGTAATGCCGAAGGTACCAACCCGAAGGTGGTCAATGGACAAAGAATTAAACACTATATCTCAGGTATGCCTATTAATGTTGAAAGCAATGTTATCCAAACCATGACACCGGAGAAACCTTCCAAAACACTCAATAATCGTGAAAAAGAAGAGGTACGTGATACGGTAAGTAAACGGACTCCGAAAAAACCGCAAAAATATTTTCTATCAGTTTTGGAATATTAGAAAAAATAGGAAAATAAAAATAAACAGGAAATCAACCGAGATGAGCACGATACACCAGGGCGCGCCTGCCCTTCTTGGCACGCCGTGGTGCGTTGTGCCCACCTCGGGAACCTTCCTGACTCCTTTTTCCTTCCATTTGCTTGCTTTCCAAGAATAAAATTCTCTATATATATCCCCGACTGTTTTGACCACCGCATCGCAGAAATATTTTCTATTCTTGTTTCGTGCTGTTTTCCTGACAAATCTGAAAATATGTCATCTCAAGATTCAGAAGGGGAGAGCTATGTTGCTGATTTTATTGCAAATCTAAGATCTATGGAGTGGTAGATCATTATGGGTGGACTACGAACGAGGAAGAAGACACCAACATGAAGGAAACAAAGGATGATAGCTCTAAAGAAGAGGATGACCCACTACCTCAGCGTGGGGATATGCATGTGGAATTCAAGAAGTCAAGCCTCCCTAAAGGATACAAAGCTAATGTTCAATTTATTCCATCTCGTTTTCTGCAGGAGAGTAAGGCAACATTATGCAAAAAGATATTAAAGCTCGAGATAGAGAACAACGATCTAAGGGAGAATTTTTTTATGCTAAAGTATAAGCTGGAGAAGAAGGCTTCTTCATCACCACCACCTTCATCATCTTCATCACCAAAGGAGACTTGAGCACACGGGTATGGGCACTCCCCTTGGCTTGAGACAAGCTTGGGGGAGATGCCCTGGTATCGTATCACCATCACTTTTTATTTTGATCCTTAGCTTTTTCATGATTTAGTTGAATAAAAGTTTAGTATGATCTATTTCCGAGTGCTACTTTCGTGATCTATCTATCTATGTACTCAAGTGAGAGTTATATAATAAAATTTAGTTTGAGCTTTTGCTTCTTTACTTTCTTGTTGCAATCAAAATAAAAGAAAATAAATGAAAAAGGATCATATGCTAATCCTATGGTGAGTAATGGCATCACATAAAGAAAAGTATAAGTGATAAAGTTTATTGGAGATTGATAAACATAGCATTAGTCAATGATGCAATTCATGAAATAATTAATTAGGGAAGAGAAGATTCACATGCAAATACACTATCTTGGACATCTTTTATGATTGTGAGCCCCCATTAAATATTATATGCCAAAATTGTTAACGTTGGACAAGGAAGACAACGTAATGATTTATGTTTGTTCATATTCACATAGAATTTATATTGTCATAGATCCTTCAGCATGTGGTGCTTGCTCAATATCTTTGCTAGCCAAAAATTCCGCACTAAGTAGAGATACTACTTGTGCATCCAAAATCCCAACCCCAAACTCATGTGTTGAGAGTCCACCATACCTACCTATGGATTGAATAAGATCCTTCAAGTAACTTGTCATCGGTGCACTAAGGCAATAAAAATTGCTTCTAAATGTGTTTGATTAATTAGTGTAAGAGAAAATTGAGTGTTGTACGAACTTATGATGGAAAAGTAATAAAGGCGATAGACTGCATGATAAAGCTTGCTATCATAGGGGGCAATATAACGTGACATTCTTTTACACTAAGGGATTTGGCATACAAACTAAAAAGCATGACAACCTTTGCTTCCCTCTGCGAAGGCCATGTCTTTTACCTTTATGTATTTACTTTTATGCAAGAGTCAAAGTATTCTTCCATATTCCTTTTTATTTTTCTCCTTTTGCAAGCATCATGTGGCGAGGAAAAATCTAGGCACATAAACCCAGTTGGATATGAGTGAGCATGAGTTATTATTTTTGACATCATCTTTGAGGTGAATACGTTGGGAGGAGAAACTATAAGCCCATATCTTTCTATGTGTCCAGTTGAAACTTTTTGCTCATGGGTATGCTGTGAGTGTTAGCAATCATAGAAGACTAAATGATGGTTGAGTATGTGTACTTGCCAAAAGGCTCCGACATGAGACCCCTCCTGAAAATATGATGGATTGTAGTTGCAAAGTTGACTGAGAACATAGTTTGTTGGTTTCCAATAAGGTTTATGCTTTATACTTCTACGTTGTGATGAATGGTTACTTGTTCATGAGAAGTTACATGATCTTGTTATGAAATAAAAGTTTTATGAAAAAAGTTTTATGATAAATTTTGTTGCTGTTATGTTAATAAGCATGATGACACCATGTCTGTATTTTGTTTTTATCGACACCTGTCTCTCAAACCATGTGGACATGCTCTTCAATATCAGCTTTCGCTTGAGGACAAGCTAGGTCTAAGCTTGGGGGGAGTTGATACGTCCATTTTGCATCACAATTTCCTACTTTTATTTATAATGTTTTTATGCATAATAATGTTTTGGGGATTAATACTAATGCCTTTTCTCTCATAATTTGCAAGGTTTGCACAAAGAGGGAGAATACCAGTAGCTGGAATTTTGGACCTGAAAAAGCATACCAGAGATACCTATTCTGCACATCTTCAAATGAGATGAAACTTCACGGAGATTTTTTATGGAATATATGATGAATATTGGAGCAAATAACTACCGGAGGGGGCCACCCTGGTGAGCACAAGACACCAGGGAGCGCCAGGCCCCCCAGGCGCTCCTTGGTGGGTTGTGCTCAGCACGGCCCACCTCCGGAGCCCATATTCTGGTATACAAGGTTTTTTTACTTAGAAAAATCAAGAGAGGACTTTTGGGACGGAACGCTGCCGTCTCGAGGTGGAACTTGGGCAGGAGCACTTTTGCCCTTCCGGGGAGCGATTCCGCCAAGGGAACTTCCCTCCCGGAGGGGGAAATCGAAGCCATTGTCATCACCAATAACTCTCTCATCTTTGGGAGGCCATTCTTAATCAACATTTCAACAACACCATCTCCTCTCAAACCCTACTTCATCTCTTGTTTTTAGTCTTTGTACCGGAACCTCACATTGGTACTTGTGAGTGACTAGTAGTGTTGATTACCTTGTGCAGTTGATTACTATACGGTTTATTTGGTGGAAGATTATATGTTCAGATCCATTATGCTATTCAATACCCCTCTAATATTGAGCATGAATATTATTTGTGAGTAGTTACCTTTGTTCTTGAGGTCACAGAAGAAGTCATGTTGCAAGTAATCATGTAAATTTGATATGTGATCGGTATTTTGATGATATGTATGTTGTGATTCCCTTAGTAGTGTCATGTGAACGTAGACTACATGACACTTCATCATCCTTGGGCCTAAGGGAATGCATTGTGGAGTAGTTATTAGACGATGGGTTGCTAGAGTGACAGAAGCTTGAACCCTAGTTTATGCGCTACTTCGTAAGGGGCTGATTTGGATCCACATATTTAATGCCGTGGTTAGATGTTATCTTGATACTTTTCTCATAGTTGCGGATGCTTGCGAGGGGGGTAATCATAAGTGAAAGGTTTGTTCAAGTAAGAACAACACCTAAGCACCGGTCCGTCCACATATCAAATTATCAAAGTAGCGAACACGAATCAAGCCAACATGATGAAAGTGACTAGATAAAACTCCCGTATACCCTCAAGAACACTTTGCTTATTATAAAAGATCGTTTTGGCCTGTCCTTTGCCACAAAAGGATTGGGCTACCTTCATGCACCTTGTTTACCGTTATTGTTACTTGCTCGTTACAGGTTATCTTGCTATCAAACTAGTTGCTACTTACAATTTCAGTGCTTTCAGAAATTACCTTGCTGAAAACTGCTTATCATTTCCTTCTACTCCTCGTTGGGTTCGACACTCTTACTTATCGAAAGGACTACGATTGACCCCTATACTTGTGGGTCATTATGCCGCACGCCTGTTGTCGGCCCGCCCGTCCATTTCTCATCCGGCGCACGTCGCCGGCCACCGGTCCTCCCTTCCCTCTGCCGCCGATGTGGTTTCCGCGCTGCCCATGACGCCTCTACCGTGCGCTTTTCGTCGGCTGGACCGTCCGCTTCTCCTCTGGCGCCCGCCGCCGGCCCTCCCCTCCGTCTCCTTGTGGCGCATGGCTGCCCCAAGCTGCTGCTTTGCACGCCCGCCCTCAAACCCTAGGCGACGTCATGGGTTTCCAGCAGGGCCACAGCGGACATCAAGGGGCACCACAATGGGATAGCAGGTAGCCGGCTAATTGTTGTGAGAGGTGCGAGCTGCACGTCTCCGACTGCCGGGTCGGCCGTCAGACAACTACATGCAATTTTAGTTTGTGTCCATCTTAACTACTCCCTCCGTTTCATAATGTAAGATGTTTTTTAACACTAGTCTTAGCTTTTAGTTTTCCCCATCTTAGCTATAGCTTAGCCAGTCCATCTGACCCTTGTTGTGTTTTCCTTGATTAGCTATCTGGAGCGTTTAATTTAGCCGGCGTTCAGGGCCGACCACACGAATGCAGATTCTGGGGTTTCTTGGTGGTGGATAAGATCAGTCCGTGCAGCCAACAACATAGGTAGGAATTCCTGTTCCACTTCCTTTGGATGGTTAATTATTAATTTATTTTTCCTTGCCACATTGTTAGAAATGTAGAAAGATACATTCGCACACAAAAAGGAGTTGGTAACAATATGATTTTGTGGAAGTCACGCACATGAAAGTTTGGTTTCACTCATCCTCTTGTATTTTTATTTATTTATGAATCAGTTTATATAGATGAACTCTTCTTATTTCTTATGGTTTGTCCAATCCATTGTTATGATCCTCGTACGCTGCTATTCTTTCGAATTCTCCGATGGAAAGGATAATGTGATGTTAGGACTCATATTTGGAAAAGGTGACCGAGTGTAAAAGGATGTAACATGTTTTCCTAATTAACCATGTCACGATTGTTAGCCTTTTTCCCACTACCAAAACAATATATGTTACTATACTTGGTGCTTCAGTTACCCGATATAAGCTGTAATTATTTTAGGCTATTATTTAGGTGGGTGTACCAAGTACCATATACAAAGTTTTTCAACTTGGTCGGAAGAAGGCTTTTCTGTCCTGAGAGCTTATTGATTCACAAAAGAAATGATCTGATCAGTGGACGTTGGGTGGTGTTTTTTTGTCAAATAAGATTGACTTCGTGCTTGTAACATCAATAAATGAGGAACATTCGGTGAGCTTGTGTTGTGTTTCTATTGAAGTTTTTTTGTATCCCCTTCTTTGATTGAACATGAATGTTGTTCTTATTACTGACGGGGAGATTAGTATATATAATAGCAGATTGCTATCATGACATATCTTTTGTAGAACTGAAGTTGCTCAAAAGGCGCACCAAAATTCTGATGTAGTTTATGAACTTTCTCTGTCCTTTAGAGTTCAGTGAACGGTTTGATAATCTGATACTAATAATCAATTAATTATTGTGATTAACCTGCGGAAGGCTTCATTTTTCACATGATTTTTAATATCTGCTATCTAGACTCATGTGTGGTCATAATTTTCTTTTCTCCGGCAATATCAAAATTAGTCTTATGGTAATTATATAGTGTATTATTTTGTTCATTATTATTCATAATTTTTGCTCTTTATCTTGATGAAAATGCATGTCAAGCTATTTTATCACAAGATACCTGTACCAATAACTCAAACTGAGCTAACAATTGGGAACCTTTTCCTGAACTATCCTCATAATGGCTGTCAAATTCTTGCTTTCAGAGGCAACTCCTGAACTTAGGAAATCCATTTCCTATATATTATCAATGTATTTACTTGTATAATACAATATAGACATAATATACCTTCTAAACAGTTTGCTGATACCATATATGCAATACTTGTATAATACTATATAGACATAATATTTCATTTGATACACCATTCCATAATTAAGGTTGGAATGAACTTCTTCAGTCATTCCAGCATATACGCAATTCACTATATTTTATTCATTTCATTTGATACACCATATCATAATTTATATTCAAATCTTATTCAAGAATATTTCCATATACATTTAGTTCGAAAGTATTTTCAGATGAACTACAATATGAAAATGTAGTTATTTTGTTTTTACCCTTGAAGTATAATTACTTTATTTATGTTGGCAGAGAGTCGTGCATGAGTACTAGGTATTGGTGCACATGCTGACATACAAGGACAACAAGTGTGTAGCCAACATTCTTCGTGCCGAGGGTTTGGTCAAAAGAATTGGGATAAATTTCATACCGAGGGTTCCTAAATATAAATCTTTTTAGATGTTTCACTAAAAGACTATATGTGGATGTATATAAACATACTTTAGAATGTAGATTCGCTCATTTTGTTTCGTATGTAGTTTTTTAATGACATATCTAAAAAGACTTATATTTAGGAACGGAGTATATATGAACTAGGATTTTGAGTACAAGTCCCAAGACCTTCTTCTATTGCTATTTAATTAGACATTCTAAATGCATCTGTTATATTAGTAATTTTTTTCAAATGATTGCTTCCTAATTGGGATGAGAATTTTTTTTCGTGCGATTGCACGTACACTGCTATGCCCGCTATGCAGACACTAATCACATTAGGGGTATGCCCAGCGTCGTTGATACCGTCAAGACTATGCACTATACAACTGATGGGCACGATCCCGAAAGTAATGAGAACATCATCGCCTAGGCCATAAGCAACACAACAAGCTCTATGTGCAGGCGCCGTCACAAAAGTTGCTAAATTTTATTCGACGGAGAACTAGCAAAGTGTCTTATAGATTAGTTCCAGACACATTGTAAAGATCACAATACCCCTTATTCTATGTTATAGCCTGAAAGTGAAAATTGTAATAACAAATGAAAGCTTGATTTCCTTTTTTGAAATATTTGTTGGTCCCTCCATGTATAGGTGATGTCGACGTACGAACGCAAATCTTCGCCTCAGGTTTTTTTGTGCATCCCGCATTGGTATCCGCTTTAAGTTTCTCGTGCATTTCGTGTTGGTATTCGTATACGTATGAGGGTGCCTCATGTTCATTATCTAGCCCAGATGTAATGATAAGTGGTTTGCACGTGCAAATTTACCGGTTAATAAAAAGCTTCGTGAAGTTGTCTAAAAAAAAGTTGTGAATGACCCGCAACCCCTCAAATTAAAAAAAAAGTTGTGAATGCCCCCTCGGTGAAGCCCAAACCTCTCCGTCTCACGCTCCCGAGTTCCATCCCCGCCGTAGCCAGCAACCACCGGTAGTCGCCGGCGGCGGCGTATGGCCACCTCTATCTCCGGGGGAGGCGGGGCATGGCCGTGGCGTACCGCGCTTCTCACCCTCCGCGATGAGTCAGTTGCCTCGCCCTCCCCTTCGGCCCTCCTCGCGCTCCTCCGCCGCCTCCTTCTGCCCCCCTCCTCGCCCTCCCTCGCGGCTTCCGCCGCCGCGCTCTCCCCTCACGTGGTCTTACCCTTGGCCCCGCTTGCTTAGGTCCAGTTCGGTTTGGTTCGTCCTGGTCTCACTGTCCTTGTGCTCGTTTGCAGGTGGGCTCGGATGTGGCGTTCCTCGCGGACAAGGCCGCGGCGGTGGCGCCCTGTGCTGGCTCCGACGACGCGCTGCGTGGCGTCGGCCACCTGGTAATGCTTCTGTGCTTCCATGCGATTGAGATCTCGTAGTGTGCGGTGGAATACGCCCAATGGTTGCTTTAGATTCGGGGCTGTAATTTTAGCCTAGATAGACGACCATTCTGATCAGTGACAGGCGTTTTGCTGCGGTCGTGTTGGAGTACGTGAAGTTCCGATCAGATCGTGGACATGGATTTTCAAATGCTGATTATTTTAAACTCGAATTTTGCTTTAGCGTGCTGTGTTTTGTAGCTGTGGCTGTGGCGTGCTGTTGGAGCTATAGTTTTAGCAATTTCATATTTCCTTATGCGTGCATTTCCTTGGTACATTTTGCAGGACACAAATTGTGTACACCCTAGACTAGTACAGTATTTACTAGTAAGTTTAGTCAATTTGACAAAGAAGTTGAGACTGTGTAATACTACTTTGATTGTAACGATTTGTTTTCTCTATGTATTAATTTACTGAAAATGCACCTGTGCAGATTCGTGAGGTCATGTGCAAGACGAATACGGAGATTGACTCTTCTGGCTGGCTTGCAGTGTTAACGTTTCTTCATGAGCTTGTGAAGTGTTCAGTTGAGGGTGCATGCCTTAAGGGCCACTGTGATAGGATATCTGCACTGAATACACTATCTGATTGTTTGCAAATTCTCAGGTTAGATTAGGATTATTTGATAGAATACTTCGCAATCACCTTCCTGTACTCTCCCCCCCCCCCTCTGTACCAAGTATTAACAGCATAGTTGATTAACATTGTGGGATAATGTTTCATGGTTTGAGAAGACTAAACTGTTACTGAAATAGAAGTACACGGTCCATACTTACTTGCCTCAAGGGAAAATCTACTACAGTTTGGCCCATATTATTCTTAATAAATGATGATTTAGATATGTGTCATTCTAATCATTTAAAAGCTAGTTCTTCCTTTGTTACATGTGATGCTGCACTTCCACAAAGGCAATCTTTCATGCCTAATTTTGGGAATCGTGATGCAGCACTGGTACTTTACCAAGGTTGCACGTTCTCACCAATAAATTTATTATTGACCATTTCCCACCAGCATGTTTGATTTGGTATCACCTGCACTTACTTTCAACAATTTGCAACCTATATAGTTCCAGAAAACAACAAATAAAACCAATCATTACCTCAGAATCGTCACTTGCTTCGAATGTTCGAGAAGTGGTATAAGATTAGTGCTGATATTGTTGTTATCTTTCATTAATTTCCCATTTTGCACTGTCAAAAATGTATTCAAGAAATGACTATATACTGGGACAATATTGACAGCATATGTGGTAAATAACACTAGATTAAATTGCAGGCAGCCATATTGCGAACTGTGCGTATATAATTTCCTCAAAAAGAAACCTAAGTTCTTAAAGACTGTCTCTAGTTGTACTGTATGATGGCATTTCCAATAGTGCATGCATCAGGGAGGGAGCCCCCCCCCCCTCTCTGGAACCAAGAATGGTACTGACTTTTCCCCTCCTAAGCCTTCCCCTCAAACACTGTTGCCCAAGGCATCTCATCCTCCCCTGGATCTAGCCATGTCGAGGGAGCAATGGAGGGAGAATTGTGAGTATGAGGGAGAAGGTGTGACGAAATTAATGTGAATGGTGATTGATGAATGGTACAAATTGTTGGAGATGTGCCTCTAGTGTTGCCTTTGGATGAGGTGGAGCCATTTGGGACATACGTAACGTACTTTAGTGATGAACTTCTGTAGATGGCTACGTAATCATTTGTTGCAACACATGTACACTAGCATCATTCACAGTTATTTGAAAGTCATCAAGCATGCTCAGTCTTTACACCACTCTTAATTGTTGCCCCCCCTTCCAGGTTTTTGAGCAAGGATGTTGGAAGATGTGGTTCATTAACTGAGAATTCACATGTACTCAGAGTTCTTATCTTGATCATATCATGCTTGCAAGCTGAACTGAACATGACAGATAAATCCAATGGCTCTGGCATTTCTTCCCACATTTCTGTATCAACGAATAATAAAAATTATAATACCTGGGATATGGAAATCTCTGCATTTTCGATGATGGAGGATATACTATGCAAGATTGCATCGAGTATGTCGGAAGATTTATGGCAGTCTGTTGTTGAGGTTAGTAGTTTATGCCTCCTTTATTTTACATAGTGCTTCATGCTGGGTATTTAGGTGACATAGCAAGTACTGTACCAGAAATTTGCCAGGCATGTAGCATCTGATTTGTAACATTGCAAGCAGCTTTACTACTCCCATGATTGATTAGCTAGACTTAGGCTGTCAGTTGACGATGCACCAGAAATGTAACATTAACAACCAAGCACAGAGTGATGCTCACGTTCAAACACGCGCGTGCGCGCGCACGCACACACACACACACACACACACGCACAGAATGCATACTGTGCACATGCTATGTGGCAATGTTTAATATTCTGTTTCAACTCCAATCTCCTCCTTTGCACTCTGTAGGTCTTGAGAAAAGTTATGGACTCTTTGACAGCAAGGAACCTCATTATTGAGAATAGCGTTATGTCAAGGTTAGTACTTCGGTTTTTTCATACATTGCTTTGTAATTAATGAAAGCTAAAGTCAAAGCTAAGCTTCACTGTCTTGCAGATTTTATACTTCCTTTCTTCGTTGTCTGCATTTCGTTCTTTCAGAACCGAAAGCTTCACTTTCAGGACATGTAAGTATACAAAGGAAATCCATTTCTGTGGTTACAGTACATATGATTTCTCTCTCTTTCTGATTGTAACATTGTGCATAAAATTTCAAGGTAGCAGGTGTTGTGGCAAATTTGCAAATGTTTTTTGTGTATGGGCTAAGGTCATCTTCGCCATCTGCAATAACTCCAAAGGAAAGCAAAACAGACTCACAATCCAGGACTTCTGGCCATGGACGATATAAACCACCTCATTTACGAAAAAAGGATGGAAAAACAAATGATTCATTGGATGATCGAAGTTCAGATAGTGAATCTTCTCGATATGATTTAGGCTCATCAGATTCAGATCTGAGCGATACTGATGGATATGCAAAAAATGGAGACCATTTCAGGAGTTCGAAAGCTAGACTAGCTGCCATCCTTTGTATACAGGTATGTATCCATGAAACACATTCTAATTTCTAAACCAGATGTTCCCATTCTGAACTCTCACTCATGTATGAGCTCGTACAAGTTTTTTTGTTTTGTTACAACGAAGGTAAGATTGGTTTCTTTCGTAGTCGAGCTATTGCTCTTTCCTATCTTTTTGGAATGGTGGGTGGAGGGCAGCTTTCTAGATAAAGATCATACTCCAATAAGATAAGCTAATGATTCCTCTGCCCTAGGCTAGTTTGAAGTGATAGTGCTATGGTTGTTCAGTTCTGTGAATTGAGTGACCTTTTGGAACACCAAAAGTTTGTAAATTGGAATATCTACATTCAATTTGCTATCTTCACATCGTCTGGAATCCTCTTCTTCTTTCCCCTGCTACATTGCCCAGAGGCGAGCGGAAGGCGATTTCGAGAGAGTTCCCTCTCACCGGTGGGTCCGGCGGTTTCCTCCGGCTCAGGGAGTCTCCATGGCTCCTCGAGGTGGTGCGGACCACGACTCCTCGCCGGTGGGTGGGGGTAGTTTCTACTTTCTGTAGTTTAAGGTCTCTTGGCAAGGGCGGCGAGGCGGCGGCGGCGCCCTTGCATAGGAATAAGTTCTCCCTGCTCCAGCCCCGCTGCGGAGGTGCTCGTGTAGGCGCCAACGGGGAGCACGTGGAGCTTTTGGCGTGGTGGTCGTCCGGCACTTCGGCAGTGTGCGGTGGTGGTGGCGAGCTGCATGGCGAGGACGGCGGTTGCAACTGGCGAGGTATGCGGCTAGAGGGAGAGGGATTTGGCCGCCTCCTGCGAGGTGGTGCGCCGATGAACCCAGATCCGGGGCGGAAGGAGCTCGGGGAGCAAATCCACAAGGGATTTTGCCTCTGGCCGATGGAAGATTCAGATTTAGATCCAGCTTCATGGAGCTGGTGGATGTTGCGGCTCATCAACGCCTTATGGCTAGGGGCTCTTCTAGCTCCACGATTTGACCTGGCCAGCGTTGTTTTCCTTCTATGGAGTTGGCTTCAACGAAGGATTTGGACGGTGGGAGGTCGTGAGGAAGACGATGGATTCCTGGGCCTGTTCTGTAATTTTCATTCAGTGAGAGTTCTTCGTGTAACTAGTTGGCAACAGTGGCACCGGATGTATCCTTTGCGTTCATTCGTACTTGTATGCATGTATGTACCGTTTTCCTACTCAGGTGAATGCAAGTAATCGCATGCCTTCGGGTGTACGCTTTCCAAATTTTTTTTTGCTATCTTCACCCACCATGATCCGTGAATTTCAGTTCCTTTAAGTCTCTAACTGTTAAAAGACACTCCGATTTTCCTGTTGAACTTCTAATAGTCAGTGATATTTCAGTTACTTTAAGTCTCTAACTGTTAAAAGACACACTCATTTTCCTGTTGAACTTCTAATAGTCAGTGACATTTCAGCTACTTTAAGTCTCTAACTGTTAAAAGACACACTCATTTTCCTGTTGAACTTCTAAAGTCAGTTATTGGATATCTAATAATCAAAAGCAACACTAAATAATCATGATGCTCATGATATTCAAGAACTTATCTGATTCTTGTTCTGAATTATTTAAGGATCTCTGTCATGCTGACCCAAAATCACTTACTTCGCTGTGGCCATTACTTTTGCCTGAGAGCGACGTTCTCCAACAAAGGTAAACTCTTCCACGTTTAATCGGCATGGTATTTCTCATGCCTTCCTTGCGATCATGGTATCATTTTTGACGGTATCTTTTGTTGCTACTTGCTTTTACAGAAAATATCGAGCTACTCTGATGACATGCTTGATTTTTGACCCTATAACAAAGGTACAAGTTTGCGATTATCTGTATCATTATTGTTTATATCGTCTAGCTTTTCTGTTCATGCTACCTTTCACAATATGTGGGTACCTTGCTGCCATGCCAATTCTGCCTCTATTTTGGGCTGCAGTGACGGAAGACATTTAATTGCATAGTCCATTCTTGTGAGGAGATACACAACTAGTATTTTCATAAGGCCTTACTTGCATAGGCCATTCTTGTGCAGGTGTGGTAAATATGCAGAAAACCCTGTATACAACGGAGAAAACCCCTGTATACAATGGGGCTACCACATGACTAATACATGGAAAATATACAACTCTTAACAATTCTGAGCTATCTTATTTATGGGATATTTTTTTCCAAATACGAATAATGTTGTATTACATTTTTGCTACAAAGTGATCTGGACCCTTCATAATTTACATCCATTATTTGTAAAAAAATTCTCTCGTTTGCATGGCCGTGTACATTGATTGATGCATGCCACAATATTGTATACCGGGTATGTATGAATTATGGTCCCATCGGATCAGCACCTTTTCCATTTATAAGTTCCCGTGTATATGATGGACATGACCTGACTTAACTATGTGCAGGTACGTGTTGAGGCAGCATCGACCATTGCTGCCATGCTGGAAGGCCAGGCCTTAGTTTTGACACAAGTTGCAGAGTACAAAGAATCATCGAAACTTGGATCTTTCACTACGTTATCTTGCTCGCTTGGTCAAATTCTGATGCAGCTGCACACAGGTAGGGGAGTTGCTGATATTTTTATATTTCAATGGTCCAATATCTTGTGACTTTCTTCGATGAGAGGAATTCGTTGTTAGTGGCTTGTATCTGTAATACCCCAAATTTCTGGCCTTTTTGAAAATTTCTGGTACTTTTGGGTCCTCACCACTGTGCAACACACACACACACATCATCACCATCATCATCATCATCATCAAATAAAGGGTTAAGCGCTCCTTTTAGTTGTGAGTTTGTGACACCACACGACCAGCAAGCACATCTCGTAATTGACAATAACATCTTACATAAGTAGGATAAAGCAAGCTCAAACAGTTAATAGAGGGCACAATTGCACGGACATATCTTGAATTGAAGACCTTGGTAACGCAGTATTAAAAAAACAGATTCTGCGGCCTACATCGATCCCACGTCTAAGGACTAAATAGGCCTAGACGTGAGGGGGGTGTTGAAATATATTGCCTGCCTCTCTCCATCAGTTCGGACTTTTGGTTGCGTTGCCTAGTGCATGAAGCTTAACATTATCCATATAACTTTCATTCAACAGCTCTGTATGCCTTTCATATTATTTTTTAATGTTATATCCAAAGTTTACATGAAATTTCTTTTCCTGTTTGGCAGGTATCATGTTCTTGGTACATCGTGAAACTCAAACTGCATTGCTTGCAGCAGTGTTCAGAGTTCTCATCCTTCTGATATCTGCTACACCGTATGATCTAAATCCCCACTGTGTATCTTGTTTCTCTAACTTGATATGCCAAATAATTGATAATATGTTAGATGACCAGGTACCCTCGAATGCCAAAGGAGTTGTTGCCAACTGTCATTACAGCAATGTGCAGCAGATTATTAGACAGAAACTCAAATAAAAATGAACATTATGCTTTGCTGGTTAGTTTTTCAATATTATTTCTTTATTTAGGAACAATAGTTGTATTTCTTACACCTTACATGGGAATAACAACAGGTTAATGTTTTAAGTTGCTTGGAGGCAGCATTTGCAAAGGTGCCACCTTCTTCAGATGTCTTTGGAGTTCTCATTGATCACTGTGCAGGTAGATTCTCATAATTTCAACTTTAGTTGATATGGTCACTTTATTCTCAGTCTTAATTTATATTAAAAATTTTGCCGCACATTGCTGAACTTGTCGTCTTGGAAGACTCCAAAGTTTGTCATATTGAGAAACTAGTTTGGGTGGATACTGAGCTGTGACATTTGTGTAACCAATGTGAGCTTTTCAGGGCCATCACTAGCTCAGCAGAAGTCAGGTGTCTTAGTTATTCTTCTTCATTGTATAGAAGAGGAAATGCATTTCAGTGTTAGGTGTGGAGCTCTCCAGGCAAGTAATCATCCATTTATGCTTAAAAGGTTGCTTTTGTATTTTCTTTTATCTTCAGCATGTGTTCCGATATGGACTTATAATATATGAGACAGTCGGTTGCTAAACTGACCATACAGTTCTAGCAGCTGTCAATGCGTCCAAACAACAAATTGACTACCTGCTGACAGCCTGTATAGTCTATCTCACTGACTAAGTAAGGTCAGCTGACCTATATGCACTGACCTCTAGTAATACTTAGCTAATAAGCAAAGGGCACATGGATTATAACTAACAAGGATCCCTCCAGCATAAACACTAGAGAACAACTATGGTTATCCTCTAAAGGGGAACTCTTACGGTCTGAAATCTATTTGTAACCACATGCTGGACACCACTTAAAAAAAAGAAGCTAGGAGGAAGGCTGAGCTTCCTGTTCTATCTTGTAATGCAGTTCTCTTTGATATTCCATGTATAGATTTATACTGCATAAATGATGTTGGTTCACCATTTGCATTAACAAGAGGTAAGTCTAGATAACCTATTAGAATGATATGCGCTTAACTAATATGCTTATGAGATTATCACATAAATATACTTATTCATACATACTTATGACATGTACATTTAGTCATGGAATTGATCTTCTTGGCACGTTTTGTAGGGTGTTTATATTCATTCTTTCAATGCACATGCAAATGCTGCACAGGTTGACACGTGTGATAATATATCCATTCCTTTTTATGTGTGCACAGGTGTTGAGATCAGTGGTTCATAATTACCCAAGCTGTGCAAACATCATTTGGGAAAAAGTTCGAGACATCGTTCTTGATTTATTGCAAGCGGAGAGCTTTGAAGACAAAAAATGTGATGCTAACTTTGGTCCTCCTAAAGAAGAATTATCTACTAAAGGAAGATGTCTTGTAGCTGGTATTAAGGTAGAGTTTTCTGCAAATGCTTTAACATATTGTGGATGAAACTATTTATACTTTGGAACCTTACTTTTCTCCACATAAAGCTAAATAGATTATTTTTTCCTTTTGCCATGAACTGGATAAAATTCTTGATATTGGGTAAATTTCCATCCAACCTTCCGTTCGTCTTGGTTTTCCCTGTTATCAGTTTGCTACATATCACTTTACCTATCAATGTTTAATGTTAATAATATCTACAACCTATAGGATATTGTCCAGCTTAAGCTTCTGTAGTAAGCTCTGCTGGAGAAACTGTTTTAGCTATTCTTTTCAGCTTAAGCTTATTATCTATGTTGAGATGTGCAAAGTCTATAATGCCTCTGGACTTCAGTCTAATGCTTACATTAATGATAGATTGGCCACAAATCATGCACAATTCTGTAAAACTGGACAAGATTCACAACTCGTTCACAGAATGGATCCTGACATTATAAATCATTCATTACAAAATGAAATGTCCACAGAACAAGCTACAAAGTGCAATATAACATGAACATGAACTACCAATATACAATTACCATAAACACACATTAGGCATTGCATGAGATAAGAATTCTTCACTCTGAACAAACATCAATCAACAACACTTGTACATATAATTTTCGGAATAGGCATGAATCGATGGAAGTTGCTATTGTAGTTCTCTGGAACAAACATCAATCAGTGAACAAGCACTGATCCAACTTCGTATGTGCTTGTGCTGGATCTTGAGATACGGCTCGTGGGTTGAGGGCATTGCTTGTGGTGGACAGCGCTGGAGGTTGAAAGTCAGCAGGGGAGCAGGGGAGGAGGTGGGCTGGCCGTCGAGGACCAGAGAATGTCAGGAGGTGGGAATTGTCGGCAGTGGTGCCAAGGAGGCGGCGGCGGCGTGTCAAAATCTAGGTGGTGTCACACACGAGAGAGAGAGAATGCTTTGATCGAAAGGAGGGGAGAGCTACGAGAGGAATTTCCACATGGACTCTGGTCTATGGGCAGGGGGTACGCAGTGGGAAGCCCCGGTAATTTCTGTCAAGTTGGATGGCAGTTCTGAAGTGGAAGAGTTGTGAAGCTGGGTCTGAGCAGCTTCTTAGTATCATCAGAGATTGGGGTGGGCTATGGGAAAACTAATTAGTCATTCTTTTTGTCTTAAGCTTCTGGGGGCTCTAAGATGCTACAGAAGCTGAGAAGTGGACCAGTACCTGAAGTTGGATGTATCATCATCAACAACAACAGAGCCTTTTGTCCCAAGTAAGTTGGGGTAGACTAGAGACGAAACCCAACAGGAACCTGTGATTAGTGAGAACCCAAAGAGAAGAGAGTACAAGTAAACAAAGTGAAGGAAAGTAAATTAAGGTTCTGGTACATGAAATGCTGGTAAATTAAGAACTTGGATGTATGCTTAACCTTTTTCTCCCAAGTCCCAACATAAGATGACTACTGGTTGAATGCTCTTGTTCATAGATGATTTTGTTGATCATCTGCTACATGAGGCCTAAATATTCTAGGCCCAGGTTCTTACAAACTTGGTTCTTTGGTTATGGCATGTATGTAGCACCTGATCTTTTATTTTGATTTTTCATCAGCTATTATGTTAATATTCAATCTGGGTCTTAGAACCTAAAAGGCAGACATGGCAGAAACAGCTGTATTGGCGTCCAAGTACCGCGCCGGGGGGGGGGGGGGGGAACGGGGATACATACGGATACACTGGGATACATGTATCCTGCAGTATCCCATCTTTTCTGAAGAAATAAATCGGGATACGGCCTAGATTTGATGTGGACACGGTGGGGAGTCAGGAGTGAGCCTCCAGCGATCGCGCCGCTATCCAGCTCTCACCTCGATGGTCGCTAGCAAGGAAGAACATCCAGGTGGAGAAGAAGATGGCAAGGTGGACTCCGATGAGGAAGAAGCTCCGGGCAGGGAGAAAGATGTGGACTGCAGCCGCCAGCGAGGAAGAAAATTTGGGCCGATTGGAAGGCGGTGATGGAAGCTGTCGATGAGCAAGAAGGTACAGGCGGCGGCGCAGTCGTTTCATGTTCTCTCTGCAGCTCTCAGGCGGCTAGAGGAAAGTAGCACAAAAATGTGTGGGCTGGAGGAGCTGAGTAGTGTAGGGTTTTCTGGAATTGGGCTTATATGGGCTCTGAGTGGAGGGTTGTGTTACATATGGACTGCTCAGTCTTTCATAAATAGAAATAAGGCAACATATATCCTGTACTAACTACAGAAACTCTCATCTAAAAATTATCATTAAATCTTTATTACTTGCCATTTTTTTTAAACACTTATATACCCTGCCATATCCCCAAATGGCTGTTTCTGGAAAATGCTGTACCCAGTGTCCCCATACTAGTATCCCCGTGCCTGTATTCCCGTGTCGGTGCTTCTTAGCTTAGAATTGCCTTATTATGTAAAATTAACCATCATGGTCATACTTAGTTTTGATATTTTATTGACGCTTTGTGATTTTGTTTGTCAGGTAATTGATGAGTGTCTGCGTGTTTCATCTGGATTCAAGGGTGCAGATGACCTCAAAGAGTGTAGATTGCTGGATATTCAGCAAATTTCAGACTGCACTGTAAATAAAATTATTAAATCTGCGCCTCACTTTGAAATTGACACCCCTGGACCATCACAAAACTGCTCTTTGGACATTACACTTGGAACCAACCGTTGGACTGAGGTCTTAGAAACTCATCTCCCTCGGGGATTATCACACGCCTCTGCTATGGTAATCTACCACCTCTAGAATCTGTGTTGTCCATGTATTATGGTATTAATCTGGAACGAATAGTGGTTAGGCTTCATTTATTTCTCAATAATCTGTGGTGTTAATGCTAACTTATAAACATGATTTAGCAGATTACTAACAGAATGCCTGCCGCCGTTTTAGTCAAAGCAGCCAACTAATGTATGTTTGAGTATTGTGTTGCTGTTTATGGTCCTTGGTTCTAAATATAGCATGATATTCCTTAGCCGTGTTGTTATTTTCAGATGATATATATGTCTCGTATGTAAGAAAATAGTTGTCTTGCAACAGCACCATTAAATTTAGTAAGTATGTGCTCCATGAACCTGATGGAAATGCTTTTATGTATTGCTGAAATTATTCCGTTTTTTGAGTGTCTTCTTTTCCTGGACTAAATAAATTAACCGTTTGTTTCTAGGTCAGGACAGCATCACTCACATGTTTTGCTGGCATGACCTCTGATGTTTTTTTCTCCCTACCAGTAAACAAGAGAGATTATGTGACCTCCTCATCTGTAAGTTTATTATTTGTGTGTTTCATTATGTTTCCCTAACCTGTTAAAATTTCGTGAGTATCACAATTGTTGCTGTGTAGGTTCATGCAGCATTGAGTGATGCAGTTGCTACAGTGAGATCGGCTGCATGTCGAGCCATTGGTATTGTTTCATGTTTCTCCCAAATATTGTCAAGGTAAAATTTCAGACTTCGGTTGCGCTGCAGTCTCAAGTAGTCAAGTGCTTATTTTAATGTACTTGAATGATGATGACCAATAGTCCGTAACTCATTGTTTCCTTCTGCAGTCCTAGCCTACCTGGCGAGTTCATAAAAGCCATTGACTTTAATACACAAAATTCATCAACTCCAGTATGATATTTGTATCTCTCTTTAATACTTGTGCACTGTTATCGTTTTTTTGTTGTACTAAAATTTATCAAGTATTCTATGTGTAACATATTCTCAATCTAAATGTTTAGGTCCGTATCACTGCCTCATGGGCTTTGGCCAATCTTTGTTCCTCTATTCGTTTCAGAGCATTGGAACTACAGACAGATCCGACTGCAGGTATGTATTGCATATTGATTGTTAGTTGGTTACAGAATCTATAATATATAACGATACGGCATGCTTATCTTTCTACTATTTTATCAACTGTAGATCTACTTGATAAATCGACAATTTCATTGTTGGTTGAAATTGCTTTGCGCCTAACCAAAGATGGCGAAAAAGTAAGCTTGTCTTGTCAACTGATGTCTTTTCTCTCTCTTTATTTTACATTTTCACTGGCTCAGATGCCTCTTTTAGGCTTGACATTGAACAGCAACACATTATTTGGTTGTAAATTGAAAAGAAAAGGAAGATATCTGTATATTTCTGTAGCTAATGGTACCAGCATTATTGTTTTTATTTGTGCTCATTCAGGTAAAGTCAAATGCCGTTAGAGCTCTTGGATATCTGTCAAGGTTTATCAGATTCAATCATTGTGATGCAGTTGATGATTCAAGGTTGGTAATATTCTGCATGCACCATCATCAACAACAACAACAACAAAGCCTTTAATATTCTGTATGCATCAATCATAATTTTTCTTAGCTTGTTTCTTCAGCTTACAATTTTGTGGCTTCCATCACAGGAATTCAGTTTTCTATGGAGATCCTGTCTGTCTTCAAACAATGGTACAGGCTTTGATGTCTTCTGTGACTACTGGAAATGTGAAGGTACTGCAAGAAATGGTTCTGCACTTGTACTTAAAACAAACATCCATCGGCTGAATCTCTTATTATTTTGTCAAGGCGAGACTAAAAAAAGCATGTTTCCCTTATTTTGTTCTAACGAGGAACACCTCAGTTAGCAAAGGATACAAGTTCAAGAGTTTTTTCCTTCTATTTTTCTATTATATGTGATTGTTGAATGTGGAGATGTTTTACATGAATAACTGCTTCCATTCGACTTGTCTTTTGTCATTCATACAGGTTCAGTGGAATGTTTGTCATGCTCTTAGTAACTTATTCATGAATGACACCGTGAGACTTTCAGCGATGCAGTGGTATGATTTGCACATGCAACATCTTCCAGTATTTTATTGAATTTCGCAGAAACTTTTATGCATTTTATCTGCTTTAGAATTCACATTGTACAAGCAACACATCCTTTCTTTATCTTCTAGAATCATTTGAATGAAACACATACATGCTCTCCACCTACAGAAGGTGAAGCCCAATGTTTAAAGAGGCCATTTCGTAATATTCTAAATCTTATAAAGTTAGCCTTCACCCACATTTTCTATTTTCAAATATTCATCTTTTAAGGAACTAATCAGTCAGAAATTTATGCAATAGTTATTTCTCCCCATTGTCAACCTTTTCAATTGGAAGTACTATATGAGAAATCTACACACCTGGTACCATGATTGTACCTCTGTGAGTAACTGAGTACTCCAGCTTCATATGTTAGTGGTTCTGATTTCCAGGTGTTTTGTATTACAGGGCATCAAGTGTTTATAGCATACTTCTACTGTTACTCCGTGACTCAAACAATTATAAAATAAGGATGCATGCGGCTGTTGCTTTAGCAGTGCCAGTCACAAGGCTTGGTTAGTCCGCTGAATGCTTTAATTTCTGCCTTTGTTTAAGTTCTGACCTTGTTTATTTTGCTATTATTAAGATTGTATTATCCTATGCTTTTGTTGATAAATTAGTTGTAGTGCTGCCTATTTCATTTCTTGGAGGTTCGTGTCTTGCCTGTGGTATCATTCTGCAACTGAATTCATGATGCTGCTGGATGTGTAGATTATGGTAGCTCCTTCCCAGATGTTGTCAGAGGCCTCACACATGTTCTTGAGTCATTAAGTTCAAACAGTTCATCATCGCCTTCAAAGTTCAAACACCGGGACAACCTTGAGAAACAGGTCAATGTTGTTGATGCTTATATATATTTTGTTTACTCCAGAGTATGTTTGACAGGATTGTTAAACCTTTGGCTCCTTTTTGCAGCTTACGTTTACTGCTCTGCATTTGCTTGGTTTTGTTTCACCGAAGGATGACCAAAGCCTGAAAGATTTTCTTATGAAGGTAACGTGCGCATGCCTGTGTGTTGTGTTTTCACTAATATGATGTATTTATCTGTCATAATGTTGTTCAGAGGCAAATATCAGCCAGATCAGGTTGATATTTTCAGAATCTGGATTCATCAATTTCATGGGGATGTGTTGGCCCTGTCATGTATGGAAATATGAAAACATAACCAACTCTGCAGTGTTCTTAATGATATGATTTTTTGTGTGCGTTTCCTCTTTATCATGAAGTCCTGGAAATGTACTCATGTGCTTCGTCGATAGCACAAATTTTGGTACTCCCTCCGTTCCTTGATATAAGGTGTATAGATTTTTGAGAAAAATCCCAAAATATAAGGTGTATTGCGTTGCGCCACTCGTTTGGATATATTTTTTAGGAATTTGATTACATTTCCTTATATGACGCAAGCTCCTATATTTTATGATCTCCATTAGTCAGGTGTAATCTCGCTCAAAACTTGTGAAATTTTCCCTCCACGTGTGTTCTTTAATATTCATGCTAAAAACTATACACCCTATATCTAGGAACGGAGGGAGTACTATATTTGTCTATATTAGGACAGGTCCGGCACAGTAGAAGTACTCCCCACTTGTGCCAAGAGGTCCTGGGTTCGACGCGGCCTCTCTGCATTGCACTGTGCAGGGGTAAGGCTTGCCTCGTATAATCCTTCCCCAGACCCCACCTAGTGTGGGAGCTTCTAGCACTGGGTTTGTCCTTTTTATATTTATCTATATTACTCGCTCCGATCCAAAATAAGTGCCGCAGCTTTGAACTAAGATTGAACTAACCTTAGTTCGAAGCTGCAACACTTATTTTTGATCGGAGGGAGTACCTTATTATTTTAGTGAATTTATTACTCTTGTTTGTACACCTAGGATGTACAAGAGCAGGTTTCTACTCTAGCCCTGTGTAATATGCATGCACTGAAGAAATACCTCATAATATGTGGCTTAAATGCTTAGTACTTCAACCTATTTTTTGTAACTGAAACAGATACATTGTTGTGTTGCCCTATATAATTCACGTTCCATTTTGAGCAGAAGGCATCCTTTCTGGAAGACTGGCTGAAGGGTTTATGCTCAGCGTTCAATAGTGCTGAGGACCAGCCTCTGGCAAGCGAGACCATAAATGACGAGGATGGTTTCAGCCCAAATGTGTCACAGAAAGTTATGTTATCTTCTGCTGTAGTGTCCTTGCTCAATGTATATACAAGTGAAAACCAGCAAGTTATTGCTCAGAGATTTGAGCAATTGGCTAGAAGCACAGCGTGAGTGTCAAAAATCAATGGTGGCCTCCACACCCATTAACGAGCAGCAAGATATTGGTCATCCACCTTAGAAAAAACCAACTCGCCTATCAATTGGTTCTTGAGGCTTCAATAAAGCAAGGCAACCTGACCTGTACGTCAATACATTCCATGAAGTCGATGAAGCTGCTGAGTGGGGCGATTTCAGATCATGGGCAGCTCCTGGCAGCTGGCCAAGTAGTCGGTCAATGCATAATTGCTTTTGCGTGTTGTATTCTATTGTAAAAATAGTTGTTGAATTTCTTCCAGGTTTGGCTATGTTGTACATTGTGTCTACTTACGATCATTAGTGTGCATATACGTAGCAGTCCTATACGGACTGCGCTTCAGTGACTTAAGGCACTTGCCTTTGTGCCTATGACATGTGGGCCCAACAAGTGGCTGCCCCACATGTCATGGACCCAAAGGCAGGTGCCTTTAAGGCACCGAAGCTGCGTCCGACATATACTGAAGGATGCTTCTGCCGGACCGCTGATATTGTCCAAGGCCAGAGCTAGACCAGTACTACATACTCCTATCTTTAGTTCGATATAAGCAGCAACATTATGGATTTGGCTTGGGTTGAATGCTTGGTTAGACCACAAGCATGATGCTTTTGGATCTGTGAGCGCAACAGAAAATGAATGCCAGCCATTTCAGCTGGGGGTACCAACCGCCATAAATGGCGACACACCGTTCCCTTGTTCCAGTGTTTTAGTTGGTAACATTGGAGAAGCAGGGATGTTGGGTGCTATATGCTCTTGTCTACTACTACCTCCACAGCTTGTGCACACTAAATGCCTTCCTGGATTTCAGTTGGCCTGTTTTGTTGGTAGTTCAGGCACTGGTTAAAGGTGAATAGGTCACAGGTTGACAACAATGATGGCGATAGGAGCAGCTGCCTGTTCCATCTTTCCAGGAAACAACTTTTGCGTGTAAGATTTCATGGACCTTGCTATAGGCTTTCTTTGACCTTTAAGGGGGTCACTTTGCTGGCCCATTTTCGCTTCTATTCAGTTTGACTGGATTCCAATAGGGTGTTTCTTGTCACATGGCACACTGCTATTTTTCTTCTCTCCTGTTTTTGCTAGAATGCCTTGTGCCAAATATTAGTGGTGGAAGATATGCATGCATATGCCATTTTTGTTATTTTTTTCTAATAACAATTTGATTTTGATTTTGATCCTAAAAAAACAATTTGATTTTACATGTTTTCAGTCAGTTCCTCATGCACTGCATCTCCTCCAAGAATTAACAATTCTAATAATTAAGTGCTTAAGGAATGCTGTATCATCGTTAGCTAGATAGTTGTTGCTGCATCCCCTGATCCTGATTAGCTAGATAGTTGTTGCTGCATCCCCTGATCCTGATTGGTAGAAATTGAGCACCCGATTGTTTGTAATAATTGCATCCCCCACACAAAGTCATCATGCCTGCAGTATATACCATTGCAACAATCAATACGCCATCACCAAGCAACATGCACCCTAGGTGCACGCGTACATGTCACAAGAGGATGGATGGGCCAACGCCTTTCTTTTCTTTTCAAAGAAGAAAGACCACGCACAGTGCAAACGTTTACTCGACGGCCCACCAGCAAAGTAGTATTCCGGAGAACATGTACACTACATTCCATCAACGTCCAATTAATGGATACATGTAGGCACACAGGTCACTTGATGGATGATGAATGATGGCTGATGGGTAGGCACTCTCCTCTCTTAGGGCAAGTGCTGGTGGCCGGTGCTGGTGCCCCCTGTTTGGCGCCACACAAATTAATTTGTCGACGCACAAACCGATCTGGATAGCAGTTAACTATAAAAACATCTTATATTTAGTTATGGAGGTAGTACATGTATATGTGTGTGTGTGTGGTTGGTGCCCTTTGAGCGAAAACGCTGTGCCACCCCAGTTGGACTGATGACAGTTGAGAGGTTTGCTACTTTGATATCACTGTCTCCCGAGGATGACAGCGTGATAAACAAATGGTGGAGTACCACCTACCGTTGCTGAATTTGACACGACCAAATGATCTCCTCCTTCTCCTTGCAATGCATATTCCTTGTGCTCATGCGGTATTTAATCACTAGTACAATATTGACCTACTTTGGGGGTTAATCTTTGACTTGTTTTCTTATATCTTATTACTCCTCTGTCTCATAATATAAAGGCGTCTTTGACAGTAGTCTAATGTCAAAAACACTCTTATATTATGAGACGGATGGAGTATCAGTCATAGACTAATAGGATTCTAGTCACTCCATGGAGTGCTGTTTTCGAATCACTTGTACCTAACTCGATTTTTACAATAATAACAAGACTGGACATATGAGGCGGATTTCTTTCGACAAACGCTTCCTGATGCCATTGTTTGCAAAGCAACTGGGTTGAAGAATATGCTAGTTTCTTCCTTCACAATTTCACATACATGCACTTTTAGTAAGAAACTGAACTACTTCATTCGTTTCTAAATATAAGTCTTTTTAGATATTTTATTATAGACTACATACAGAGTAAAATAAATGAATTTACATTTTAAAATATACCTATATACATCCGTATGTAGTTCGTAGTAGAATATTTAAAAAGACTTATATTTAGGAATAGAAGGAGTAATACGTTAGTATTTTCAAGGGACATTTAAATATACCATAGTTTCTTCATTCTCATGATGGTCGTCTCTTAGTGACAAAACAAAGTAATGAGCCAGTACTTTTAGGGAAGAGCTAATACAATTAGCTTCACATTATTATTTTTTCATAGCATCCAGACACACACAAAAATGTCGGACACGTTTGTAGGTGTCCATGTATAGCTTTAGGGGAGCGGGCATCCAACTCGGTGCACCAAATAAAATCGGTGACAACATTTTTTTAATATTTAGGGTTTCTTTTTTGCAAGCATAAGTTATAAAGTCGAACATGATATTGTTATCAATATTTTGAATTTACTTTCTTCGTCTCATAATATAAGAACGTTTTTGACACTACGCTAGTATAGAAAATGTTCTTGTATTACGAGACGGAGGAAGTATTTTACAAGCAAAAGTTAACCGAGCCTAGTTTACTCTTCATTGGCCAGGAGCACGTCCATGTACCACGTTATGATCTTTGTCAGACATGGGTGTTGAACATGTTTTATCACATGACATATATAGACTAGGGTCTTGTATTTCTACGCCCTATTTCTTCTTGTATCATGTAAAACCTTGGGAGACAAGTAGAGGCAATATACCCTTGTACTATATATGTGCACATGCACTAATCAATCAATTTATCGTTGCACACAATCTTCTCTTTCCCGTGCAACATGCTATCAGATACCATCCACGACCCCCTTCCCTAAAGCTTCCGCCACACCGTCGCCGCACCTTGCAGCCGCCGCTCCCTCTAGCAGTCGCCGCTGCAACATGCCGTCGCCGTTTTCCCCTTCTCCTCGCAATCGCCGCACCACCAGCCGTCGCCGCTTCCTCTCTTCCACGCAGCCGCCACACATCTTGTCGTCGTCGCGTCCACCCTCCCAAACCCTAATGTTTCTTCTTCTTCTCCCTGTCCTTATGCTATTGCCATGGACCCCCCTTCTCCTCTATCTCCATATGCCTGGGCATGGGCAGCCCAGCCCGGCCCAAAAATCGCGGGTCGGGTCAGGCCTAATCGTGCCATCGGGCCGGGCTCGGGCCTGGAAAGCGAGCCTGATGAGCAGACCGGGCCGGCGGGCTTGCCAAACATAATTTTTTTAGCCTAGATCGGGTCGAGCCGTCCGGGCTTTATTGGGCTTTCCAGGTTTGGGCCCGATTTGTTAGGCCCGTCGATCGGGCCGGGCCGGGCTTGGGCCTAAGTTTTCCCGTTCGGGCTTTCTTAAGTACGGCCCGAAACCTGGCCCGACCCGGGTTATGCCCCGGTGTAGTCTCCAGTGGATCCAACCCATTCGCCAATCCCGACCCTCCCACCGCCAAAGACGTCCGTGATCTGAATATCTTCAAATGCGTCCCCATCAAACTCAACTGGACTAGCTCCACGTATTATGCATGGAAGACATACTTCAATCTTGTCTTCCGTGAATACTTCCTCCCGTATCACATCGATGGCTTTGTCGACGTTGACCTCATGAAGGTTGACTTTGAGTGGTCTGCCATCGAGGCCACGATCATCCGTTGGTTCTTCTTGACCATCTCGAAAGACATCTTTACACGGTGGTTGTTGATGACGAGTATGACACTCTCCAATGCAAACAGACATGGCAACTCATCCCCCGACCACCCCATGCAACCGTCATCAGTGGCAAATGGGTGTTTTGCCACAAGACTCGTCCCGATGATAGTCTTGAGCGCTATAAGGCGCGTTGGATGGTTTGTGGCTTTCGCCAATGCGTCAGAGTGGAATTCACTAACACTCCCACCAGGCATCAAGCCAACATGATCTGCACTGCTCTGTAGTTAGCGGTATCCCGATCATGGCCGGTACATCAGCTGGACGTCTTCAATGCGTTCCTTCATTGCCATCTCACCGGACAGGTGTTCTGTCAGCAACCCATCGGATCCGTCGATGCCGCTCATCCATACTAGGTGGGTTTGCTTTCTCGCTCGCTCTACAAACTTAAGCAGGCACCCTAGGCATGGTATCAACGCATCACCGCGTTTCTTCAACAGCTGGGCTTTCACTCCACGCGCTCGGACGCCTCATTGTTTATCTATCAAGATATCGATGCCACAACATACTTGCTCCTATATGTCGATGACATCATCCTAACGGCCTCCTTTATCGAGCTGCTCCGCCAACTCATAGCTCGCCTTCATGATGAGTTCTCCCTCAAGGACTTGGGACCCTTGCATTACTTCCTTGGGATTGAGGTGGTTCAGCGTTCCGATGGATTCTTTCTCCATCAGCAGCGGCATGCTCATGAGCTGCTCGAGCGTGCTGGCATGCTTAATTGCAAACCCACCGCCACGCCCGTTGGCATGAAGGCGAAGATGTCACCTCTCGATGGCGTTCCTGCATCCGATGCCGCATTTTACCGCTCCATCATCGGTGCCCTGCAGTACTTGACGCCAAAAGCAAATTTGCTCCCTTGGTGGTTTTGGTAATTAATAAAAACACATATATCATTGAACTAATATTTCCACTAAGCATATTTCAGGAAAAGTTCAATGACGGGTTGGCAAAAGGATTGTGGACAAACCCCTAGATGCAAGGATTTGGATTGGCAAAAGCTTCAAGCAAAAAGGACTCTACTTTTACTTTGTGAGAAATCACTTTGAGTCCATAGGAAAAGCTAATACTATAAAAAGGGGGTAAGGTACTTTTGGTGAACAAAATGCTCCACGTGCACAAGTGATAGTCACCAAAAACACCCACAAACTCTCCCAAAATTTTTGTCTAAGCCATTCATGAAAATTGGTGAGACCAACACTATCCACTCGGTCCGACCGATTTCCAAACTCAAACAAAGCCCTGCCAAACCCTAGCACATCGGTGCAACCGATCCCACTTCGGTGCCACCGAGTTCAGCTTGCCAACTTTCTGTTACCTCGATTCACAAAATCGGAAGCTCCAAATTTTTGGATCGGCGTCACCGAGATTTGGATTCTGACCGTTGGACACCTGATTGGTACCGCCGAGATTCCTATATCGGTCTCACCGAGATTCAAAAGTTGCTACCTTTGGAGCAACTCAGTACCACCAAGATTCACACATCGGTGTCACCGAGTTGGCCACTTTAGGTGTAACAGTTGAATTTTTGGAGATGCCTATATATACCCCTCCACCACCACTCATTCGCAAGAGAAGCACTCAAAACAGATCCCCACTTATCCCATCAGATTTTTTTAGAGAGAGCCACCTACTCATGTGTTGGGATCATGCCATTCCATTCCAACCATATGAATCTTGATCTCTAGCCTCCCCAAGTTGCTTTTCACCCGATCAATCTCTTCCACCAAGCCAAATCTATGAGAGAGTGATTGAGTGTTGAGGAGTCTATTATCTTGAAGCACAAGAGCAAGGAGTTCATCGACATTATCGAGCCTATTACCTTTTGAAGGGTAGTGCCTCCTAGATTGGTTAGGTGTCGCTTGGGAGCCTCCTACATCGTGTTGTGGAGTGAACCAAGAAGTTTGTAAGGGCAAGGAGATCGTCTACTTCGTGAAGATCTACCCCGAGTTAGGCTAGTACTCCGTGGACGTAGGCCTAGCATAGACAAGGTTGCTTCTTCATGGAACCCTCCGTGGGTAGAGCCCTTCGTGGACTCTCGCGACCGTTACCCTCTGTGGGTTGAAGTCTCCATAAATGTGGACGTATGATAGCACCACCTATCAGAACCACTAGAAAAATCTTCGTGCCTCCCAATTGCGTTTGATCGTCCTACCCTTCCTTTACTACTCATGCTTGTCTTTAATTTCTGATGCTATACTCGTAGACATGCATGTGTAGGGTGTGCTTGACTTGCTGTCAATGCTAAAATCTATCAACACTTAAAATTAGGAAAAAGTAGAAATTTTGTTTGGTCAAGTAGTGTAATCACCCCCTTTTAGACCTACTTTCGATCCTACAAGTTCTATCAGAACATCGGTCTCCATTGCATTGGTTTCACAACCTAGGGGAGTATGGCATCTAGCGAGGGAAATTATCACCATAGAGGTCCGTACTTTGATGGCACAAATTTTGCTAGTTGGAAGCACAAAAATGAAAATGCTTATTCTTGGTCATAACCCTGCCGTTTGGGGTGTTGTTTGTGTTGGATTGCAAGGTGAATTCTTTGCGGATGGAAGGGAACCGGATCGTGAAGCGACCGCGGATGAATTGAATATGTTGCAATAAAATGCTCAAGCATGTGACATTCTCTTCAACTACCTATGCCCCGAAGAGTTCAACAAAACCAGTCGTCTTGAGAATGCAAAAGAGATCTGGGATACTTTTGGTTGATATGCATGAAGGTACCGAATCCGTGAGAGAATCCAAGTTAGATGTTCTTTAGAGTCAGCTTGAAAATTTCAAGATGAAGGATGGTGAAGGAGTCGTAGAGATGTACTCTAGGCTAGCTCTCATCACCAATGAGATTGTCGGCTTAGGAAGCGAAGAAATGACCGACAAATTCATCATCAAGAAGATACTTCAAGCTTTGGATGAGAGATATGACATCGTGTGCACATTGATCCAAATGATTCTCAACTACAAAGATCTCAAGCCTACGGAAGTGATTGGAAGGATTGCTGCTCATGAGATGACACTCAAGGACAAGGAAGAGCTTCACAACAAGTCTAGCGGTTCTTACAAAGCCACAAGTGATTCTCCCGCAACTTCAGGCGACAACCTTGTCACCAATGAAGAGATAAGTCTCATGGTCAAGAAATTCAACAAGTTCTACAAGAATAGAGGCAAAGATCGAAGCTCCAACTCAAGATATGAAGAGAAGCGTTCGTTAAGTCGTGACCCAAACTGCTACAATTGTGGGAAGCCCAGACACTACTCCAATGAGTGCACGACTCCCTACAAAAGAAAAGAAGAGTCACCAAGAAGACGAATCTCAAGAGATGAGTCACCTTGAAGAGAGAGAAGGACCAGAGATGATCGTTATGAACGAAGACCCTCAAGGAGAAGTAGAGACTCGAAGAAGAAGGACAAGTACACCAACAGCTACTCAAGAAGACATCAAGCTCATGTTGGTGAATGGGTTTCCGTCTCCGAATCCGACAACCACTCCGAGAGAAGCTACCATTCCTACTCCGACTATAGTCAAGATGAAGGTGTTGCTGGACTTGCACTAGTGACGACCGACTCATATGACATATTTGATTCACCAAATTAAAGGAGTGGAAGTTGATTCATGGCTAAAGTCCCCAAGGTATCACACCCCGAGTATCTTGATTTCAATAGAGACGAGGATGACTTGTTAGGAGATGACGATTTGCTATTTTATAAATCTAGTAATGTTAGTCAAGATGAACTTGTTAGTAATCACTCTAGTCAAGATAAGTCGTGTGATAATGATAAGTTGGAAATAGAGAGACTAGATCAAGAACTAAACACTCTGAATATCCGCTTCGAGAAGCTCAATTTGGAGCAAGAGCATGAATTCCTTAACGCTATCAATTATGATCTTCGAAAGAAGAATTCCTCTTATATATCCAAGTGACTTCTCTTGTCTACATTCATTCCACAAGTTAAGGCTAAGCAAACTAGTAACAAAGGAAAGAAAGGTTCTTCAACTAGTAGCAATAAAAATGATATTGCTTCAAGTAGTTCTATTGATCCCACTAACACTTCTCTTATCCAAGTTACACTTGAGCAAGAAAATGAACTTTTGAAAGGAATTATATAGAAAGGTATCTACAAGAGTCGTGCCGGGTGTAAGCAATTTGAGGAAATTGTACGCAAGCACGGAGGATACCGGAAGAACCATGTCATTGGCTACTTCAACGCTAATGGAGTTGAATGGGAAGAAGGTCAATACCCCAAGCCCAAGTTTGTTACTCAAAGGGAGAAGTATGAAAATACTCTTCCCAAGGGAACAAAAGCTCAAGATGACCTTCCACCACTAGACCACAAGCTCAAGGGCAAGAACAAGATTCAAGAGGACATTGACTCATATGAAGATGAATCCCAAGCTTTGGTGAAGTGGGTTCCCAAGGCTACTTCAAGCTCAACTTCTACAAGCGCCACTTCAACACCAAGGATCCCCATCAACTTGATGTGGGTCCCCAAGAAGAAAACTAGAGAAGTTCTTGAGGGGTGACTCCGCCAATGAAATTCACTCACATTCATTATTGGCAAGAACTAGTTGCAATCAACATCACCATTATGCAATAGTTCAAGGAGTCACACATTCCCTCAAAGGTAAGCTAGGGACAAGGTAATCAACAAATCCATGGACGTCATCATGTATGCTTTGCACTCCATGTCCATAGATATCCTTGTATTTGTCTCTTGTGTGTTGGGACTAACCCATGTAGGTGAGAAGAGTAAGAAAAAACAAGGATGCTCCCAACTCATGGTGATCTTCATCAACCTTGAGCACCCATCACTACATCACCTACATGAAGCCTTCATCGACAAAACCCAAGGTTAATTTATCCCTCTCAGGGGGGATGTCACATCAAGGGGGAGCTTTACTCTAAGACTTGAGTCAAAGCTCTAACAAGATTTATGTAAAAGTGGTAATCCCACTCAAGCTTAAACGATGAGTATGACCTATGATCAAGTATTCTTACTTGGCTCCTAACTCAATATACTCATATATAGATGAGTACGTCATTGCCAAAATGCTTGATAGATGCTAGTATGTATGTGCTTGTTTGCCATGATTTCATTTGACATCTTATTGTGTGAGCATGTTGGTCTGCATTTCTTTATCCATTCAAGGACATCCAATTGTTGCTATTTGGACTTTGATTTTGTTTTTGCCAATTGGATGGAAAAGAATGCCTAGGACCCTTCTCTAGCAATCTATGCTTTCTCGTCTCATATTATATTCATGCTACATCACAAAATTTTAACAAGTACTTTTCGATCTCTCTATGTGAGGAGCATTCGGAGTTCCGTATCGATAAAGGACTGACCATTAAAACCTCCCAAGTGTATCTGGTGGAACCAATCCAAAATTCTTGGTCTCACCGAATGCCTAGGGTTGATATGGTTTTCACACTCGGTATCACAGATTCCATTTTCTCGGTTACACCGAGTTTCCCTGTCAGCTGACAGTTGAGGAACTCGGTGACACCGAAAAATTAGAATCGGCGTCACCGACAGTAAAGGGTATCTTACCTGGAAGACCCGACTTTTGAAATTCAACTGCAAAAGTCAGTTCCCTCCAACCCTAAGCTGCCTCTCCGAACCCCTGGTCATCGCCTTCGTCTCCCCGTGCGCCTCCGCCGTTGGGAATCGTCGTCGCCGACGAAATCTTCACCACCATTAACGCCTTAGCGGATCCGTCACTGAGTTAGGGTATGGATCCAGCCCTGTTTGCACTTCCCTTCCGATTCATGTGCATTAGAGTAACTTTTATCGATAATCCACTGATTGTAATCCTCTCAATCCTCTAGAAACCTCATTAGCTCAGCGAACGAAAGATTTTTAGGTCTAGCCGTCCTCAAAACCGAATCTCGGTGACACCGAGTCAGAAAAATCGGCTCTACCAATTTTGTTTTGGATTATTGAGGATGGTCTCGGTGAAACCGAGTGGAAATTTTTGGTGCAACCGAAATTGCTGCCAAGTTTCTGTAAAGAGTTCTGTGCATCTCAGTGGTATCGAAATTTTTGACTCAGTGACACCGAAATCCCTTTTTGCTGAGAGCTATATCTAAGAATTTCTTTGTTCAATATTTGAAAAATCTTTGCATTTTGTGATGACTAAACCCTTCTACTCCTCTATATTCTATTCACAAGATCAGAGATGACTGTATCAGAGGACAGTCAGAACAACCTCAAGCAGCTCAGTGTTGACACAGATTCAGGCTCCACTACTGGAATCAGAAGATTTGCCATCTGCCTCCTCTTTGCCGTCAGCTAGCGGACGGCAAAGAATGGCTTTGCCATCAACTAGGAGAAAGCGGACGGCAAAGAGGTGGCAGACGGCAAAGAGTGGCTTTGCCATCAGCCACCTCTTTGCCGTATGCTAGCGGACGGCAAAGGAGCTTTGCCGTCCGCTAGCGGATGACAAAGAGGGAGGGGACCCACCCACGACCCAGCCCGCTAGTTGACCTAACGGCCCCTTCTTTGCCGTCCGCTAGCGGACGGCAAACCTCCTTTGCCGTCCGCTAGCAGACGGCAAAGAGGGGGTGTTAGCTAACAGCTAACGCCCCCTGGCCCGCCTCTCTCTCTCTCTCTCTCTCTCTCTCTCTCTCTCTCTTTCTCTCCTTCCCTCTCTCCTCCCTTCGCCCGTCGCCCCCGCCGCTAGCGCCCACCGGCCCCGACGCCACCGCCGCCCCTTCGGCCCCGCCCCCGCCGTCACCCGTCCCCGTCGCCGTGCGTCCTCGCACCCCCGCCGCCGCACACCCCCGTCGCCCCCGCCGCCACGCGCCCCCGCCGCCCCACCGGCCCGCGTCGCCACCGTCTCCCCGCCCCATAGGTCTAGTTTTTCTTCTTCTGTTTTTTTCTGTTTTTTAGTTTTTTTCTTTTTTTAGATTTACGTTTAATTAGTTTAGTTTAGTTAGTTTTTCTGTTAAATTAGTAAATTAGTTACTTAGTTAGGAGGAGGAGGAGGAGAGGAAATGAAGAAGAAGAAGAAGAAGAGAGAAGAAGAAGAGGAGAAGGAGACGGAGAAGAAGAAGAAGAGGAAGGAGAAGAAGAAAAAGAAGAAGAAAAGGAGGAGGAGGAGGAGAAGAAAAGAAGAAAAATATGGCAAACCGGACGGCACTCACCCCCACCGCCGCCCGTGCACCTCACCCGAGAATAAGAAGAAGAATAGGAGGAGGAGGGGTGCGTCGGCGTCGACGTAACCGGGTTGAGGATCGCCGACACGACACCCCCCACACCCCGACCCCGACACCCCGACCTCGACACGACACCCCCTACACCCCGACCCCGACACGACACCCCAACCCCGACCCTGACCCCGACACTTCGACCCCGACACGACACCCCCGACACCCCGACCCCGACATGACACCCCGACCCCAACACCCCGACACGATGCCCCGACACCCCGACACGGCACCCCGACACGGCACCCCCGACACCCCGTCACCCCGACCCCGACCCCGACCCCGACCCCGACCCCGACACCCCGACCCCGACACGACACCCCCTACACCCCGACCC
The DNA here is from genome assembly GCA_022496015.1 of Hordeum marinum. NCBI lineage: Eukaryota > Viridiplantae > Streptophyta > Magnoliopsida > Poales > Poaceae > Hordeum > Hordeum marinum. The sequence continues at coordinate 340,106,549 of CM039678.1, forward strand.
CGACACGACACCCCCTACACCCCGACCACGACACAGCACCCCGACCCCGACACGACACCCCCGACACCCCGACCCCGACACGACACCCCGACCCCGACCCCGACCCTGACACCTCGACCCGACCCCGACCCTGACACCTCGACCCCGACACGACACCCCGACCCCGACCCTGACACCTCGACCCCGACACGACACCCCGACCCCGACACCCCGACACGGCACACCGACCCCGACACCCCGAGACCCCGACACAACACCCCGACCCCGACACCCCGACATGGCACCCCGACCCCGACACGACACCCCCTACACCCCGACCCCGACACGACACCCCGAGACCCCGACACAGCACCCCCGACCCTGACACAGCACCCCGACCCCGACACGACACCCCGACCCCGACACGAGGTTTCATCGACGTCGAGGAACCCCCTAACCCAGACACAACACCCCTACCCCGACACGACAGCCCCGACACCCCGACCCCGACATGACACCCCGACCCCGACACATGTCCAGTAGCTAGGCAAGATGAGTGATCGTGGGTCGATGTACATCGGTATAATGCGTGTGTGACTTTCGGTCCGTCGAGGCTTTCCTTAAATAACTTTCATGTGTGTTCTTGATGGAGGAATCCCGACTGTTGTCGTGGGGGGTGCCTCATCATTCTTCTCTTCTTTGTGATATACTCGTCGATATATTGCGCAAGAAGAGAAGAGGTGAGGCGTCCATCACCGGCGGTCGAACTATTACTATGAGAGAGTGCCCACCAGCATATATACACCACCATATCAGTGTGAGAGAGAGAGAGCGCACCAACACACCATGAGATATGAGAGTTACTTAAGGAAAGCCTCGACGAACCGAAAGTCACACACGCATTATACCGATGTACACCGACCCAGAACTATTGTTGCGCGCGGGACACCGGGCGCCGGCGTCACTTGTGGGATGTGGATCTAGTGTTCAACACCGAGCGCCACATGTATCTCACACCGATGATACTTGCTATTTAGGGTTTCATCGACGTTGCGGACCCCCCTAACCCGACACCACGACACGACACCCCTGACCCCGACACGACACCCCCGACCCCCGACCCCGACACGACACCCCGACACCATGACACGACACCCCCGACCCTCGACACCTCTTCGGCCTCCTGTTGACTGAAAGGGTGCTCTTCGGCCTTCTAGAGGCCGACGGGGTCATATATGTGTGAATTATGAGTTAGGTCATATAATTTCCGATTTTGTTATGAAAAACATCATATATATATTTGTGTTCATCGGGTGGATTTAAATGTGCAGTTGTTTCGTCGCTGCGAGGGTTTGGTGTTCGATGACCTCCCCGTGCGTTCGACAAGCTCTGCCCCTGCGTTCGTGGGTGAGCGCAAATGACATCTCCTCCTCCCCCTTCATTTGCTCTGTTCCGGTAGTGATAGTGATGATGATGCTGATGAGCACGTCATTACTGATAGTGATGATGATTATGCATTTATTGATCCCGGAGCATATATAGACGATGAAGATTAATATTAGTAATGTGAGGTATTCAATTATTATTATGTACATATATATTATTAATTAGTTCATATTATTAGGTATTCAATTTTTTTATGTTGAACTAATTTCGTTCACTCTTTGTCATTGCAGGTGTTGACAGATGGTGGGCGGGGGTCGAGAGCGCTCTGAGCCTCCTTCCTCGGCGCGTGCTGGGAGGGGTGCTATTATTCCACCCCAGCAACTCCGGAGAGCACTGGTACACAGCATGCAGACACCGGCGGGCACTTCTTCTTCGACCGGGAGAGGTCGGGGGAAGACGAAGAGAGGTGCTAGAGGTAGGAAGGCTGCTGCGCCTTCCTCACCGCCACCCCCAACTGATTCTCCCGACCATAGGACTGCTCCGTCTCGGGTGGACCCGTCTGACTTGGACCCGTCTCGGACTCCGGTCCACGAGCCTCGGGTCGACGAGCCTCGGGTCACCGAGCCTTCGTCCCAGGAGACTCGGGTCCCAGAGTCTTCGTCCCAGGAGACTCGTGTCCCAGAGTCTTCATCCCACGTGACTCCGGAGGACAATTACTTGTCCCAGGAGGCTAGTGGCCATGCTGATGGTGACGAGGACAATTACTTGTCTGAGGACACCTATAGCGAGAGCGAGCTGGTTGAGGAGGGCAAGAAGGTCTACCAGCGTGGTTGTACAAAGCTGCCTCCCGTGCCGACTACCCGCGAGCAGAGGTGGTTGATTGCGCCTAATGCGGAGAAGTAAGTGCATTTACTCTTTTTTAACCTTTTTCCTTCATGTTTCTTAAAATTAATATCTAATGTGTTGGCCTTGTCCTACTGCAGGGGTTGGAAATACGAGCGTGGTGGTGTTCGCAGGCCCAACCAGATCCTTGGTGTGCTTCTCCGGCACCACTTCCTAGGGAAGGTCTAGTTGCCCGGTCAGGGTGAGTCTCCACAGGTAGCACTGACCTGGGAGCTGTACAAGGCTGCCCCGGCCCCGCCGGAGGAGATGGTCGATGGTGTCTTGTGCGAGACGGTGGCTGACATTGTGATCCGTCGCTTTTGGGTAATTTCTCCTTTACAGAATTAAAAATCAACAACACCTAGTGATTGTACTAATCAGTGTCTAATGTGTTGTCTTGTTTGATTGTAGACCTTCTATAGGTATCTTGAGGAAGACGAGGCGAGAGCGGCTGTTGTTCTCGTAGCCGAGTGCAAGCGCCTACTTCAAAACTTACGGCACGAGGCTTGGGTGCAGGCTATTCGAGACTACTACGCCTCGAGTAACATTAAGAGGGCCAAGAAGAAGTGCCACGAAAATTATCTGAGTAAGGAGAAGTTTATGAAGGTAATTATCTATTTTTAAGGCCTTGTACTTAGTTTCTTTGATTTGATTCGTAGGCGTAGAGCTGAAATTTCTCTTGTCTAACTTAGGTGCCCCCGAGATGGTGTGAGGATAGGATGGACTGTTGGGAGGCATTGGTGGATGAGTGGTGCTCTCCCGAATGGCTAGCCGAACACAACAAGGCCAAGGAGAAGCGTGCCCAAATGAGAGGTGTGCCACACCATCAAGGGAGCTCCAGCCTATTTGAGTACGGGGATAACTGGGTATGTGGTTTGCTTCATGATTCATGCAATTTCATTCTTCATGCTAGCTTGAGCCCTTAACTAATATTTTGTTCACCTCTTTTAGGCACGAGAAAACAAGAAGGAGGTTCCACCTCTGTTCGACCTCTATGCCATGGCCCATACTGCCTCGTACAAGAAGGCCAAGGCATTCTCTGAGGATGACCTCGATCATCCAGAGAGCTTCAGCAACATCTCCTCCCACAACAAGCTCGTGAGGTACAGAGATGAGGGGAAGGCGAGGAAAGGGGAGGACTTCAACCCGAGCCAGAGTCCTTTTGATCCAGAGCTTGTGATGATATCTGGTGGTGGGAGGCCTCATGGATCGATAGCCATTGGGGATGGACTGATACGTTGTCCTAGAACTCTCCCAGAGATCAAGAAGCGCCAGACGAGCTCTGATCCTGAGATAAGGCCTCGTCCACGGCCAATGGAGCTCGCCATTAAGGCTAGGGCCCAGGAGCTTCTGGTGGAGGCAAATAGGCAGGCGGCACAGAGGGAGAGGGGGATGGAGGAGAGGACGACTAGGCTGTTGGAGGAGGAGAGGAACCGGAACGACGCGTCTCACCGGTCCCTATACGAGCTCCTCGTGGTAAGTTTCTCCTGCATATTAGCCAAATCATGCACGTAATGTTTGTTTCATCACTAACTAATATGAATGACCCATGAAAACAAAATGTGCAGACCGTGTGCTAGAACAATGGTCAGACCCCTCCGTCGATGCCCCATATTGCTATAGCACCCACAGTGAGTTTCATTTAAATGGTCATTAGTGACTAGTATTCACATTTGAGTTGCATCATGCTAAGGTGACATTGCAAATGATCTTTGGTGCAGCGTGCCTCCCGACAAGTATTGACCGATCCTTCTGCGTCTGCCGCAACCCCGATCGGTCCTTCTACGTCTCACCCTGGCCCAAACCCTACCGGTCCTTCACCTCCATGTTGATGGTAAGTTTTCCCAAGTGTTTTCATTAACAAATGCATACTTAGCTTAAGAAATGAACTACCTAGCTCCAAAATGACCTATACTTAGCTTATTTTCATCAAAAATGACTTGATATGCTTAGTTAGCTAGAAAATGGTATATTCTACCTAGGATAGCTATAAAATGACCTATACTTAGCATTTTTTCCTCCAAAATGACTTGATATGCTTAGATAGCTAGAAAATGGCATTAGTAGCTAGTATAGCTCAATAATGATCTATAGCTAGTTCATTTATGACATAATTAGCTCACTTAGGTACAAAATGGCATAACTACCTAGGATAGCTCAATAATGATCTATAATTAGCTTAGTTAGTTCATTTACGACATAATATGCTCACTTAGGTAAAAAATGGCATAATAACCTTGGTTTAGCTCCAAAATGACCTATACTTAGCTTATTTTCCTCAAAAATACATAATAACCTTACTTACCTCCAAAATGATATATTCTACCTAGGGTAGCTATAAAATTACCTATACTTAGCTTATTTTCATCAAAAATGACTTGATATGCTTAGTTAGCTAGAAAATGGTATATTCACCTAGGATAGCTATAAAATGACCTATACTTAGCATTTTTTCCTCCAAAATGACTTGATATGCTTAGTTAGCTAGAAAATGGCATTAGTAGCTAGTATAGCTCAATTATGATCTATAGCTAGTTCATTTATGACATAATTAGCTCACTTAGGTACAAAATTGCACAACTACCTAGGATAGCTCAATATTGATCTATAATTTGCTTAGCTAGTTCATTTATGACATAATATGCTCACTTAGGTAAAAAATGGCATAATAACCTTGGTTTATCTCCAAAATGACCTATACTTAGCTTATTTTCCTCAAAAATACATAATAACCTTACTTACCTCCAAAATGATATATTCTACCTAGGATAGCTATAAAATGACCTATACTTAGCATTTTTTCCTCCAAAATCACTTGATATGATTAGTTAGCTACAAAATGGCATTACCACCTTGGAGAAGAGGAGAGGAGAGGAGAGGAGAAAAAGAAATAGAAGATAAATTCTTCTTCTTCTTTTTTCTTCATTTTCTTCTTCTTCTTCTAGCTAGTCTTCTTCTTCTTCTAACTATATTTCCTACTTTGCAGATTTGCTATAGATGAGGAAGAGTGCATTGATGGACTGTACTCTTCTACTTCTGCTACCTTTATGTTTATGGAAAACTTATTTTGGATACATATGTATGGATATGTTTTTGGAAACCATATTTTGTGTTGTTGGAAACTTGTGTATATGTTGGACTTGTATGTTGGAACTTAATTATTGGTATATATATGCTTGTTTCAACTTATTTGGTATGCTTGTTGGAACTTTTTGAATGATATGTATGTTCTGGATATGTATATGTTGGATATATATGAATATTCTGTCAAATTGAATGATTTTAAGAAAAAAACAAAAAAAAACAGGGGCTATATAGCCACTTTGCCATCTGCTGGTAGACGACAAAGAGCTTTGCCGTCCACCAGCAGACGGCAAAGTGGCCACGTGGCAGCTAGCTGTGCAAACTGGGGCTGGCCTAGGTGGGTTCTTTGCCATCCGCTGGCAGACGGCAAAAATAAGGTTCTTTGCCGTCTGCCAGCGGACGGCAAAGCACGCTGTTAAGCCCCCTAACGGAGCTAAGTGCCTACGTGTGCCGTCCAGGCTCTTTGCTGTCCGCTAGCAGACGACAAAGAACCTAAGGTCTTTGCCGTCCGCCAACGGACGGCAAAGCGGCATTTACCGTGGATTATTCAGCCGAATGGTTTGTCATCCGCTGGCGGACGACAAAGCCTTTGCCATCCGTGTTTCATGCCTTTGCTGTCCGGGATGGCGAACGACAAAGTACCTGTTTCCTGTAGTGCTCTAGTCCAGACAAGAGCTCATCTTCTTTTGATGATGTTACCAGCTCACCAGACCTGCCCAAGGAAGCAACAAGGACTAGGAGGAAGCTCAACTCAGAGGAAGAAGACTCTGATTTTGTGCCTGATGAGCTTCCTGCCAAGGCTAAGCAGGACAAGGCTGAGAAGACTGTCAGGAAGCCCACAACTAAGGCTACCTCTTCCAAGAAGGTGGTCAGGAAGGAGTATGTGTTGGAAATATGCCCTGGAGGCAATAATAAAATGGTTATTATTTTATTTCCTTGTTCATGGTAATTGTCTATTGTTCATGCTATAATTGTATTAACTGGAAACCGTAATGCATGTGTGAATACATATACCACAACATGTCCCAATTGAGCCTCTAGTTGGCTAGCTCGTTGATCAGTAGATGGTCACGGTTTCATGACCATGGACATTTTATGTCGTTGATAACGGGATCACATCATTAGGATAATGATGTGATGGACAAGACCCAATCCTAAGCATAGCACAAGATCGTGTAGTTCGTCTGCTAAAGCTTTTCTAATGTCAAGTGTCGTTTCCTTAGACCATGAGATCGTGCAACTCCCGGATACCATAGGAATGCTTTGGGTGTGCCAAACATCACAACGTAACTGGGTGGCTATAAAGGTGCACTACGGGTATCTCCAAAAGTGTCTGTTGGGTTGGCACGAATCGAGACTGGGATTTGTCACTCCGTGTGACGGAGAGGTATCTCTGGGCCCACTCGGTAAGACATCATCATGATGAGCTCAGTGTGACTAAGGAGTTACCCACAGGATGATGTGTTACGGAACGAGTAAAGAGACTTGCCGGTAACAAGATTGAACAAGGTATAGGATATCGACGATCGAATCTCGGGCAAGTGTCATACCGGTAGACAAAGGGAATTGTATACGGGATTGATTGAATCCCCGACATCGTGGTTCATCCGATGAGATCATCGTGGAGCATGTGGGAGCAAACATGGGTATGCAGATCACACTGCTGGTTATTAACCGGAGAGGTGTCTCGGTCATGTTTACGTGCCTCTCGAACCCATGGGGTCTACACACTTAAGGTTCGATGACGCTAGGGTTATAGGGAAATAGTGTACATGGTTACTGAAGGTTGTTCGGAGTCCCGGATGAGATCCCGAGCATCACGAGGAGTTCCGGAATGGTCCGGAGGTAAAGATTCATATATAGGAAGTGAGGATTTGGTCACCGGAAGTGTTCCGGGCATCACCGGTAACGTACCGGGACCACCGGAAGGGTTTCGGGGGTCCACCGGGAGGGGCCACCGGTCCCAGAGGGCTGCATGGGCCACAAGTGGGAGGGAACCAGCCCCTAGGTGGGCTGGTGCGCTCCCCACAAGGGCCCAAGGCGCAGAAAGGGAGGAGAGGGGGCAAACCATAGGTCCAGATGGGCCTTAGGCCCACCTAGGGCGCCACCCTCCCTCTCCCCCTCTCTAGCCGCCGCCCCAACCCCATCTAGGGGCTGCTGCACCACCTAGGGTGGGAACCCTAGGGGTGGGTGCCATCCTCCCTCTCCTCCTATATATAGTGGAGGGTTTGAGGCTGCCAAACAGACGAGTTCTCTCTCTCTCTCTCTCTCGGGCAGCCCATCCCTCCTTCGCCTCCTCCCCCGTAGTGCTTGGTGAAGCCCTGCCGGAGTGCCACGTAGCTCCACCGCCACCACGCCGTCGTGCTTCCAGAGCTCTCCCTCAACCTCTCCTTCCTCCTTGCTGGATCAAGGCGTAGGAGACATCACCGGGCTGCACGTGTGTTGAACGCGGAGGTACCGTTGTTCGACGCTTAGATCGGAATCCACCGCGATGTGAATCGCTACGAGTACGACTCCACCAACCACATTCTTGTAATGCTTCCGCTTAGCGATCTTCAAAGGTATGAACATGCACTCTCCCCTCACTCATTGCTGGTTTCTCCATAGATTGATCTTGGTGGTTGTAGGATTTTTTTTGATTTACTACTACGTTCCCCAACAGTGGCATCATGAGCTAGGTCTATGCATAGAATCTATGCATGAGTAGAACACAAGTTGTTGTGGGCGTCGATCTTGTTAATTTTCTTGCCGTTACTAGTCTTATCTTGATTCGGCGGTATTGTGGGATGAAGCGGCCCGGACCAACTTTACACGTACGCTTACGTGAGACTGGTTCCACCGCCTGACATGCACTTGTTGCATAAGGTGGCTTGCGGGTGTATGTCTCTCCCACCTTAGTCAGATCGGATTCGATGAAAAGGGTCCTTATGAAGGGTAAATAGCAATTGGCATATCACGTTGTGGTTTTGGCATAGGTAAGAAACGTTCTTGCTAGAAACCTATAACAGCCACGTAAAACTTGCAACAACAAATTAGAGGTCGTCTAACTTGTTTTTGCAGCATATGCCTTGTGATGTGATATGGCCAAAGAATGTGATGTGATGCATTGTGATGTATGAGATTGATCATGTTCTTGTAATAGGATTCAGGACTTGCATGTCGATGAGTATGACAACCGGCAGGAGCCATAGGAGTTGTCTTAATTTATTGTATGACCTGCGTGTCAATCAAGATCGCCATGTAATTACTTTACTTTATTGCTAAACGTTAGCCATAGTAGTAGTAATAGTTGGAGAGACAACTTCATGAAGACACGATGATGGAGATCATGATCATGGTGTCATGCCGGTGACAGTGATAATCATGGTGCCCCGAAGATGGAGATCAAAGGAGCAAGATGATATTGGCAATATCAGGTCACTATATTGATTGCATGTGATGTTTATCTTGTTTACATCTTATTTGCTTAGAACGACGGTAGCGAAATAAGATGATCTCTCAAAAAAAATTCAAGAAATGTGTTCACCCTAACTGTGCACTGTTGCTAAGGATCGTTGTTTCGAAGCACCACGTGATGATCGGGTGTGATAGGTTCTAACTTTCGCATACAACGGGTGTAAGCCAGATTTACACACGAAATACACTTAGGTTGACTTGACGAGCCTAGCATGTACAGACATGGCCTCGGAACACGAAAGACCAAAAGTTCGAACATGAGTCATATAGAAGATACGATCAACATGGAGATGTTCACCATGGTTGACTAGTCTGTCTCATGTGATGATCGGACACGGGCTAGTCGGCGTGGATCATGTAACACTTGGATGACTAGAGAGATGTCTATCTAAGTGGGAGTTCATTAAATAATTTGATTATGTGAACTTAATTATCATGAACTTAGTTTAAAATTGTCGTTACAATCTATATTGTAGATCCAATGGCCAACGCTAATGTCACCCTCAACTTCAACGCGTTCCTAGAAAAAACCAAGCTGAAAGATGATGGAAGCAACTATGCAGACTGGGTCCATAGCTTGAGGATCATCCTCATAGCTTCCAGAAGATTGTATGTCCTTGATGCACCGCTAGGTGACGCACCCATTCTCCCAGCGGAACAAGACGTTATGAACACTTGGCAAACGCGCTGTGATGATTACTCCCTGGTTCAGTGCGGCATGCTTTATAGTTTAGAACCGGGCTCCAAAAGCGTTTTGAGCAACACGGAGCATATGAGATATTCCAAGAGCTGAAACTGGTTTTCCAAGCTCATGCCTGGGTCGAGAGATATGATGTCTCCGATAAGTTCTTCAGTTGTAAGATGGAGGAAAATAGTTCTGTCAGTGAGAACATACTCAAAATGTCTGGGTTGCACAACCGCTTGACTCAGTTGGGAGTTAATCTCCCGGATGACTCGGTCATTGACAAAATCCTCCAGTCGCTTCCACCTAGATACAAGAGCTTTGTGATGAACTACAACATGCCGGGTGTGGAGAAGTCCATTCCTGAGTTGTGCTCGATGCTGAAATCAGCGGAGGTCGAGATAAAAAAGGAGGATCATGTGTTGATGGTGAATAAGACCACTAGTTTCAAGAAAGGCAAGGGTAATAAGAACTTCAAGAAGGACGGAAAAGCTATTGTCGCACCCGGTAAGCAAGTTGTCGGGAAGAAGAACAAGAATGGACCCAAGCCTAAGACTGAGTGCTTTTATTGCAAGGGTACCGGTCACTGGAAGCGGAACTGCCCAAGTACTTAGCGGATAAGAAGGCCGACAACGTTAAAGGTATATGTGATATACTTGTTATTGATGTATACCTAACCAGTGCTCGTAGTAGCTCCTGGGTATTCGATACCGGTTCAGTTGCTCACATATGTAACTCCAAGTAGGAGCTGCGGAATAAGCGGAGACTGGCAAAGGATGAGGTGCCGATGCGCGTCGGGAATGGTTCCAAGGTCGATGTGATCGCCATTGGCATGCTACCTCTACATCTACCTTCGGGATTAGTTTTAAAGCTCAATAATTGTTATTTAGTACCAGCTTTGAGCATGAACATTGTATCTGGATCTCGCTTGATGTGAGATGGCTACTCATTTAAATCTGAGAATAATGGTTGCTCTATTTATATGAGAGAAATGTTTTATGGTCATGCCCCACTGGTCAATGGTTTATTTTTGATGAATCTCGAACGCGATGTTACACATGTCCATAGTGTGAGTACCAAAAGATGTAAGGTTGATAGCGATAGTCCCACTTACATGTGGCACTGCCGCCTTGGTCATATTGGTGTCAAACGCATGAAGAAGCTCCATGATGATGGACTTTTGGAGTCTCTTGATTTTGAATCATTTGATACGTGCGAACCATGCCTCATGGGCAAGATGACCAAGACTCCGTTCTCTGGAACAATGGAGCGAGCGACTGACTTATTGGAGATAATATATGCCGATGTGTGTGGTCCAATGAGCGTCGAGGCTCGCGGTGGCTACCGTTATGTTCTCACCCTCACTGAGGATTTGAGCCAATATGGGTATGTCTACTTAATGAAACACAAGTTTGAAACCTTTGAAAAGTTCAAGGAATTTCAGAGTGAGGTAGAGAATCAACGTGACAGGAAAATAAAGTGCCTACGATTCGATCGTGGTGAAGAATATTTGAGTCACGAGTTTGGCATGCACCTAAGGAAATGTGGAATTGTTTCACAACTCATGCCGCCTGGCACACCTCAGCGAAATGGTGTGTCTGAACGTCGTAATCGCACTCTATTGGATATGGTGCGATCTATGATGTCTCTTACCGAGTTACCGCTATCATTTTGGGGATATGCATTAGAGACTGCCGCATTCACTTTAAATAGGGCACCGTCGAAGTCCGTTGAGACGACACCATATGAATTATGGTTTGGAAAGAAACCTAAGCTGTCGTTTCTAAAAGTTTGGGGATGCGATGCTTATGTGAAGAAACTTCAACCTGAGAAGCTCGAACCCAAAGCGGAAAAGTGCATCTTCATAGGATACTCCAAAGAAACCATTGGGTAAACCTTCTATCTCAGATCCGAAGGCAAGATCTTTGTTGCCAAGAATGGATCCTTTCTAGAGAAAGAGTTTATCTCGAAAGAAGTAAGTGGGAGGAAAATATAACTTGATGAGTTAATTGTACCTCCACTCAAACCGGAGAGTAGCGCAACACGGGAAGTTGTTTCTGTGGAGCCTGCACCGACACGAGAGGAAGTTAATGATGATGATCATGAAACTTCAAATCAAGTTGCTATTGAAACTCGAAGGTCCACAAGGACACGTTCCGCTCCTGAGTGGTACGGCAACCCTGTCCTGAAGATCATGCTGTTCGACAACAGTGAACCTTCGAACTATGAAGAAGCGATGGTGGGCCCGGACTCCAACAAATGGCTTGAAGCCATGAAATCCGAGATAGGATCCATGTATGAGAACAAAGTATGGACTTTGGTGGACTTGCCCGATGATCGGCGAGCCATAGAAAATAAATGGATCTTTAAGAAGAAGACTGACGCGGATGGTAATGTGACCATGTATAAGGCTCGGCTTGTCGCTAAGGGTTATCAACAATTTCAAGGAGTTGACTACGATGAGACTTTCTCACCCGTAGCGATGCTGAAGTCCGTCCGAATCATGTTAGCAATTGCCACATTTTATGATTATGAGATCTGGTAAATGGATGTCAAAACGACATTCCTTAATGGCTTCCTTAAGGAAGAACTATATATGATGTAGCTGGAAGGTTTTGTCGATCCTAAAGACGCTAACAAAGTATGCAAGCTCCAGCGCTCCATCTATGGGCTGGTGCAAGCATCTCGGAGTTGGAACATTCGCTTTAATGAGGTGATTAAAGCGTTTGGATTTATACAAGTTTATGGAGAACCCTATATTTACAAGAAAGTGAGTGGGAGCTTTGTAGCATTTCTCATATTATATGTAGATGACATATTGTTGATGGGAAATGATATAGAACTTTTGGAAAGCATAAAGGCCTATCTGAATAAGAGTTTTTCAATGAAGGACCTTGGAGAAGCTGCTTACATATTAAGCATCAAGATCTATAGAGATAGATCGGGACGCCTCATAGGTCTTTCACAAAGCACATACCTTGACAAGATATTGAAGAAGTTCAATATGGATCAGTCCAAGAAGGGGTTCTTGCCTGTGTTACAGGGTGTGAGATTCTGTACGACTCAATGCTCGACCACGACAGAGGATAGAGAAAAGATGAGTGTCATCCCCTATGCTTCAGCCATAGGCTCTATTATGTATGCCATGCTGTGTACCAGACCTGATGTGAACTTTGCTATAAGTTTGGTAGGGAGGTAGCAAAGTGATCCCAGAGCGGAACACTGGACAACGGTCAAGAATATCCTGAAGTACCTGAAAAGGACCAAGGACATGTTTCTCGTATATGGAGGTGCCAAAGAGCTCGTCGTAAAGGGTTACGTCGATGCTAGCTTCGACACAGATCCAGATGACTCCAAGTCACAAACTGGATACGTGTATACTTTGAATGGAGGGGTAGTCAGCTGGTGTAGCAGCAAGCAAAGCGTCGTGGCGGCATCTACATGTGAAGCGGAGTACATAACTGCTTCAGAAGCAACAAAGGAAGGAGTCTCGATGAAGGAGTTCATCACCGACCTAGGAGTGATTCTCAGTGCGTCGGCCCCGATGACTCTATTCTGTGACAACACTGGAGCCATTGCCCTTGCCAAGGAGCCCATGTTTCACAAGAAGACAAGACACATCAAGCGCCGCTTCAACTTCATTTGTGATTACATTCAGGAAGGAGATATAGATATTTGTAAAGTACATACGGACTCGAATGTCGCAGATCCGTTGACTAAACCTCTCTCACGAGCAAAACATGATCTACACTAGAACTCTATGGTGTTCGATTCATCACAATGTAATTAGATTATTGACTCTAGTGCAAGTGAGAGACTATTGGAAATATGCCCTAGAGGCAATAATAAAATGGTTATTATTGTATTTCCTTGTTCATGATAATTGTCTATTGTTCATGCTATAATTGTATTAACCGAAAAGCGTAATGCATGTGTGAATACATAGACCACAGTGTGTCCCTAGTGAGCCTCTAGTTGGCTAGCTCATTGATCAATAGATGGTTTTCATGACCATGGACATTTGATGTCGTTGATAATGGGATCACATCATTAGGAGAATGATGTGATGGACAAGACCCAATCCTAAGCATAGCACACGATCGGGTAGTTCGTCTGCTAAAGATTTTCTAATGTCAAGTATCGTTACCTTAGACCATGAGATTGTGCAACTCCCGGATACCGTAGGAATGCTTTGGGTGTGCCAAACGTCACAACGTAACTGGGTGGCTATAAAGGTGCACTATAGGTATCTCCGAAAGTGTCTGTTGGGTTGGCATGAATTGAGACTTGGATTTGTCACTCTGTGTGACGGAGAGGTATCTGTGGGCCCACTTGGTAAGACATCATCATAATAAGCTCAATGTGACTAAGGAGTTAGCCATGGGATGATGTGTTACGGAACGAGTAAAGAGACTTGCCAGTAACGAGATTGAACAAGGTATAGGATACCGACGATCGAATCTGGGGCAAGTGTCATACCGGTAGACAAAGGGAATTGTATACGAGATTGATTGAATCCCCGACATCATGGTTCATCCGATGAGATCAACGTGGAGCATGTGGGAGCCAACATGGGTATCTAGATCCTGCTGTTGGTTATTGACTGGAGAGGTGTCTCGGTCATGTCTACGTGCCTCCCGAACCCGTAGGGTCCACACACTTAAGGTTCGATGACGCTAGGGTTATAGGGAAATAGTGTACGTGGTTACCAAAGGTTGTTTGGAGTCCTGGATGAGATCCTGGACGTCACGAGGAGTTCTGGAATGGTCCGGAGGTAAAGATTCATATATAGGAAGTGAGGATTTGGTCATCGGAAGTGTTTCGGGCATCACCGGTAACGTACCGGGACCACCGGAAGGGGCCACCAGCCCTAGAGGGCTGCATGGGCCACAAGTGGGAGGGAACCAGCCCCTAGGTGGGCTGGTGTGCCCCCCACAAGGGCCCAAGGCTCATCAAGGGAGGAGAGGGGGCAAACCCTAGGTCCAGATAGGCCTTAGGCCCACCTAGGGAGCCGCCCTCCCTCTCCCCCTCTCTGGCCGCTGCCCCAACCCCTTCTAGGGGCTGCCGCACCACCTAGGGTGGGAACCCTAGGGGTGGGCTCCCTCCTCCCTCTCCTCCTATATATAGTGGAGGGTTTGGGGCTGCCAAACACACGAGTTCTCTCTCTCTCTCTCTCGGGCAGCCCCATCCCTCCTTCTCTTCCTCCTCCGTAGTGCTTGGCGAAGCCCTGCCGGAGTGCCATGTAGCTCCACCGCCACCATGCCGTCGTGCTGCCGGAGCTCTCCCTCAACCTCTCCTTCCTCCTTGCTGGATCAAGCGTAGGAGACATCACCGGGCTGCACGTGTGTTGAACACGGAGGCGCCGTTGTTCAGCGCTTAGATCGGAATCAACCGCGATCTGAATCGCTGCAAGTATGACTCCACCAACCGCGTTTTTGTAACGCTTCCGCTTAGCGATATTCAAAGGTATGAAGATGCACTCTCCCCTCACTCGTTGCTTGTTTCTCCATAGATTGATCTTGGTGGTCATAGGAATTTTTTGATTGACTACTACGTTCCCCAATAGTATGCTAGCTCAGAGATAGTGAGAGAACCTGAGAGCTCCAGGGGCACCATGACCATTGAGCCTCCCAAGAAATCCATGCCCAAGAAGGCTTGAGAGAAGAAGAGCAGAAAGAGGATCATTCATGTTATTGGCAGGCCTACCTCTATGTTTGAGGACCCAGCAGAGGCTATTGCTGAGGAGGAGGAGGAAGAGCCAGCTACAAAGGCTCCTCCCAAGAACAAGAAGAAATTGTTGTTTGATGCTATGACTAGCCAAGCAGCCCCCAAGGGCAAGCCAAGTGGATCCAAGAAGCCCTCTGCTCCCAAACCCAAGAGGACTACCAGAGACATCCCAACTTTTGAGAAGAACAAGGGATCATCATCCAGATATCTAGAGAAGGATGCTATGCCTGCTTTGATGAAGCTGAGACCACACTTTCCAGTGCATAATGCCAACCACTTGCTAGCTAAGGACATGAAGAAGAGGAAGGACCAAGGGCTGAGAGATTGGAGAGCTATTAATCCATATTCACAGAGGAGGAAGACTACTGTGGACTACAAGTTCTACACAAAAGAATAGCAAGACTTCTATGAAACTATATTGCTTGACAAGAGCTTTGCTGTGAGTGATATGAGGTAGGTGGACTGGAAGTACATCAAGGACAATGAAGATTACTTCCCAAGTGTGCAAGACAACTTTCATTGCATTGTACTTGATAAGTTTATTGGCAATGAGTTCACAACCTGGAATGATGAAATGATCATGCAATTCTACTCCATTGCTCATTTCTATGGAGATGGTAGAATTGTGTGGATGACTGAAGGTGCCAGGTATGAGTCCATAGTTGATGAGTGGGCTGCCATCTTAGGAGTCCTAGAGGTGGAAGATGGTGATATTGATGTGTACTCTGAGCCCAAGGCAAGCCACAATGAGATGAAGAACATGTACAAGGAGATTCATGCTGCACATCTGAAGTCTCACAATCGAGGATCATTCTATTTCCTCCAGGCTGGTCTACGCAGGATCAACACTATCTTAAGGCACAACTTGTTGCCTAAGTCTGGAGATGAGAAGATGATCAGAGGCTACTCCATAAACATGCTGCTCCATCTAGAACAACATACGAGATTCAGAGTGATGGACTTGATTGTGGAGACCGTGAAGAGGATTGATGCTGATTAGAAGCGCTCATGTTGCTATGCACCCTATATCCAGATGCTTATCAACTCTAAGTTGGAGAAGCACATCTTTGAGCTTGATCGACCTCATCTTCCACTCTTGCCAGAGCTCGAAGACAACGTTGTGGTGATGAACCCAGATCATCCCACATCAGCTGCAGCACATGCAGAGGCAGAGACAACCAGAGACACTAGTGCTCAACCGCCCATGACTAGGAGTGAGCAGATGGATCTACTCGTTAGTTGAATGCTCAGCATGCAGAAGGACATCACCAACATCCTAAAGAACCAAGAGAGCCTTGCGAGGATTGTTGATGACAAGTTTCATAGTATCAACAAGGTGGATGGGCTCATAGTGACTATGAATGAGCTCAAGAAGGAAGTTGATGATGTGCCTATCCCTCACTTTATAGATGACAATGATGTTGATGAGGATAGTGCACCTCTCAGGACGAGCACTCAGTTCAGGACTCAGGCTAGGACTCCCACAGCGATAGCTCCAGAGATGAGACCTTCTTCATTAGCACCAGCTGCAACCACATCAGCTCCCTCAGCTCCACCAGTTCCTCTAGTTGCTACACCAACTCCGTCCATGACATCAGTAGAAGTCTTCACCGATGCTGTTCTCTCCTCCAACTTCAGCTACTGGAGGAGATCAACCCCAGAAGAGCATTTAGCTCTATACCTTTGACTTTTTGGTAACTTGTTGCCAAAGGGGGAGAATTTGTATAGATCATTAGGTCTTCGAGAGAGAGAGAGAGCGTTGGTTTTTATTGCTTTTTCAAAAACATTTGATATATTTTGGTTTGTGTTAAAC
This sequence comes from Hordeum marinum, assembly GCA_022496015.1. NCBI lineage: Eukaryota > Viridiplantae > Streptophyta > Magnoliopsida > Poales > Poaceae > Hordeum > Hordeum marinum. Next base: position 340,123,558 of record CM039678.1, read on the forward strand.
TTTGTCAGTGTTTGATCATACACTTGATGTGTGTTGCTAGTATTTCCTATCTTCACGATGCTTATGAGATGATCATTCACTTTGCTTGCTTGTGTTGTGTTATGATATTCATTCCTATTATTCTCACACACCACCAAGACGTATGTGACATGGAAGAAGTGCATCATGTACCTAATCGATTATGCATTTGCATTCAAACACAAATTCAAAATAATGCACAAATTTAGGGGGAACTCTTGCTTATCACATGCTTCTCAAAGCGATGATTATATTCATTGATTATATCATATGTCAAAGCTTTGATCTATATGCTGTCATCAATTACCAAAAAGGGGGAGACTGAAAGCACATTTGCTCCCTTGGTGGTTTTGGTAATTAATAACAACATATATATCATTGAACTAATATTTCCACTAAGCATATTTCAGGAAAAGTTCAATGATGGGTTGTCAAAAGGATTGTGGAGAAACCCCTCGATGCAAGGATTTGGATTGGCAAAAGCTTCAAGCAAAGATGACTCTACATTTTACTTTGTGAGAAATCACTTTGTGTCCATAGGAAAACCTAATACTATCAAAAGGGGGTAAGGTACTATTGGTGAACAAGATGCTCCACATGCACAAGTGATAGTCACCAAAAACACCCACAAACTCTCCCACAAATTATGTCTAAGCCATTCATGAAAATCGGTGCAACCAACACTATCCACTCGGTTCCACCGATTCCCAAACTCAAACAGAACCATGCCAAACCCTAGCACATCGGTGCAACCGATCCCACTTTGGTGCTGCCGAGTTCAACTTGCCAACTTTCTATTACCTCGATTCACAAAATCAGAAGCTCCAAGTTTTTGGATCGGCGTCACCAAGATTTGGATTCTGACCATTGGACACCTGATCGGTACCGCTGAGATTCCTATATCGGTTTCACCGAGATTCAACAGTTGCTACCTTTGGAGCAACTCAATACCACCGAGATTCACACATCGGTGTCACCGAGTTGGCCACTTTAGCTGATCCTCACTTATTCCATCAGGTTCTTTGAGAGAGAGCCACCTACTCATGTGTTGAGATCATGCCATTCCATTCCAACCATATGAATCCTGATCTCTAGCCTCCCCAAGTTGCTTTCCACACAATCAACCTCTTCCACCAAAGCCAAATCTATGAGAGAGTGATTGAGTGTTGAGGAGTCTATCATCTTGAAGCACAAGAGCAAGTTAGGTGTTGCTTGGGAGCCTCCTACTTCGTGTTGTGGAGTGAACCAAGAAGTTTATGAGGGCAAGGAGATCTCTTACTTTGTGAACATCTACCCCAAGTTAGGCTAGTCCTTCGTGGACGTAGGCCATCATGGTATAGACAAGGTTTCTTCTTCGTGGAACCCTCCATGGGTGGAGCCCTTCGTAGACTCTCGCGACCGATACGCAACGTGGGTTGAAGTCTCCATAAACGTGGATGTACGAGAGCACCACCTATCGGAACCACTGGAAAAATCTTCGTGTCGACAAATTGCATTTGATCTTCCTAACCTTCCTTTACTACTCATGCTTGTCTTTACTTTCCGTTGCTATACTCGTAGACATGCATGTGTGGGGTGTGCTTGACTTGCTATCAATGCTAAAATCTGCCAACACTTAAAATTGGGAAAAGGTAGAATTTTTATTTGGTCAAGTAGTCTAATCAACCCCCTCTAGACCTACTTTCGATCCTAGAGACCCTCCCCCGGCCTGGATTACAGTATGTCGTGCAACAGGTGTGCCTCCATATGCATGCTCCACGTGACTCGCACTAGAACCTGGTGAATCGCATTCTTCGGTACATTCGCGACACCATGGCTCTTGGACTCACGTTAACATCATCTTCCTCTACTGACATCGTTGCTTACTCAGATGCAGATTGGGCTGGCTGCCTTGACACTCGACGTTCAACATCTGGTTATTGTGTATACCTCGGGCCTTCGCTAATTTCGTGGTCATCTAAATGACAACCCACAGTCTCTCGCTTGAGTGCCGAGGCAAGTTACCGGACAGTGGCTAATCCTGTTGGGGAGTGTGCTTGGCTTTGCCAACTTCTACGGGAGCTACTTTGTGACGTTCAGAAAGCCATGATCGCCTACTGCAATAATGTTTCAGCTATATATCTTCCCGCCAGCCCTGTTCATCATTGCCATATGAAACACACTGAGCTGGATATTCACTTCGTCCGTGAACAGGTTGCACTTGGCCGGATACGTGTTCTTCATGTTCCCACTGCTCAGCAGTTCGTCATTGTCATGACAAGGGACTTCCGACATCCGTCTTTGAGAAGTTTCAGTCCAGTCTCTGTGCCATCGACAACGTTTCGACTATGTGTGTGTGTGTGGGGTGTGGGGTGGGTGGGTGGGGGCGTTGAACATGTATTATCACATGTACGTATATAGACTAAGGTCATGTATTTCTACACCCTCTTTCTCCTTGTATTACATATAGCCTTGGAAGACAAGTAGAGGCAATATACCCTTGTACTATATATGTGCAGATGCACCGATCAATCAATCTATCGTTGCACACAATCTTCTATTTCCCGTACAACAATGGGCACCTCTATCTCCCATGCCTTACTCCTTGCTAGTGTCCGTCGTCTAGCCGTAGACATCCGCGGTGGAGGTGAGGTCGATAGTGGTACGTGCACTGCGCACAGACTCGTACAGTCCCTACTGCTCATCAACGAAGCTCGAATTCTCCAGAAGCATGAATGTGATGGCATCCTCATCACCAATGATTTGGCACTCCGTGAGTCGGTGGTGCTCGAGGAACTCCAGGTTGTAACGCTGCTCATCCTGCAACATCTGGAACGCGGAGACCAGGGGTGCTCGTGCCTTCTCCATGGTGATGTTGTAATGCGTCTTCGCCTGCTACAAACGGAAGCCGATAGCTAGCATGGGCGCCTCCTCACCCCCCTCTGTCTCCACCATGTTCACTCGTACGAGATCTCCTCCTCCAAAGAGCTCAGAGTCTCTCCTCCTCTGGAGAGCTCAGTCTCTCCCGCCCTAATGCAGGAGGAGGAGAGTTTTAAGTCTCTCCCGTCATAATGCGGGCCGCACGTGCCACACCATATGTCCATGTCGACAATGATTTCATGGCGGCATCGTAATGAAAGGATCTTCTACCACCTGCAACTTGTTCTGGCCATTGGTCACAGGGGTTGAAGAAGGAACAATGGAGATGTGCTATACCTGTGGCTTAGACAGAGGGACATGAGGTCGGAGGTGGTATGGGTTTGTGTGGTGGCTACGACCTTTAAATAACAGATGCCCAGGCGGGATGAACAATGATTTCTCGTTCCCCGTATTGGCATGAATGCCGGACAGGCGGACGAATGATCAGCCCGCTTGAATGCGGTTGGAAGCCGCGCGTCGCCTCATACAGGGCAGTCCGCTTTGAATCGAAATTAACGTCACCAGAGAGCAAGCACACATGGTGTGTCACACCATCTTGAATGCCACACCGTTCAGCATGCACCAGTGACCGGTCATGCCCGCTCTGGACTGGCATGAATGCAGTGGGAAGAGCGGAGTAGTAGTTGTAGCGGAAAGAAAAATAGGGTTTTGTGTGGGCCGAGGGTGTCAAATGCTTACATGGCAAATGTCTAAATATCCACATATGCCCTCCAACTTTGCTTCGAGTTTGCGGGAATTTGGACGTCTGATACGTCTCCAACGTATCTTTAATTTTTGCTTGTTCCGTGCCGTTATATTATCAATCTTGGATGTTTTACAATCATTTTATAGCAACTTTATATCATTTTTGGGACTAACCTATTGACATAGTGCCAAAGTGCCAGTTGATGTTTTTGCTTGTTTTTTACTTCATAGAAAATCAGTACCAAACGAAGCCCAAACACTGCGGGGATTTTTGTGGATTTTTTATGGACCAGAAGAAGAAAGATGGGCCAAACAACACCAAAAGAGGGGCCCCAAGGTGGCCACCCTCCACCAGGGCACGTCAGAGGCCCCTAGCGCGACCTGGTGGAGGGTGGGCACCTCGAGCACCCCCACCGACTATCAAGCCTATAAATTTCCTGAAAATCCAAAAACCCTAGGGGAGTCAATGAAACACAGTTCTAGCCGCCGCAAGTTCCAAAACCTCGAGATCTAATTTAGCACCACCACAGAGGGGTTCATCTTCCTCATAGGTGCCTCTCCGATGATGCGTGAGTAGTCCACCATAGACCTACGGGTCTGTAGGCAGTAGCTAGATGGCTTCTTGTCTCTCTATGTGTCTCAATACAATGGTATCTTGGATATCTATTTGATGTAATGACTTTTGCGGTGTGTTTGTTGGGATCCGATGAATTTTGAGTTCGTGATTAGTTTCTATCCACGAATATGATTTGAGTGTTCTTTGATCTCTTATTTACATGATTACTTGTAACCTCATATTTCTTCTTCGAATCTTTGGTTTAGTTAGGCCAACTGGATCGATTTTTATTGCCATGGGAAAAGGTGCTTTGTGATGCGTTCAATCTTGCGGTGTTCTTTCCCAGTGACAGAAAGGGCAGCAAGACACACATGTATCATTGCCATTAAGGATAAAAAGATGGGGTCTATTCTACATGAATAGATCTTGTCTACATCTTGTCACCGTTCTTATTGCATTACTCCGTTTCTCCATGAACTTAATACACTAGATGCATGCTGGATAGCGGTCGATGTGTGGGGTAATAGAAGTAGATGCAGAATCGTTTCGATCTACTTGTCTTGGACGTGATGCCTATGTAATGATCATTGCCTGGATATCGTCATGATTATTTGATCATCTATCAATTACCCAACAGTAATTTTTTCACCCACCGTGTGCTATACTCACGAGAGAAGCCACTAGTGAAACCTACGCCCTCGGGTCTAGTTTTCCAACATATTGCTTTCCGATCTACTATTTGCAACTTTTGTTTTCAGATCTATTATTCATAAAAACCCAAAAATACCTTTCTGCACTTTTTGTTTATTTATTTTACTTTGTGTTCTTGCGAGATCTATTTGCCAAAACTATCACTACATAATCTATCTTATTACCGTAGAGAGCATGACAACCTCTCTTTCGCGTCGGTTTGCAAGTATTTGTTGTTTGTATGCAGGTGCTATTTACATGGATGCGTGATCTTACTCTACAGATTGATACATTGGTTTCATAAACTGAGGAAAATACTTACTGTCGCTGTGCTGCATCATCCCTTCCTCTTTGGGAAAATACCGGCATAGCCTCAAGCCACGTCAACATCCAAACTAGTCCACCGACGTACGATGCACATAGTTGATTCTATATATATATATCTACCTAATAATAAAGTAAATAGTGTTTCTGGCCGTCCTTCTAAAAATTGCCCCCAAAGTTACGAATAATTACCCACCATGCCATCGGTAAGTGGAAAAATGATTCATTTTTTGACATCCGCTATTGTTATAGGTTAAGATGAGGCAATCCTCGATATTTTTGCAACTGCATGGGCAGCCTACTGGCTGGACCATTGCTTTCCAACCCAGGCAGCCCGGTTTCGATTCCCACCCCTCCCCTTTTTCTCTTTATGGGTGTAGGATATAATTGTCGCGCCCAAATTTGTGCTTATCTCATGGGTTGTACTTTTTGGTCCAGCTAATTTGTTTTATCTTTTTTATTTCCTGTTTTTATGCATAGATTCAAAATTCTTTTAGAAATATTCATGTATTTTAAACGTCAAATTCAAATCTAACATATTATACATGGAAATGTCACATAGAAAAATATGTAGGGATATAATTGTAGCGCCCAAATGTGTGCTTACCTCATGGGTTGTACTTTTTGGTCCACCTAATTTGTTTTATCTTTTTTTGTTCTTATGAGTAGATTCAAAAAGCTTTTAGAAATATTCATATATTTTAAACCTCAAATTTGAATCTAACATATTATATATGGAAATGCCACATAGAAAAATATGTAGATACCAAATATGCAACTATCTTGCGTATTAATTATTTTTAAAATTATGTTTTGGTTGCAAACTTAAATACTAGTTTAATACCTTTTTTATATTGGGTATTTTGTAAATGTCTATTTATATGTTTCATACTCATTTAAATGGATTCAATATGATTATTTGATGCTCTAACAAAAGCTATTATTGACACTATATGTGCCGTCGATTTCTATCAGATAGTATATGCTGAATGTTACAATATGTACATTATCATCATCTCTATTTCGCACAGTGCATAATAATCATCTTATATACAATGATGTACACGAAATTGCCGATACACGCTTTATATAAACCGGTGACCTATCGTTAATTTCATATTATTTGAATTTGTGCCCATAATTTATTGTTTAAGTATCGATATTGATATGCAACCTTAAACATTTGGTACGGATGGGCTTACACATTGATTATTTTCGGTGGAGATTTTATCTTTGCATCCAAATTAAGTCTCGACTTGGATTAAAGTTGCAAACACATACATCAATGGAACAAAAATAATGCTCTTATGCACATGTTATTAATGAATACTAAAATATACTTGTTATTTTCATTATAATGAAATAATTGTTGAGCATCACTGAGGAAAGTCGACAATAAAGACGTAAATATATACATGCAAGGCGGCAACTAGGTAGATATTTGTGTTGTATAATGAATTGGAAATACCTTGAGTATACTTCAAAAGCATCCTATCTTTATGTTTTTGCACATCACCATTTATCATGTTGGTTGTTGTATAGAATAATGATTTTGTAAAGAGATTTGCTAATGTCGTCGAGTGTGTTTGAGGGGTGATCTTTCTCTCCCGTTGCAAACGAACATGTTTACTAGTCTCTACCTAGTAATAAAGCAGGGATAACTTCTGATCGTCCGTCACGAAAATTACCCCTAAAGTTCGCATGAATTTACCCACCATGCCACCCCCAAGTGAAAAAAACGTTTCGTTTTTTCTTTACAAGATGCAGCACCTGACAATGTTTATAAACAAGCGGCCCACTAAACTATAGCTAACATGCGAGTAGCCCAGCGGCTCAAGCCTTTGCATTCCACCAGGGACACTTGGGTTCGAATCTTGCATAACACAGTCTTCTTTCTTTTTCTTTATTTAGTTTTTCTACCGGACATATTCAAATAGTTTCCAAAATATTTGTATCTTTTAAATCCTAACTCGAAATTTAACATGTTAGATATAAAAATTCACTAGAAAAATGTGTATATTTCACATATGCTATTATTTTGCATGTTAATCATCTATAAATTAGGTTTAGGATGTAACCTTAATTGATACCTTTTTTATATGGGCTGTTTTCAAAATACATATTATATATGTTCCTACACCATTTAAATTGAGTACATATGATAGTTTGATGCTTTTACAAAATCTATTATTGACACCATAGGGGACGTTGATTCCTACCGGTTACCTTATGCCAAAGATGATAACAGGTATATGATAATTCAGAATTAGTGCCTATAAAGATTTATTTTACAATATCGATGTTGATATACAACCTTAAACATTTGGTATGAATGTCGTTACATATAGGTTGGTTTCGGTGAAGTTATATAATATGTTTGCAAATAAATTATATCCTAACTTAGATTGCAGTTGCAAACACATATATAGAAAAAAATAATGCCCATATACACAAGTTATCGTTGAGTACTAAAATGTACTTCTCAATTTTTATCCTAATATAATATTTGTTGGGATCCTTAAGGAGGAATGTCAACCAGGGGTAAATAGATAGTGACAACTAGATACAGACTTTTTGTTGTCTAATAAATAGAAAACATCTTGACTACACTTTAAAATTTACCTCATGTTTATGTTTTTACGTAACACCACTTATCATGTTTTTGTCGTGTTGCACCGTGAAAAATTTCGAGGGATTTGCCTATGTCGTCGATTGATGTATGAGGGATGATTTTTTTCTCCTGGTGCAACGCACGAGCGTGTTTGCTAGTACTAGTTAATGTAAAAAGAGCAAGCAACTAAGATCCAAAATATCACGTCCGTTCAACCGTGCCTATTTTTTTCTCGAATATGCACGAGTATGCGTACCATATATTAAAGAAGGAAAGGGAAGACTCCCTCCACAGTGTGTAGTACAAAAATATTTACATACGGCTCATAGTCCCACCGCCTAGGTAGTGATCACTAACTACTCGTTACTACCCCACGGTAGCAACCTGCCTACAAACTCCTCCACACCTCCCTTCAGTAGTCCAGCCTTCTTCCAATAGTACAAAAATATTTACATGCGGCTCATAGCCCCACCGCCTAGGCAGTGATCACTAACTACTCACTACCACCCCACGATAGCAACCTGCCTACAAACTCCTCCACACCTCCCTTCAGCAGTCCAGCCTTCTTCCAATCTGTAGCTTCACTCCATATACGCTCGAGCACGTGTTGTGTAGAGGGTGTTGCTCCATCAAAGAGGATCGCATTGCGGTGTGACCACAACTCCCACATGACGAGAATGCATGTCGCCCGAGCCATCTTCCGGTGTTGCCTGAGGTCCTCTTGTCGCGCACACCAAGCAGGGAGGGACTCATCCACCATGGGTGCCTGTCCCGGCTGTCCCAAAGCCATACAAACCCTCGTCCATACTTATCTTGCAAACACACATCCGGTCATTAGATGATCCATGGTCTCCTCATGCTGGTTACAGAAGGGGCATGCAGCTTGGTGGGGTAGTCCCCTCCTCGCCAACCTGTCGGAGGTCCAACATCTATTCTTCATAGCCAACCATGCAAAGAAGCAGCGCTGCAGAGGAGCCCACGACTTCCAAGTGAAGTTCGCCGTAGGCTCCGCCTCAAGTCCCGCAAACTTGGCCGCATAGACTGACCTAGCAGAGAACTGACCATCCTTCTCCCAAGCCGAGTGGAACAGGTCCCGTGCATCATTCGTCAACTGCACCTATCCGACATGCTGTCAAAAGTCTAGGTATTGCCCAAGCATATTGGGAGCGAGATCAGGCCCGCTATCTGTAGCCCACGTGTTGTCCAAAAGGACATCCGAGACCGTGATCTTGGATCTGTACCTCTTTGGAACCTTCGCATAGAGCAGGGGGCCCACCTTCTCCACCCGGTAGCCGCCGAGCCATCTATCCTCCCAGAAGAGCGTGTCCTTGCCATCGCCCACTGTGGTCCTGCATGCCGCACGAACAAGGGCAAGGGAGTCTGCCGGGGTTGGGATTCTGAACTCAGCCCATGGTCTCGAGCGGTCCGAGCACTGTAGCCATGGACATCTTGCCAACAACGCCGTGTTGAGCCATCGAAGGTTTGGGATCCCGAGCCCTCTTGCCCATTTTAGGCGACAGACCATGTCCCAAGCGACGGCACAATTCCCTCCTCGGGCCTCCATCTTTCCACACCATAGGAAATTCCTACAGATCTTGGACATAGCTGTCAAGGTTCTGGTGGGATGTTCAGAGCAAGCATGGCGTGAACTGGGATGGCGCATAGAACTGAGAGGATGAGTGAGCCTCCCACTCTTCGGCAGGGTGTCCGCTTTCCAGTTGGATAGACGACCCGCAAACTGGTCCACCAGATACCGAAATTGTGCTGCTGTTGCCTTCCTAATTGTGAGCGGAAGACTGGTCCACCAGATACCGGAATTGTGCTGCTGTTGCCTTCCTAATTGTGAGCGGAAGGCCTAGATACTTGCACGGGAACGATGCACCTGCACAGCCTAGTAGCCCACAGACCGCGTCGATCTCCACTTTTGAGCATCGGATGGGAAGGGCCGCAAGTGATCTATATTGCCCCAGTGTTTAGCACTAAACAAACTTAGCATCATCCTATAATTAATAGTATACCTAATATCAATGTCAGTCAACCGATTAATTATGTATTACTCAAAGTGTTCAGATTGCACTATCTGAATATTTACACGCGTTTGCATACCATGATAGCACTTACACTATTCTTTTTTCGAGGGTTACGCTATCTATATCTGTCCAGACAAGTCAACATCGATCTACATGGTCGAACCGAAAAGTTAGCAATTTAATTAACCCGACCCCAGTCTTGCAATAGCCGATTTAATTCCCGCTTAATCATCAAGTGGCAATAACGCCGACTACTACACTGCCTCGCCGATTGATGCACGCCCAACACATTTCTCATATCTCAATCTCGCGGGTTTTTCTTTTCTTCTTTTGACCCGTTTTCTTCTCTTTTTCGAGCACAAGTATCATGGTTTGTGGTTGCTTTTTTTAACACAAAACAAACATAGACACTCTTAGAGCAACTCCAACGGGGAGACCCAAACGGTCGGCGGATTTGTTCGCTTTTTCTTCATTTGGGTCGGCCACCCGCTCGGCGTTCGTCCTCTTTAAAATTTGGATGGCCAGTGCGTCCAACCCCCGCAACCCATTTCATGTCCGCGCGCTAATTTCTGAAAAGGCCCACGACCATAGATCATGCGAGCGGCCATCGTCGCCCGAAGTTCATGCCGGCGCCGGCATACAATGCCAGCTTGAGAAAGAGCACGCAGTTCAACTGTCGCACTTGTCAACGGCCGACACACATGCCAACACACAAAAAAGGGCGGGAGTTCGACCACGTCATCGCGGCCGTGGTCATGCCGGCACACTTGCCGGCATTCACAAAAGGATGGTGCAGACCGCCATTGATCACTCATCGTCGAACTTGAGCATGTTGGCCTGCATCTTCTTGAACCATAACCTCTTCTTGGCGACGCGGTGTTGAGATCGACCTTCAATCTCCACCCCCGTCATCATGCTCGCGAGAGCCACTTCTTTCGCCTTGGTATTGGTGTTGGCGGCCTCGATCTCTAAAATCTTGGCTTGCTTCTCCGCCTCCAGCTCAAGCATCTTGGCTTGCTTCTCCGCCTCCATCTCAAGCCTCCTTCTCTGGATCTCCATGAAGGCGTTCATGGACTCTTCCTTGTATCACAGGCGCTCCTCCTCCCTCGAGTCCTTCTTGCTCATCATGCCCTCGACCTTCGCGATCAAAGCATTTGCCACTGCATCCCGATGGTCCTCCTTCTTGGAGTTTCCCTTCCCGCGCGGTCGTGGCTTCTCGCCTTCATCTTCCTCCACGACCTTCTTCCCCGCACGCACCTTGATGGCGGCATATTGCGCCTTGAACTTCTCCTCGCCTTTGACGATCCTCCAATAATGGGTGAGATTGAAGGACTTGCCAACATGTTTGTGACGTCCCCAATTTCGACCGTACGCTAAACATACACGCAATGCGTACGACCAAGATTAGGGACTCACTAATCAATATCACAACACAACTCTAGCCACAAATTAAAGTCATACAGCTTCATATTACAAGCCAGGGGCCTCGAGGGCTCGAACACAAAGCTCGACAAGCATGAGTCAGCGGAAGCAAATAATATCTGAGTACAGACATAAGTTAGACAAGTCTTGCCTTAAGAAGGCTAAAACAAACATAACAACGGATCGAACGAGGCGATGCCTCCTGCCTGGGAACCTCCTATCCTACTGCTGGTCGGGGGCCGCCTCCACGTAGTAGTAGGCTCCTGCGGTGTTGTAGTAGTCATCTCCGGCATACTCCATCTCCTGGGCTCCATCGTTTGAATGCAGAATCACAACGAAGGAGAAAGAGAAAGCAAAACAGCGGTGAGTACTCATCCAAAGTACTCGCAAGACTAACATCAGAACTATGCTAGCTATGCATCATTATCAAGGGGTGGGGTTATATCTGGACTGACTGCAGAAAGCAAGAATAGGGGGGAAGGCCTAGTCCTATCGAAGACTAGCATCTTCAACATCTTGCAGCATGAGAAGAGAGTAGACTGGTATCTCATATATAGCCATATTATTGTAGCAATTTTATCAAGTAACCACGTCCAGAGATTCTTCCTCGACTCCCTGCGAGGAAGCAATCCCGGGGCCACGAAACATTTAAAGTAAAGCACAATTTTAGTTGTAAGGTCAAGGTACAACTCCAAGTCGTCCTATTACCGTGGACACGGCTATTCGAATAGATGGTTCTTCCCTGCAGGGGTGCACCGCATTTCCAACACGCTTGAACACCTCTGGCCGGACACACTTTCCGGGATAATGCCCGGCCTTGGGATCCAAAACGTCGTCGCCCCACCTAGACTCAACGAAGAGGCCAGCCCGCCGGTCTACTCCTAAGCGCGCAGGTTCGTGGGCCCACTTGCCCTTGCACTCCTGCACGATGCGAACACGGCCGGAAGCAGACCTAGTACACTCAGTCCGGGAGCTGTACGTTCCAGCCCAATCCGGCGCGCGCCGCTCCATTGCTGACATCCGAAGAGCTTCGGCTGATACAACGACGCTGAGCACCCATAACTTCTCCCACGTGAAGGTTTAGTGCGTAAAAAGGTCAACGACCAACTCGGATCAAATACCCAACCCATTATCATTTTAATCAGTGCGGGGCAAGCTCGAACCATATTGCAGGCCGTCGCCCCGCCAATAACACTCGGTGCCTTACCGGCGCACCCCACCAAGTCTTCGGATGCCTTGCGGCGCATCCACCAAATCTTACTCACACGGGTACCCTTGGGGCCGACCCGTCTCAGGGTTGTCGGGAACTCAGGTCCACCCCAACAGGGTGGTACCGCCCGTCCCTTCAGTCCCGCCATGTTAGCCCAGGGCCAAGTCAATAGTAACTGTGTGGATATAATGTCAAGACAGGAACTGAGGAATCACCCTCAAGGGGTCCCCGCTCAATATAACCGCCAAGGTGGACTGTAAAGGAATCACCCTCGAAAGTCCCACACTTGAGGGATTGCATGATAGAAGCATTGTCAAGAATGGGGAAGGAGGAATCACCCTCGATAACCACGACCGACAAGCTACGCTACAGTACTAGCATCAGGAGTACTTCACGAGGTGTCACCCTTGGTACTCGATAGTAGTACTGCAGAGTCATACAATTTAGGGGAGTGCGGTGAGGTGAGTAGCCTGGCTTGTCAGTTAGTTGACTGAGTCTTCGAGTCGTCGAGTCGTCGGGTCGTCGGGTCGTCGATGAAGAAGCAGGGGCAACTGGGACTAAGGGGGTCACTGGGGGTTCTCTAACCAACCTATACTAAGCAGTTGGTATGATTGGAGGAATAGTAATAGTTCATCAAAAACAGGCTATGCATCAGAATAGGAGCTAGCTAAAACAGTAGCAAAATTCTAATGCAAGAATAAGAGGTAGAGAGGTGGGTGATATAGGAATGCTCAAGGGGGTTTGCTTGCCTTGCTGCTCTGTGGCAAAGGCCTGATCGTCAAGACCGTAGTCGTACTCGGCAACAACGTCAGTCTCAGGGTCTACCAGAGAGAAGAGGGGGAAGAAACAATAAATATAAAGCAAACATATGCATCATGATGCATGACATGGTAATATGCAGAGCTAGGTATGCACTAACGAAGTACTACACGTTGCAGACGTAGCGGGAGAATACCTGACGATAATTCCCGGGTCTTTGCATTTTTCGAACAATTTATCCGGAGGGGAAAGTTCCATGTTCAACATGCTAGGAGCATGTGACATATGAATGAATGGCATATTTGAATTTGTGGGATTTTTCTGATCAACTTTCATACATAAATTATTTTCATCTGAGTTACGGTTTAAAAGATATGATTTTCTAAAGTTTTAATAGTTTTCTGAAATTATTTCAATTAATTAAATTCAACATTATCCAGAACAGTGCAATGCTGATGTCATCATGACATCAGGATGACATCAGCAACCGACAGTGGCTGTTACTATTTGAACCTGACAGTGGGGTCCACATGTCATAAGCACAAGGAGATTCCAGGGTTAATTTTAAATGTAAACAGAGTTAATTAGTGAGGGCCCCACATGTCAGTGAGACATTTGTCTAGTTAATTAATTTTCGAATAAACAACTCAGTTTATTAGCCAGCTGACAGGGGGACCCACCTGTCATTGACACAGGGGTGTGGGGTCCCACCAGTCAGTGGCCCTTCCCGCCCAGTCAACACGTTGACTGGGTCAACCCAGTCAACTGGGGACAAGGGCCCCACTGGCAATGACCCAGGGGTGGACCCCAGGTATGCCATGTCGGAGGTGGCCGACGTTCGTCGCCGAAGAAGCTCCGGCGAGCACCCGAAACCACGACGGGGGTCGGGTTTCGCGCATAGGGGGCCAAATCGGCCGCCGAAGGGCGCGTTCGAACCGGGGAAGAGAACCACGTCGACCTGCGGCGGCGGCGCGGCCGGGGGTGGCCCGTAACGATGGCCACGAGCTTGTCGGCGGGAGGTGGCGTTTGGCCATTTTGCGCGCGTGCGTTCTAGGGGCTAAACACCATGGGGATAACGCGGGATGGGATCTACGGGCCGCGCAGAGCCGAATGGCACCGGTGGCCGGACCAAAAGGTCACCGGAACCACGCCGGCGACGAGCTCAAGCGGCGGCGGGTTCGGTTGCTCATTGGGGAGGGCCCTAGTGGCAGCTAACAGCGGCGAGAGTGAGGGGGGGGGGGAAGAAAGTGGAGGCTCATCAGGGGTTGTCGCCGTTCGAAATAGGCCCGGGGAAGGCTTGACGGCGCCGGAAATCGAAGACGGCAAGCGGCGGTGACCCGAGGGGGAAGAAGTGCCGTGACGGCGATGCAGGGCCTCCCGAGCTCGAGCTCGTGGTCGAGGAGGTCGAGGGGAGCGAGGCGGAGCTTCTGGGTGGCTTAGCTGGGCGCGGGAGGGACCGTGGTCGCGTTAGCTGGCGGCCATGGCAACGGCGCGCTCGGGCACAGAGGGGGAGAGAGCGTGAGGGGGGGGGAGGTGAGATCTGCAGGGGGGCGCTAGGGTTTGCGGGGAGGGAGCAGGTGAGGTCGTGGGGCTGTTCTTATCCCCACGGCCGTCGCCGGCGACCTGGTCGGGTGGGGACGCGCGCGCGCGCGGTCTCCCCGGTCGGGTGAGCAGTGGGAAGAAAACGACCGGGGGGAGGGGGGAAGAGGTAGGCTGGGCCAGCCGGTTCGGTGGGCTGCGGCCCAGAGGGGGAGGTTTTTTTTCTGTTTTATTTTCTTTTCCTTTTTTCTTTTCTTTTGTTTCTGTTTTCTTTTTCATTTATTTTTGTCATCACTTGCACTAGTAAAAATGTGGGACATGGTTTATAAAACAATATGCACTATTTTGAAAATCCATGTCAAGTTTGAACATTTTAGGAATTGTTTAATTTTTATAATTGATTTTAAATGATTTTGAAGGCATTTTCAGCTCCTGTTTTCAATGGTGGGGGCCACATCACACATCAGATGATGTTGTTCTTCTTAGCATTATTTAATTTGGAACATTCCTCAACTTTGGGACATTTTTGTTTTGTTGTTTGAAGATATAATTTTGTCACTTGAATCTATAGAGCATTAGAAGAGAATTTGAATTGGAAATTTGAAATTCCACCTTGATCATATTCCACTTAGCAAAATAATCAGAGGCAGACCATGCCATTACTGTGGCTTAATTACAATGATCACTGTAGTAGAATTCCAGGGTGTCACAATTCTCCCCTACTAACAAGAATTCTCGTCCCGAGAATTAAGTAGTAGAAGGAAAGAGCCCGGGGTATTCTGCACGAAGATGATCTTCGCGTTCCCAAGTGGCCTCATCTTCAGAATGATTAGCCCACTGCACTTTGAAGAACTTGGTAACCTTCTGGAGAGTCCGACGTTTGGTTTCATCAAGAATGCGGACTGGTTGTTCTTCATAGGAAAGGTCTTGTTGCAGTTCAAGCATATCATGGTCCACTGCTCGGATAGGATCCTTGAAGCAGCGACGAAGCTGTGACACATGGAACACATCATGAACCTGAGAAAGGTTTGGCGGTAATTCCAGTTGATATGCCACTTTTCCACGCCTTTCGAGAATCTTGAAAGGACAAATATATCGAGGGGCCAGCTTGCCCTTGATCCCGAAACGGTGTGTACCTCTCATTGGCGTGACTCGAAGATAAGCCTTTTCGCCAGGTTGATAGACCATATCTTTGTGATGACGGTCATACTGACTTTTCTGACGAGACTGAGCAGCCTTCAGATTTGCGTGAATAATGCGAACTTGATCTTCAGCATGTTGGACAATATCCGGACCGATAAGTGTACGCTCCCCAGCTTTTGACCAATTCAGAGGGGTCCGACACCTACGTCCATATAATACCTCAAAAGGAGCCATCTTCAGACTAGCTTGATAGCTATTGTTGTAGGAGAACTCAGCATATGGAAGAGATTCCTCCCATTTCTTGCCAAAGGAAATGACACAAGCCCGAAGCATGTCTTCAAGAATCTGATTGACTCTTTCAACTTGCCCCTGGGATTGAGGGTGAAAAGCGGTGCTGAAGGATAGATGAGTCCCCATAGCTTCCTGGAAACTTGCCCAGAATCTTGAAGTGAATAAACTTCCATGGTCTAAACTAATCACCAATGGGATACCGTGGAGCGAAACAACCCTGGACATGTAAAGATCTGCCAGCTGACTAGCAGTAATAGTTTCCTTGATAGCCAGAAAATGTGCAACTTTGGTTAGTCGGTCAATGACGACAAGAATAGCATCATTAACCTTCTGTGACCTGGGAAAACCAGTGACGAAGTCCATTTCAACAGGATCCCATTTCCATTCAGGAATAGAAATTGGTTGCAGAGTTTCAGCAGACTTCTGATGTTCTGCTTTGATACGACGGCAAATGTCGCACTCGGATACATAGCGAGCAATGTCTTGTGTCATATTCGACCACCAGAACCTTTGACGGATGTCTCGGTACATCTTGGTGCTACCCGGATGAATAGACCCGGATGAATAGACCTGGATGAATAGACATCGGTACGAAATGACCAACTCAGTGACACCGATGTGTTAAGCTCGGTTGCACCGAAGTGACCAAAAGGTGGCAACTTTTGAATCTCGGTGAGACCAATATAGGAAACTTGGTTGCACCGACAAGGTGACCAATGGTCAGATTGCCCAATCCCGGTGACACCGATCCAACAATCTCAGAGGGACCAAAATTGTGAACTTGCGTAACATAAAGTTGGCAGCCTAATTCGGTGGCACCGAATGCAGAATTGGTTGCATCGAAGAGCTAGGGTTTGGCTGGGTCTGTCTAGGGTTTGGAATCGGTGGCACCGAGTGGAATGTGTTGGTTGCACCAATTTTGAGTTTTTGGCTTTGGCCAGACTTTTGTGGAAGAGATTGTGGGTGTATGTGGTGACTATCACTTGTGCACGTTTGAACATTTTGTTCACCAGCAAAACCTTACCCCCTTTTAATAGTATTGGCTTTCCTATGGACTCAAAGTGATTTCTCACAAAATGGAAAATGTAAAGTCCTTTGCTTGAAGCTTGGCCAATGCTATTCCTTCTCCTTGTTCTTCATGGGGATAATCTCCACACTCCTTTTTGCCAACCCATCTCTCTGTATGGACTTTATCTGAAATACACTAGATGAAAGTATTGGTCCAAGAGATAATGTGTGTTATCATGAATTATCAAAACCACCAAGGGAGAACATTGTGCTTTCAATCTCCCCCTTTTTGGTAATTGATGACAACATACAATCAAAGCTCTAGATAAAGATATGCATGTATATAATGAAGACTTTGAGAGACACATGACTTAGACTTGTTCCCCCTAAATGTGTGCAATCCATTTAAAGGATAGTTGCTTTGGAATGCATGGACACACATGTATTACAAAGGGTAAAAATGAGTCATGTGTATCTTGGCTATATGCATCAAATGTATGTGAATGAGGTGTATCCTTGATCAAGACTTCACTCTTGCAAACAATATGTGCAAGAAGCAAGAGATCATCTTGATCAAAGATATGATGCATATACTTACCTTGAGTTCTTGAGCATTCTAGTAGTAGAAACACACTTGAGAAAACAATATTAGGAAACACAAGAGTATTCTACCAATCAAAAGCAATAGAACTCAAAAGATACCAAGATATGGAGAACATATAGAAGATATTATTCCTAAGAATTGATATGTCTCCAAGATCATTTAGAACTTTCTCCCCTAGATATGAAATAGTAGGACATCCTCTCCCTCTGAATCTTAGCATGTAGATATTGGGATTGGATAGGGTGAGAAAATTCTTCTCCCCTACTTTGGCATTCTCCCCTTGTAAATGTAAGTGAAAACTTGATATATTTCTCCCGTCCCCCTAAATTATATCTCCCCCTTTGCATAAACATGTATCTCCCTCTTTAGCTTTGAAGCTTTGTATATCTCTCCCCCTTTGGCATTAATTTCCAAAAGGTCAGACGTTGGATCAGATACAGGGATCATTGAATAAAATGGGATCCTTGAGAACAAGGGTCATTGAATGTAGGAGTAATAGAAAATGAAAACAGAAGGAAACAATTGAGGGATTCATTGAAATTAATTTCTCTCCCCCTGGATAAACTAAGATCATGCAGAACCTCTCCTCCTTTAAGTTAGGGATCCTTGAATGTATATATATAAAAAATATTTTTTTAAAGGGATCGTCAAAGGAAGTAGAAAATACTTAAAGGAACACAAGGAATATTTACAACTACAAGCACAAACAGAAAAATGACATAAAGTCGGTGGCTCCGAGACAGATTTGTCGATGATACCGAGGTAATGTTATGCAGCTCATCTGCTAAATCGGTAGAACTGAGTTCTTTGTATCGGAGGCTCCGAGGTGTAACACATAAACTTAGATGAATTTCCAAATTGATCAAAGACAAAACTGCAAATGAAAATCAAACAAGGAAGAGAATCAAAAGATTTGTACCAATTGCGAATATTTATAGATATATATAAACTAGGAAAGATTTGAGTGGTTCCAAGAAATTTGCAAAAGAGAATGGACCAAACAAGGTTCTTATCTAGATGATGGGCGGTGACTAGGTCACCTATATTAGAGTATATTGACTTAGGTGCGAAGCAAGAATACTTGATCATAGATCATACTCATCGTTAAGATCAAAATGGGGTTACCATTTTTCGATTAAGCATTTTAATGTATTCATATCACTCGAGTTGCTTTAGCTCATGACTTGGAGTAAAGCCTTCTTCAAGGATATGGATACATACCTTTGAGTGATGTTGTTGACGTAGATTGTAGGTGAACTTGATGAGAATGGTCGAAGTTGATGAAGATCATCTTGACTTGGGAGAAATCCTTGTTGTTTTTGTTCACTCTTCACCTACATGGGTTAGTCACACAAGGAAAAACATGATATATCCAAATGACATGATACCAATATGAGCTTTAGAAATTAAGGGATATATGTCAAGGATATGTTTTGTTGTCTTGTTCCTCCCATCATCAAAGCAAGGTTGTGGATACTTGGTCATGACAAGATTGCTCAAGATAAGAGTTGATGTTAATCTTGTGGAGTGTAGTTCTTCCAAGTACCTAGAAAAGGGTTAGATGCAAGACAAGGGAGCATATAATTCCAAGATATGATATTCAAGGTAATAGCATGGAATAACCAATGAAGCTCATCCCTTTGCATGCATCCGAGTGAGCTTAGCTCAAGTTTGAAGCATCAATGATGTTCAACTCACACCTCAAATGACGAAACACTTTTTCATCAAGTGGCTTAGTAAAGATATCGGCCAATTGCTTGTTAGTACGAACATGTATAAGATTAATATCTCCTTTGGCAACATGATCACGAATGAAATGTTGTCGAACTTGAATATGCTTGGTTCGAGAATGTTGCACGGGATTATGACCAATCTTTATAGCACTTTCATTGTCACAAAGGAACTACACATTTTTAACATAGATTTCATAATCTTTAAGCATTTGTGTTATCCATAACAATTGCACACAACATGATCTAGCATCAATATAATCAACTTCGACGATAGATAGAGATACCGAGTTTTGTTTCTTGGAAGACCAAGACACAAGAGATCTACCAAGAAATTGACATGTACCCTAGGTGGATTTTCTATCAACCTTTTCACCGGCATAGTCCGAGTCGGAGTAGCCAAGAAGATTAAAGGAAGATCCCTTGGGATACCAAATGCCAAAGTTTGGTGTATGAATCCAGTATCTCACAATACATTTCATAGCCTTAAGATGACATTCTTTAGGTGCAGCTTGATATCTAGAACACGTGCAAACACTAAGAATAATATTGGGCCGGGAGGCAAATAGATAAAGCAATGAACCAATCATTGATCTATAAACCTTTGTTCACCCTCCTTAGTGAGATCATCGTGTCCGCTAGTGGGCATGGGTGTTTTCATACCTTTGCACTCCTGCATGTTGAACTTCTTGATTAAGTCCTTGGTGTACTTAGTTTGAGAGATTAAAGTTCCTTCTCTTGATTGCTTAATTTGCAAACCAAGAAAGAATTTCAGCTCACACATCATGGACATCTCATACTCTTCTAACATCAACCTTCCAAACTTCTCGCTGAATTGTGGTTTAGTAGATCCAAAGATTATATCATCACCATAAATTTGGCACACAAATAATTCACCATTAACTCTCTTTGTGAGTAAGGTTGCATCAATTTTACCAATTTCAAATCCTTTTTCAATGAGAAATTTCATTAGGCATTTATACCAAGCACAAGGAGCTTGCTTAAGACCATATAAAGCTTTACAAAGTTTGTAAACATGGTCAGGTTTCTTAGGATTTACAAAACCTGGTGGTTGCTTGAGATAGACCTCTTATTCAATCTCACCATTTAAGAATGGACTTTTAATGTCCATTTGGTAAAGCGTGATATCATGGTGATTAGCATAAGCAAGGCGAATTCGAATGGCTTCTAGTCTAGCAACAGGGGCATAGGTCTCACCGTAGTCCATACTTTCGACTTGCGTATATCCTTGAGCTACGAGGCGAGCCTTGTTGCGTACGACTTGAACGTCTTCATCTTGCTTGTTGCGAAAAACCCATTTCGTACCGATGATGTTTTGCTCGTCCTTGGGTTTCTCCACGACTGTCCACACTTCATTCCTTTCGAAGTTGTGAAGCTCTTCATGAATTGCGCTCACCGAATCTGCGTCTTCAAGAGCTTGTTCTACCTTCAAAGGTTAAATGCTAGAGATGAAAGAATAATGCTCACAATAGTTAGCCAAGCGAGTTTTAGAGCGAGTGATCCTCCCTGTTTGTATATCACCAAAGATTTGGTTTAGGGGATGGTTCTTGGTCAGTTGTGCTCGAACTCGGGCCAGCTTCCGATTGTTGGATGGTGGAGCTTCTTCTTTATCATCATCTCCTTCGCCTTCATTGTTGTTGAAGATGTCGTTCCATTGAGGTGGTGGTGAAGGAGGTTGTGGTGGATCTTCATGATGTACTTCCTCCTCCTCTTCATCTTTCCGTGTACCACTTGTGGATGCTTCCATGTCGTTTTGTTGGTAGCCTTCATCCGAAGTAGGAACTTCCACTTGGGTTGATGAAGTACTTCCGTTCACCTCCATGGGATGAATCTTGCCGATGGGCAAGTCTTGGATAGCTTTTGAAGGATCTTTATCCCCTACATCATTTGGCAACTATTCTACTTGCGAACCATTAGACTCATCAAACTTGACGTCTACCGTCTCTTCAACTTTTCAACTGAAGTTGTTGTAGACATGATAAGTGTGAGAGTTCGATCCATAATCAAGTAAGAAACCTTCATGAGATTTGGGAGCAAATTTAGCACGACGATGCTTATTGAGAATGTAACACTTGGAGCAGAATACCCGAAAGTACCCAACTTGGGGTTTGTTACCGGTGAGAAGCTCGTATGCCGTTTTACCGAGAAGCTTGTGCAAGTAGAGTCGATTTGTGGCATGACATGTCGTTTCCACGGCTTCTGCCCAAAAGTGTCTTGGCGTCTTGTATTCGTCAAGCATCATTCTTGCTATCTCAATGAGGGTTCGGTTCTTTCTCTCAACAACTCCATTTTGTTGAGGCGTGTACGTAGCCGAGAACTCATATGAAATACCCTCTTCGTCAAGGAAGGTATCCACATGGTTGTTCTTGAACTCCGATCCATTATCGCTTCGAACCTTCTTGATCTTCACTTCAAACTGATTTTGCGCTTTGCATGCGAAGTCCTTGAAGATCTTTTGTACTTGTGACTTATCATCAAGAAAGAATACCTACGTAAATCTGAAAAAATCATCAACTATAACTAGACCATAGGAATTTCCACCGAGACTCATGTAAGCATTGGGACCAGAAAGATCCATGTGAAGTAACTCGAGTGGTCTCCTAGTAGTCATGATATTCTTAACAGGATGACTTCCACGTACTTGCTTTCCGGCTTGACAAGCACTACAAAGTCTATCTTTGTCGAAGATAACATCTTTAACACCAAGAATGTGATTGCCCTTGATAAGCTTATCTAGATTGCGCATGCCTACATGTCCAAGCCTTGTATGCCATAGCCAACCTTTAGAAGATTTTGCAATGAGACAAGTATGAGGTTGGGCCTTTTTAGTGAAATCAACAATGTATAGATCACCTCTACGAATACCGCTAAAGACAATTTTATGATTATCAAATTGAAACACTTGGCAATCTACTTTAGTAAATAGCACATTGGAACCAAAGTCTGCTAGTCTAGATACGGGAAGAAGATTGTAGCCAAGGGATTCAACAAACATCACATTTTGAATTGAGCTATCATGATATAGGGCCACCTTACCAAGGCCAAGTACCTTACCCTTAGAGTTGTCTCCCAAGGTCACGCACCTCTGAGGACCTTGATTAGGCGTGATCTCTTTGAACATGTCTTTATCACCAGTCATGTGATCTGTGCATCCACTGTCGAGAATCCACTCTTTTCCGCCGGACATGTAATCCTTGAAGTTCGCCATAGACTTAGATTCCTCATGATCTTTTCATGCTCGATGTCAAACAACTTATCTTCGTCATAGTAGGCATGTTCCACATTGTCATCATCAAGTGGGAAATCCTCGTCATAAAGAACAAGAGATTCGCTAGAATTGTGATAATGACAGTGTTCAAGTCTATGAATGCGAAGTGCTTCTATAATGACATTGTTGATAGTTGTGACATCTTATTTAGCATGCATGAGATCAAGAAGCTCAAATAGGCATTTATGAAAATTTGGATCACTAGGCTTCATTTTGTGAAAAGCAATGATTTTATGAAGAATTTCATCAACGTTCCTAATGAAAGATTTGGATATCGTTTCTCCAAATCAGTCCACAAAGTATAAGCACATGCAACGTTCTTCAATTGAGAAAGAACTAATCTTGGTAAGCCTCTAACAATAAGATTGACAGTCCTAATGTTACCAAGCATGTTAATTTCCTCTTCGTGTGCGGGATGCAATTCATCAATGGGGAGGACATAGAGATTTTCAATATGTTTTCTCGAATGGAATTTATTAAATAGATCAATCATGTCATTCTTCCATTGACTATAGTACTCTCCATCAAGAATGGGCACTCTACAATACAAAGTCTCCACACTAGACACATCCATCTTCCTCCATGGTGTTGAAATCGAAGCAATGGAGACCAAAGCTCTGATACCAATTGTGGGATCACTAGAAGTGTATGTCTAGAGGAGGGTTGAATAGACTACAAGCAGATTATTAAAACTACCTCAAGCATAAGACAAGATGTTGGTAGCCTTAGCATACATAATTAGTCTATGACACCCAAGACATGCAAGTTATCAAGTATAGCAGCGAAAAGTAAAGACATTGCACATGGAAGTAAGGAGTAGAGATAGAGAGATCAAACGCATGAAGGACACATGATTTTCCCATGGTTCCGATAGGTGGTGCTATCGTACATCCATTTTAATGGAGTCTTCAACCCACGGAGGGTAACGGTCGCGAGAGTCCATGGAAGTCTCTACCCACGGAGGGTTCCACGAAGAAGCAACCTTGACTATACCATGATGGCCTACGTCCACGGAGGACTAGCCTACCTCGGGGTAGATCTCCATGAAGTAGGCAATCTCCTTGCCCTTAAAAACTTCTTGGTTCACTCCACAACACGAAGTAGGAGGCTCCCAAGCGATACCTAACCAATCTAGGAGGCACCACCCTCCAAAAGGTAATAGGCTCGATTGTGTCGATGAACTCCTTGCTCTTGTGCTTCAAGATGATAGACTCCTCAACACACAATCACTCTCTCACAGATTTGGCTTGGTAGAAGAGATTTATTGGGTGGAAAGCAACTTGGGGAGGCTAGAGATCAAGATTCATATGTTAGGAATGGAATGACATGATCTCAACACATGAGTAGGTGTCTCTCTCAGAAAATCAATAGGTATGAGTGGGGAACAGTTCCGAGTGCTTCACTCTCGAGTGAGTGGTGGTGGAGGGATATATATAGGCATCCCCCAAAATCCAACCGTTACACAAAAATGACCAACTTAGTGACACCGATGTGTTAAATCTCGGTTGCACCAAAGTGACCAAAAGGTGGAAACTTTTGAATCTCGATGAGACCGATATAGGAAACTCGGTTGCATCGATAAGGCGATCAACAGTCAGATTGCCCAATCTTAGTGATGCCGATCCAACAATCTTGGAGGGACCGGAATTGTGAACTTGCATAATAGAAAGTTGGCAGCCTAACTCTGTGGCACCGAATGCAGAATCGGTTGCACCGAAGAGCTAGGGTTTGGCTGGGTCTGTCTAGGGTTTGGAATCGGTGGCATCGAGTGGAATGTGTTGGTTGCACCGATTTTGAGCTTTTGGCTTTGGACAGACTTTTGTGGAAGAGCTTGTAGGTGTATGTGGTGACTATCACTTGTGCACGTATGTGCATTTTGTTCACCAACAAAACCTTACCCCCTTTTAAAAGTATTGGCTTTCCTATGGACTCTAAGTGATATCTCACAAATGTAAATTGTAGAGTCCTTTGCTTGAAGCTTGGCCAATGCCATTCCTTATCCTTCTTCTTCATGGGGATACTCTCCACACTCGTTTTCGCCGACCCATCTCTGTCTATGGACTTTATCTGAAATACACTAGATGAAAGTATTAGTCCAAGCGATAATCTATGTTGTCATGAATTATCAAAACTACCAAGGGAGGACATTGTGCTTTCTGGCCGACGCATCGCCCTCGAATATAATGTTCTGCATTTAGTCATCGTTGCCGGAGGCCGACATTCCATTTAACATGTTGCGTGCGCCCGACACCACGTCTGCTGGCATCTGCCGCACGTGTTTCCTCGCCCCTTCGGATGACGAGCCACCGGCCACCGGTGTGGCGTTGAGGTCGATGGGTGCGGGAACAGGCGCGGGTGTGCTAGGCGCCTCCACGCTCACCTCGGGTGAGCACTCCCTAGAGAATCAGGAGGCCTGCGGGTGGACGTGGAAGCCGGCCATCTGTTGCATCGCTGATGCGCCGGGCGAGTTCGACAACACCATCCACGGAATTACAGATGATCCGGTGCTGACCGCAGGCATGACGGCGTGGAGGAGACCATGCTGGCCAGGGTTTAACCCTAGGTACATTAGCGCCTCCCTTGTCATCGCCATGACGCGAGCATTGGTGGCCTCCTGTTGCGTGGCGGCGACGATGGAGGCCGCTGCGATGGCTTCCTCCCTCGCGTCCGCCGCGTGCCTCCAGTTCTTTCTCTTTGTCGACTCCCATGACCGCTCCTTTGGCATCAGCTCCTTCTTTGGGTTGGGCGCGGCAGCGGTCTTGCGGGGGGCGTGAGGCTTGCCTTTGCCGCAGGGGCATGACGCTTGGGGGGTTGGACGAGGCGAAGGAGGTGAGGCCGGCAACGTCATCCAGGTCTGCGTCCATGGCGTCCCTGGCGAGAGCGCGTGCGGGAGGGGCTTTTTGGGTGGAAATGGAGGGAAATGGTGGAGGCTGCCACCGACAAGCGGGCCAGGGGAAGGAGTAGGTGGGCGCGCGCGCGCCCGTCTCGTGTCTGCGCCGACACAAATTCGGCTAAAAAATGGGCCGGGGATGGGTCCGCAGGCGGACGAAAAGCGGACGCGCGTCCATTTGGGTCGGTGCATTGGGCTGACTTTTCTATCCGCACCGACCCAAACCGACGTGCGCGGACAAAATGGGTCTCCGCGTTGGAGTTGCTCTTACATACACATATACATTAATTTTTATGGATGCATGCATGCATTCCTTATCTATATGAGCGTCTTCACTCATCATTATGAACACCTCATTATGAACGCACGTATCCCCTACCTCTGCGAGCGTCTTTAAGGGACTGAGCGGACAAATTATCTTAAGATTTGACAAAATCGTTAGGTCACCTTCCAATGGTTAGACTTAAGAATATTTGAGGAACTACAATCCTTAGGGACCCTAAGACATGGTGCCCATCTATCAAACACAAGCTTCAAAACAAGCCACTCAAACAACGTCAATTCACTCGGATGCGTTAGTATGTTAGATCACTTCGACAGAATTCACAAATGCTCGGATGTAGAAACTACTCAGGAACACAAAGCGGAACAGGCAAGGAAGGCATCTGAAACGCTGTGGTCTTGAATAGAACTCACATTACTGATTTTAAGACATTAGTTACCTCTCATAGAAATGCGACCGTAGCCCTTCCCAACCGCCCCTGCTCCCCTGGTCCCACGCCTGAGTCCATGCCGGTGGCCACTCCGGCCTCGGCGTCCACCCAACCCGGCGCCGGCCGCTCCGATCCCTCCGCCCACTCCCATGCCATGGCGTCCTCACCCCCCTCCACTATGGGCTGCTCCCGCAAGGACTAGTGGATCGAGTTTAGCCCGCCGTCGGGTGGCTCCGGCGACACCCCTCATGGCTCCTACCGTCAGGTCCTCTGCCTGTTGCCCGTGCCACTGTCGCCTGCCTACCGGCGGAGCCCTAGCCTCGCCTCCTGTGCCATCGCCACCGACCATGCCTCACGTCCTCCACTCCGAGATCTTCCGGATGGAGGAGGCCACGGGCCTGCATGGCGGTTGGTCGGTTGCCGGGAGCCAGAAGTGGCCGTGCCAACAGGCTCCTCCATGTCCACGTCTGCGCCACGCCGACGCTGGGTTCCCCTGCCGGCGGCCGTCCTGGCTCTGTGATGGCAAGTGCCCCAGGTGCTTCAGCATAGCGCACCCCTCCAAGTGCCACCGTGCCATCTGCTACCGTGCGCTACCGCTTCCTCGGTCACATGGCGAAGGAGTGCACTGTCCGGTTCCCCGATGGCTCGTCCTCCTCCGGTGGCTCCCTGCCGCCGCCGCTGCATCACCGAACATCCTATTCGGCCCTTCCCCTTCCCGCCCGCAATGGCGGCCCCATGCTCTTCGTGTCAGCGAGCGACACCCGCTCCCTGCTGGACCTGCCGACGCCCTCTTCGTGCTCCGCCGATAGCCCGCCGACGCATGCGTCCTCCAGGCTGGTGACCTCCACACGCACCACCTCTGGCTTGTCAATGCCCGCTTCGTCCAGGCCGTCGGGATCCTACCCCTGCTCGGACTCCAGCCCCTCGGCGCCTGTGTCCTCTAGGCTGGTGCTGCCGTCCATGCGCGTGGTCTCGCCCACAACCTCGGCCTCGTCCCAGGCCGCTCCGCTCTCCGGGCACCATTCGCGGAGTCCAACGACGACCATCTGCTACCTCCCCCGCTCGCGTGAGATGATCGCCGATGAGCAGGCCCTAGGGTGCACCCTTCTTGCCACCGTGCCGGTTGCCGTGAGGGCATCTCCTGCGATGAGGTCCTACGTGCCCAATTTACGCTCTCAGGCCACGACTTCTTCGTGCACCGGCACGCTCCAGAAGATTTCCTCCTCCGGTTCGCCTCCTTGGAGACCCGCACCCGCTTTGTCTCCGGCCGAATTCGCATCCCAAGGTTAAGGCTTCTTTTCCACCCATGGAGCCGGACGACGGGATTTGAGCCAATGACGACGCCGTTCCTCGTTTCCGTCGAGCTATATGGCATCCCCGACCACACATGGAGACGTTCCTCCACTGAGTTCTTGCTCTCTCCATTCTTCCAAGTGGAGCAGCTCGCGCTGAAGACTAGGTGCATGGCTGACATGTCTGTGTTCAAGTGACCGCTTGCACGACCAACCAGGACGCGATCCCACACTCGTTGGTGCTCCTCCTTCCCGATGATGACGTGGTGGAGTTCGATGCTGAACCCGACCGCGCGGAGTGGCTCTCCCTTGGTCTCGCTCGCTTACCCATCTGGATTCACATCACGACGATGGACGATTTCCAACAGCCCTCATCGTCTCCGACAGGCCCAACAATGGGCGACGACACATGCTCTCCGCCGCTGGCGCCGATATGGACCGAGCATCATGACTTCCCACGCCCGCGTACCAACCCTGCTACGACCCGCCAGCCTCGTGAGACGAGAGGACGTCGAAGACGTCACGGGCATGCTCATGTGTCGCCTGCTTGCCGTGGATGGAAAGGCATCCTTGGGGCCCACCCGGGCGTAGTTCCTGACGTCCAAAAGATCTGTGCCCTGCTTCGGGTTGGTCATCCACCCTCTTTGGATAAAGGAGGGCCCCACCCTAGGGATGATGCTGGGTGTGTGCTTCCGCCAAGCGACAATCAGCTTCCCCCGATCCATCAGCTAACTGTCAATTGGGAGCCAACAGCGCTAGGGGATTCTAGCCCATAGACCAACATGGCCCCCACCCACAGCTCCCCCTCCAATGACCGATCCTGTTCACTGGCTGCTTGACACTCACCTCTGTGGGCCCTACACATTAGGCTGCCCCCGCATGCTGCTTTTGGCAGTGGCCTGATCCCTGCCGCTGTGCCTGGGCCCATCGATGTGGACGCGGCTGCCTCGGATCCGGTTCCTTCCACCACCTCATCTCGAGATGGGACCGAGAACTCCCTGTCCCCAGTCTTGTGTCGCGGAGTGTCTCTCGCCGCGGACCCAAACCCTCTAACGGCTCCTTCCAACGATGATTGGCTCACCTTGGCCCACTTCAAGGACGAGCGCATGCACACCCCTCGCCTCCCATCAGTGATGCCGTGCCATGCATGCCCATGCTCCCCTCTCCCGATGCTGTAGCTTCATCTTCGGACCACTCCGCCCATGTAGCTACTGTTGAACCGGATCCTCTCGTGACTTTTCTGGACATGCTTTCCATCCCTGTCCAGCCGATCATGCCAACACCGCCTACATGCCGTCAACGGAAGGAGCTGCCAACTAACTTCACTCCACGTCGCAGTATTCGCATCACCAAGGCCGACTTGGGACTCGATTCCCAGATGAAGGCTAAGCGGGTGTTGCTCAAGCGTCTTGGTCTGATCAAGGATGACGGCGAGCACATCCCTGCCTACTTGCTGGAGAAGTATGCTCGCCTATTCCATCGCATGCCTGCCGCGGACATGGTCGAGGCTCTTGCCGACTTCTTTGGTTGGTAGATCCCGGGATCCCTCATGCCCCCTGCGCGTGATTCTCCGACGCAGCCTAGCACCATTGAGGCTTAGTTCACAATGTGTTCCTGCCTTCGTGCCCCTCCCTCCCTTGTCTATGGAGTGTAACCTAAAAATTATGTTTTGGAATGTGTGTGGATTAAACTCCGGTGCAAAACGAACAACTATCCATAGCGTCATCTCTTCCGCCGCACCGTCCATCGTCTGCTTGCAAGAGACAAAAACTTGCTCTTATCTTTGCCTCTATCATGTTAGAGACCCTCGCCCCCACTTTGAGGATTTGTACTTCCTTCCATCCATCGGATCCCAAGGTGGAGTGTTGCTTGCGTGGCATAGATCGAACGTCTCTCTCTCTCTCCAACCCCTACATGGGTGACCACCATTTTACTGTGCTCGTCACTCCCTCCACCGAAGATGGCTGCTGGTGGATCACCGGTGTGTACGAACCTCAGGATGATGCGACCAAGTTGGAATTCCTCGCTGACCTCCACGATGTGCGTGACTCCCGCACGGGCTCGTGTCTCCTTGGTGTCGACTTCAACATGATCACTTCAGCAGCCGACAAGAATAACTCAAACCTCAACCATCACATCATGAGCAGATTCCGACGCTACATCACGAACGAGGAGCTTCATGACATGTACGTTCATGGTCGCCGTTACACGTGGTTCAATGAGCATGACACACCGACCCTTGTGCGTAACGGCCGTGTCCTTTGCACCTCTGGCTGGGAGACGATGCACCCTCACCGCCTTCTGCATTGCCTCTCCTCTACCGCGTCCGACCACTGCCCTCTAATTGTTGACTATGTCGCGCGCTCGCCTAGCGTGCAGAGATTCCACTTCGAGCGGTTACGGTCGAAGCTCGCCGGATTCCATGACGTGTTCACCGAGGCTTGGAACTCGCCCTCGGGTCCTGAACCCTTAAGGCGCATCGTCGCCCGCATGAAGGCCACTGCAAGGAAGTTGTAGAGTTGGAGCTCGCGCACCATTGGCAACATGTCGCTTTAGCTGAAAGTCGCGCGAGAGCTCATTGCCTGTCTCGATGCTACGCAGGACATCCGCCCCTCTCGCCATCCGAGGCGTGGCTGCATTGCAAGCTCCAGGCCTCCTACCTCGGGCTTGCCTCGCTCGAGTGATCCATTGCACGCCAGAGAGCTTGCCTTTCTTGGCTTCGCAGCGATGCTGCTGCCTCTCCTTCCTCAAAATCAATGCCTCGCATCGCAAGCAACACAACTTCATGGCCTCCATCCGTGTAGGAGATCAGGCCATCCATGAGCATGATGCCATGGCCGAGGCAACCTACCTTCACTTCTCCAAGGTCCTTGGCAGCGCCAACGCTCGTGACATATCCCTCGACCTCACTCAGCTTCATATTGCGCCTTTCGACCTCGCTGACCTCGAGGCCCACTTCTTTGAGGACGAAATCTAGAATGCCGTCAAATGTTTGCCAGCCGGCAAGGCCCCTGGCCCCGATGGATTCATGGCGGAGTTCCTCCGGGCTTGTTGGGACATTATCAAGAATGTCATATATGAGGCCTTCAACAAATTCTTCACCTCGAATGGCCGAGGTTTTTAGAACCTCAACGAAGCCTTCATCACCTTGCTCCCCAAATTGCCGGACACCCAAGCATTCTGACTACTGCCCTATTAGCCTTATCCACCTCATCATGCAGCTTTTCGCTAAGGTGTTGCCTCTTAGGCTCGCGCCCTGTCTGGGCACCATGGTGTCCACCAACCAAAGCGTGTTCATTGCCGGATGGTGCATCCATGACAACTTCCTTCTTGTCCAACAGACGGCCCGCTTACTGCACAACCTTAAGGTCCCCCGTATGCTCCTGTAGCTAGACATTGCTCGGGCCTTCGACAGTGTCTCCTGGCCGTTCCTCCTGGAGACTCTCCAGAAACCTCAGCTCTGGCACTAGGTGGTGTGACTAGATCTCG
This sequence comes from Hordeum marinum, assembly GCA_022496015.1. Lineage (NCBI taxonomy): Eukaryota > Viridiplantae > Streptophyta > Magnoliopsida > Poales > Poaceae > Hordeum > Hordeum marinum. The sequence continues at coordinate 340,154,769 of CM039678.1, forward strand.
ATCCTCCTTTCCATGGCATCCACTAGGGTCATGATCAACGGACACCTGAGCCCTCCCATCAATCATGCATGTGGCCTATGCAAAGGCAATCTAGTCTCCCCAATGCTTTTCATCATCATCATCGATGTCCTCAACTCCATGCTCCTTCGTGTAGTTGAGCTTGGCCTTCTCTAGCATGTCATGGCGAGGCACGTTGCATCAAGCATTTCCCTCTACATGGACGATGTCGTTATCTTCTATCACCCGAACCGCCACGACATTTCGATCGTCCGCGAGATGCTTTGGGGACGCTTCAGGCCTCTGCAGCAATTTCAACAAGTGATCGGCCACGCCCATCCACTGCTCTGAGGACCACATTAAGACCAATGCATCCGAGATGCAATGCCCGGTGAAAGATTCGGATATCGTTTCTCCAAATCAGTCCACAAAGTATAAACACGTGAAAAGTTCTTCAATTGAGAAAGCACGAATCTTGGTAAGCCTCTAACAATAAGATTGACAGTCCTAAGGTTACCAAGCATGTTAATTTCCTCTTCGTGTGTGAGATGCAATTCATCAATGGGGAGGACACAGGGATCTTCAATATGTTTTCTCAAAAGGAATTTATTAAATAGATCAATCATGGCATTTTTCCATTGACTATAGTACTTGTTCGAAATATGCCCTAGAGGCAATAATAAATTAGTTATTATCATATTTCCTTGTTCATGATAATCGTTTATTATCCATGCTATAATTGTATTGATCGGAAACTCAGATACATGTGTGGATACATAGACAACACCATGTCCCTAGTATGCCTCTAGTAGACTAGCTCGTTGATCACAAGATGGTTAAGGTTTCCTAGCCATGGACATGAGATGTCATTTGATAACGGGATCACATCATTAGGAGAATGATGTGATGGACAAGACCCAAACTACAAACGTAGCATATGATCGTGTCAGTTTATTGCTACTGTTTTCTGCATGTCAAGTATATGTTCCTATGACCATGAGATCATGCAACTCACGGATATCGGAGGAGTGCCTTGTGTGTATCAAACGTCGCAATGTAACTGGGTGACTATAAAGGTGCTCTACAGGTATCTCCGATGGTGTCTGTTGAGTTGACATGGATCGAGACTGGGATTTGTTACTCCGTGTGACGGAGAGGTATCTTAGGGCCCACTCGGTAATACAACATCACAACAAGCCTTGCAAGCAATGTGGCTAAGTGTTAGTCACAGGATCTTGTATTACGGAATGAGTAAAGAGACTTGCCAGTAACGAGGTTGAACTAGGTATGGAGATACCAACGATCGAATCTCGGGCAAGTAACATACCGAAGAACAAAGGGAACATTATACGGGATTAACTGAATCCTTGACATAGAGGTTCGACCGATAAAGATCTTCGTAGAATATGTAGGAACTAATGTGGACGTCCAGGTCCCGCGATTGGTTATTGACCGTAGAGGTGTCTCGGTCATGTCTACATAGTTCTCGAACCCGCAAGGTCTGCACACTTAAGGTTCGGTGACGTTTCGGTAGTGTAGAGTTATGTATGGTGGTGACCGAAGGTTGTTCGGAGTCCCGGATGAGATCTCGGACGTCACGAGGAGCTCCGGAATGGTCCAGAGGTAAAGATTCATATATAGGATGTCCTAGTTTGGTCGCCGGAAAAGTTTCGGGCTCATCGGTAGTGTACCGGGAGTATCGGTAGTGTACCGGGAGTGCCGGTAGTGTACGGTGGGACCTCCGGGAGGGGTATTTCGACCCCAAGAGGTCCATGGGCTGTGGGATAATAATAACCAGACCTTAGTGGGCTGGGAAAACAGCCACAAAGACCCATGGCACAGGAGAGAAAGTCCTAAAGCAAAAAGTGGAAAATCAGCCAATAGGAGGCAATCCTACTCCAACTAGGATTGGAGGTGAAGTAGGATTGCTCCCACCTCCTATTTCGGACGACCCAAAGGCCTTGGATGCCTCTCCTCTCCTATCCTCCTATATATACTAGTGGATTGGGTGGTTTTTGGACAGAATTTCCAGCCACGTGCTACCCGTTCCACCGGTGCATAGTTTCTCCTCTAGATCGGTTTTCTGGAGCGCTTAGGCGAAGCCCTGCCGGAATTGCTCCACCACCATCACCGGAGCGCCGTCACGCTGCCGGTGAACTCTCTCTCCTCTCCACCTCCTCTCACTGGATCGAGACGGTGGAGATCGTCATCAAGCTGCACGTGTGCTGAACGCGGAGGTGCCGTCCGTTCGGCACTAGATCGGAAGGACCGTGATCGAGATCGCGAGACGGTTCGTGATGTGATCACGGAACGGATCGTGATGAGTTCGCGGGACAGATCGTGATCAAGATCGTGAGACGGATCGTGATGAGTTCACGGGACGGATCATGATGTGTTCGCGGGACGGTTCGTGATTGGATCGCGGGACGCTCGGCGATTTGGATCGCGAAGAAGTTTGACTACACCAACCGCGTTTCTTAACGCTTCCTGCTTAGCAATCTACAAGGGTATGTAGATCCACTCTCCCTCTCATAGATGCTCATCACCATGGATAGGTTTGCGTGTGCGTAGGAAAATTTTTGTTTCCCATGCGACGTTCCCCAACAGTGGCATCATGAGCTAGGTTGATGGTTCGATGAGATCTCGAGTAGAACACAAAAGGTTTGTGGGCGTTGATGCTTAGATTGCTTCCTCCCTTGGTCGGATTTTGGTTCAGAGGGATTGTGAGATGAAGCGGCCCGGACCAACATTACTCGTACGGTTACGAGAGACCGGTTCCCTCGACACAACTTGTTGCTTAGATGGCTTGCGGGTGACAGTTTCTCTCACTTTAGTTGGATCGGATCCGACAAAGGCGGTCCTTGAGAAGGTTGAAAAGCAATCTATGTATCACCGTTGTGGTTTATGCGTAGGTGAGAATTGTTCTTGCTAGATACCCGTAGCAGCCACGTAAAACATGCAACAACAATTAGAGGACGTCTAAGTTGTTTTTGCAGGGTATGTTGTGATGTGATATGGCCAATTACATGATGAGATATATGTGATGTATGAGATGATCATGTGATGTATAGAATTTCACGACTTGCATGTCATTGAGTACGGCAACCGGAAGGAGCCATAGGGTTGTCTTTAATTATTGTATGAGCTGCATGTCAATCATTAAGCGCTATGTAATGCTTTACTTTATCGCTAAGCGGTAGCAATAGAAGTAGAAGCAGGGCTGGTGCCACAACCCCAATGGCAACACATTGATGGAGATCAAGATGATGGAGATCATGGTGTTGTGCCGGTGACGATGGAGATCATGCCGGCGTTTCGAAGATGGAGATCTTAAACACAAGTTCATGGCCATATCATGTCACTTATGAATTGCATGAGATGTTAATCCTTTTATGCACCTTGTTTTGCTTAGTACGGCGGTAGCATTATAAGGTGATCCCTCACTTGAATTTCAAGATGAACTGTGTTCTCCCCGAGTGTGCACCGTTGCGAAAGTTCGTCGTGTTGAGACACCACGTGATGATCGGGTGTGATAGACTCTACGATCACATACAACGGGTGCAAGCCAGATTTGCACGCGCAGAACACTCGGGTTAAACTTGACGAGCCTAGCATGTACAGACATGGCCTCGGAATACGAGAGACCGAAAGGTCGAACATGAGTCATATAGTAGATATGATCAACATAATGATGTTCACCATTGCAGCCACCTCAACTCACGTGATGATCGGACTTGAGTTGGTGAATTTGGATCATGTATCACTCGAATGATCGGAGGGATGTCAATTTGAGTGGGAGTTCTTAAGTAATATGATTAATTGAACTCATTATCATGAACATAGTCAAAGTGTCTTTGCAAATTATTATGTAGATTACTAGCTCGCACTGTAGCTCCCTTAAATTTGTATATGTTCCTAGAGAAATAGAGTTGAAAGATGTTGGTAGCAAAATTGCGGACTGGGTCCGTGATCTGAGGATTGTCCTCATTGCTGCACAGAAGGCTTATGTCCTTAATGCACCGCTCGGTGCGCCACCCCCTCTAGCGTCGTCTATAGATGTTGTGAACATCTGACAGGCACATTTCAATGACTACTTGATAGTTTAGTGCGTCATGCATTACGACTTAGAATTGAGGCTCCGAAACGTTTTGAACGTCACGGAACATATGAGATGTTCTAGGAGTAGAGATTGTGATCTCAGGCTCGTGCCTGTGTTGCGAGATATGAGATGTCCAACAAGATTCTTTACCTGTAAGATGAAGGAGTATAGCTCAATCGTTGAGCATGTACTTAGATTGTCTGGGTACTACAATCGCTTGAATCAAGTGGGAGTTGATCTTCCAGATAAGATAGTGATTGATATAGTTCTCCAAGTCACTGTCACTAAAGCTACTAGAACTTAGTGATGAACTATAATACACTAGGGATAGAAGTATTGATCCCTGAGCTGTTCGCGATGTTTGACATCGCGAAGGTAGAAATCAAGGAGCGTCAAGTGTTGATGGTTAATCAAACCACTAGTTTCGAAAAGGGCAAGAGCAAGGAGGGAAACTTCATGGATAGCAAGTCAGTTGCTGCTCCAGTGAAGCAACCCAAAGTTGAACTCAAACCCGAGACTAAGTGCTTCTATTATGAGGTGAGAGGTCGCTGAAGCGGAACAACCCTAGATACTTGGTAGATAAGAAGGCTGGCAACATTGATAGAAGTATATTTGATATACGAGTTACTAATGTGTACCTTGCTAGTACTCTTAGTAGCACCTGGGTATTGGATACCGTTCAGTTGCTAAATGTTAGTAACTCGAAATAAAAGCTACAGAATAAACATAGAACTAGCTAAGGGTGAGGTGACGATATGTGTTGGAAGTGTTTCCAAGGTTGATGTGATCAACATCGCACGCTCTCTCTACCTTCAGGATTAGTGACGAACCTAAATAAATGTTATTTGGTGTTTTGCGTTGAGCATGAACATGATTAGATCATGTTTATTGCAATACGGTTATTCATTTAAGTTAGAGAATAATGGTTATTCTGTTTACATGAATAATACCTTCAATGGTCATGCACCCAGTGAGAATGGTTTGTTGAAATCTTGATCGTAGTATTACACATGTTCATAACATTGATGTCAAAAGATACAAAGTTAATAATGATAGTACCACATACTTGTGGCACTGCCGGTAAATGTCATATTGGTATAAAGCGCATGTAGAAACTCCATGCTGATGGATATTTGGACTCATTCAATTTCGAATCGGTTGAGACATGCGAACCATGCCTCTTGGGCAAGATGACTAAAGGACCCCGTTGGATGGAGCGGGCAAGTGATTCATTGGAAATGATACATGTTGATGTATGCAATCTAGTGAGTCTTGTAGCGTGCAGTGGATATCGTTATTTTCTTACCTTCACTGATGATTTGAGTAGATATAGTGTATATTTACTTAATGAAACACAAGTCTGAATCGTTTGAAAGGTTCAAGCAAATTCAGAGTGAAGTTTAAAGATCATCGTGACAAGAAGATAAAAATGACTGTGATATGATCGTGGAGGTGAATATCCGAGTCACGAGTTTGGCATACAACTTAAGACAATGTGAAAGTTGTTTCACAACTAAATGCCACCTGGAACACCATAGTGTGATGGTGTGTCCGAACATCATAGTTATGCTCTATTGGACATGGTGCGTGCTATGATGTCTCTTGTCGTTTTACTACTATAATCTTGGGGTTATGCATTAGAGACAACTACATTCACTTTAAATAGGGAACCATCTAAATCCGTTGAGATGACACCATATGAATTATGGTTTGATAGAAACCTAAGCTATCATTTCTTAATACTTGGGGCTGCGGCACTTGTGTGAAAAATGTTTTCACCTAATGAGGTCGAACCCAAGGCGGACAAATGCATCTTCATAGAATACCCTAAGATCAGTTGGGTGAACCTTCTATCTCAGATCCAAGTGCAAAGTGTTTGTTACTAAAACAGATCCTTTCTCGAGGAAAGGTTTCTCTCGAAAGAATTGAGTGGGAGGAAGATAGAACTTGATGAGGTTGTTAAACCTTTGTTCAACCAGAGAGTAGCGCAGCACAGAAAGATGTTTCTGTGAAGCCTACGTTAGTTGAAGAGGAAGTTAATGATGATGATCATGAAGCTTCAGGATCAAGTTACTATCAAACTTCGTGGGTCGACAAGGATGTGTACTGCTCCTAAGCGGTACAACAATCCTGTCTTCGAGGTCATGTTGTTGGACAGCGATGAACCTACGAGCTATGGAGAAGCGATGATGGGCCCGGATTCCGACAAATGGTTGGAGGCCATGAAATCCGAGATAGGATCCATGTATGAAAACCAAGTATAGACTTTGGTAGACTTGCTCGTTGGACAACAGGTCGTTGAGTACAAATGGATCTTTAAAATGAAGACAGACGCTGATGGTAATTGTCACCATTTGTAAAGCTTGACTTGTTGCAAAGTTGTTTGTGACAAGTTCAAGGAGTTGACTGTGATGAGGCTTTCTCACTCGTAGCGATGCTAAAAGTCTGTTGGAATTATGTTAGCAGTTGCTGCATTTTCAATTATGAAATCTGGCAGATGGATGTCAAAACATCATTTCCTTAACGGTTTACTTAAGGAAAGGTTGTATGTGATACAACCAGAAGGTTTTGTCAGTCCTAAGGATGCTAAAAGATGAGCAAGCTTCAGTGATCCTTCTATGGACTGAAGCAAGCATCTCGGAGTTGGAATATACACTTTGATGAGGTGATCAAATTTTTTGTAGTTTATACAAAGTTTACGAGAAACTTGTATTTGCAATAAAGTGAGTGGGAGCACTATAGAGTTTCTGAGAAGTATATGTGGTTGACATATTGGTGATCGGAAATAATGTAGAATTTCTGGAAGGCATAAAAGGTTGTTTGAAACTTGTTTTTCAAAGGAAGACCTGGATAAAGCTACCTAATTGTTGAGCATCAAAATCTGTAGAGATAGATCAAGATGCTTGATGAGACTTTCAATGAGTGCATACCTTGACAAGATTTTGAAAGAGTTCAAAATGGATCAGCCAGAGAAATAGTTCTCGTCTGATTTGTAAGGTGTGAAGTTGAGTGAGACTCAAAGCTCGACAATGGCAAAAGAAAGAGAAAGGATGAACGCGTCCCCTATGCCTTAGCCACAGGCTCTATATTATGCCATGCTGTGTACCGCACCTATGTGCCTTGCCATGAGTCTGTCAAGGGGTACAAAAGAGATCCAGGAGTGGATCACTGGACAGCGGTCAAGATTATCCTTAGTAACTGAAAGACTAAGGAGTTGTTTCTCGATTATGGAGGTGATAAAGGGTTCGTCGTAAGGAGTTACGTCGATGCAAGCTTTAACACTAATCCGGATGACTCGTAGTAGCAATCTGGATACGTATAGTGGTGCAGCCATTTGGAAATAGTACCAAGTGGAGTGTGGTAGCAGTGTTTACGGTTTGACATAGAGATTTGCAAAGTACAAACGGATCTGAATATCGCAGACCCGTTGACTATAAGACCTCTCTCACATGCAAAGCATGATCGAGCCCCAGAACTCATTGGGTGTTAGATTCATAACAATGCGAATCACATGGTGATGTGAACTAGATTATTGACTCTAGTGCAAGTGGGAGACTGTTGGAAATATGCGCTAGAGGCAATAATAAATTAGTTATTATCATATTTCCTTGTTCATGATAATCGTTTATTATCCATGCTATAATTGTATTGATCGGAAACTCAGATACATGTGTGGATACATAGACAACACCATGTCCCTAGTATGCCTCTAGTAGACTAGCTCGTTGATCAAAAGATGGTTAAGGTTTCCTAGCCATGGACATGAGATGTCATTTGATAACGGGATCACATCATTAGGAGAATGATGTGATGGACAAGACCCAAACTACAATCGTAGCATATGATCGTGTCAGTTTATTGCTACTGTTTTCTGCATGTCAAGTATATGTTCCTATGACCATGAGATCATGCAACTCACGGATATCGGAGGAGTGCCTTGTGTGTATCAAACGTCGCAACGTAACTGGGTGACTATAAAGGTGCTATACAGGTATCTCCGATGGTGTCTGTTGAGTTGACATGGATCGAGACTGGGATTTGTTACTCCGTGTGACGGAGAGGTATCTCAGGGCCCACTCGGTAATACAACATCACAACAAGCCTTGCAAGCAATGTGGATAAGTGTTAGTCACGGGATCTTGTATTACGGAACGAGTAAAGAGACTTGCCAGTAACGAGGTTGAACTAGGTATGGAGATACCGACGATCGAATCTCGGGCAAGTAACATACCGAAGAACAAAGGGAACGTTATACGGGATTAACTGAATCCTTGACATAGAGGTTCGACCGATAAAGATCTTCGTAGAATATGTAGGAACCAATGTGGACGTCCAGGTCCCACCATTGGTTATTGACTGTAGAGGTGTCTCGGTCATGTCTACATAGTTCTCGAACCCGCAGGGTCTGCACACTTAAGGTTCGGTGACGTTTCGGTAGTGTAGAGTTATGTATGGTGGTGACCGAAGGTTGTTCGGAGTCTCGGATGAGATCCTGGACGTCACGAGGAGCTCCGGAATGGTCCGTAGGTAAATATTCATATATAGGATGTCCCAGTTTGGTCGCCGGAAAAGTTTCGGGCTCATCGGTAGTGTACCAGGAGTATCGGTAGTGTACCGGGAGTGCCGGTAGTGTACCGGGGGACCTCCGGGAGGGGTATTTCGACCCCAAGAGGTCCATGGGCTGTGGGAGAATAATAACCAGCCCTTAGTGGGCTGGAAAAACATCCACAAAGGCCCATGGCGCAGGAGAGAAAGTCCTAAAGCAAAAAGTGGAAAATCAGCCAATAGGAGGCAATCCTACTCCAACTAGGATTGGAGGTGAATTAGGATTGCTCCCACCTCCTATTTCGGCCGACCCAAAGGACTTGGCTGCCTCTCCTCTCCTCTCCTCCTATATACTAGTGGATTGGGTGGTTTTTGGACAGAATTTCCGGCCACGTGCTACCCGTTCCACCGGTGCATAGTTTCTCCTCTAGATCGGTTTTCTGCAGCGCTTAGGCGAAGCCCTGCCGGAATTGCTCCACCACCATCACCGGAGCGCCGTCACGCTGCCGGTGAACTCTCTCTCCTCTCCACCTCCTCTCGCTGGATTGAGACGGTGGAGATCGTCATCAAGCTGCACGTGTGCTGAACGTGGAGGTGCCGTCTGTTCGGCGCTAGATCGGAAGGACCGTGATCGAGATCGCGAGACGGTTCGTGATGTGATCACGGAACGGATCATGATGAGTTCGCGGGACAGATCATGATCAAGATCATGAGACGGATCGTGATGAGTTCATGGGACGGATCATGATGTGTTCGCGGGACGGTTCGTGATTGGATCGCGGGACGCTCGGCGATTTGGATCGCGAAGAAGTTCGACTACACCAACCGCGTTTCTTAACGCTTCCCGCTTAGCGATCTACAAGGGTATGTAGATCCACTCTCCCTCTCGTAGATGCTCATCACCATGGATAGGTTTGCGTGTGCGTAGGAAATTTTTTGTTTCCCATGCAACGTTCCCCAACAGTACTCTCCATGAAGAATGGGCACTCTACAATAAAAAGTCTCCACACTAGACACATCCACCTTCCTCCATGGTGTTGAAACCAAAGCAATGAAGACCAAAGCTCTGATACCAATTGTGGGATTACCGGATTCCATGACGTGTTCACCGAGGATTGGAACTTGCCCCAGGGTCCTGAACCCTTAAGGCGCATCGTCGCCCGCATGAAGGCCACTGCAAGGAAGTTGTAGAGTTGGAGCTTGCGCACCATTGGCAACGTGTCGCTTCAGCTGAAAGTCACGTGAGAGCTCATGGCCTGTCTCAATGCCGCACAGGACATCCGCCCCCTCTCCCCATCCAAGACGTGGCTGCATTGCAAGCTCAAGGCCTCCTACCTCGGGCTTGCCTTGCTGGAGTGATCCATTGCACGCTAGAGAGCTTGCCTTTATTGGCTTCGCAGTGATGATGCCGCCTCTCCTTCTTAAAAATCCATGCCTCGCACCGCAAGCAACGCAACTTCATGGCCTCCATCCGTGTGGGCGATCAGGCCATCCATGATCATGATGCCATGGCCAAGGAAACCTACCTTCACTTCTTTGAGGTCCTTGGCAGCGCCAACGCTCGTGACATATCCCTCGACCTCACTCAGCTTCATATTGTGCCTTTCGACCTCACTGACCTCGAGGCCCGCTTCTCTGAGGACGAAATCTGGAATGCCGTCAAATGTTTGCTAGCCGGCAAGGCCCCTGGCCCTGATGGATTCATGGCGGAGTTCCTCCGGGCTTGCTGGGACATTATAAAGAATGACATCTATGAGGCCTCTGACAAATTCTTCACCTCGAATGGCCGAGGTTTTTAGAACCTCAACGAAGCCTTCATCACCTTGCTCCCCAAATTGCCGGACACCCAAGCAGTCTGACTACTGCCCTATCAGCCTTATCCACCTCATCATGAAGCTTTTATCTAAGGTGTTGCCTCTCAGGCTCGCGCCCTATCTGGGCACCATGGTGTCCACCAACCAGAGCGCGTTCATTGCCGGATGGTGCATCCATGACAACTTCCTTCTTGTCCAACAGACAGCCCGCTTACTACACAACCTTAAGGTCCCCCGTATGCTCCTGTAGCTAGACATTGCTCGGGCCTTCGATAGTGTCTCCTGGCCGTTCCTCCTAGAGACTCTCCAGAAACCTCGGCTCTGGCACTAGGTGGTGTGACTGGATCTCGATCCTCCTTTCCACGGCGTCCACTAGGGTCATGATCAATGGACACCCGAGCCCTCCCATCAATCATGCATGTGGCCTATGCCAAGGCAATCTAGTCTCCCCAATGCTTTTCATCATCATCATCGATGTCCTCAACTCCATGCTCCTTCGTGTAGTTGAGCTTGGCCTTCTCTAGCATCTCATGGCGAGGCACGTTGCATCAAGCATTTCCCTCTACGTGGACGATGTTGTTATCTTCTATCACCCGAACCGCCACAACATTTCGATCGTCCGCGACCTAGTTTTGGGACGCTTCATGCCTCTGCACCAATTTCAACAAGTGCTCGGCCACGCCCATCCACTACTCTGAGGACCACATTAAGACCACTGCATCCGAGATGCAATGCCCGGTGAATCAGTTCCCTATCCAATACCTCGGACTGCCATTGTCCATCCACAAACCATTCTTCATGAGCCTCTTACCGGTCGTCCTCAAGCTCGAGTGGAAAATTTTTACATGGCGTGCCTCTATGCTCTGCCAATGGGACCGTCTTGCCCTGGTCAGGCACGTCCTTTGTGCCATCCTGACACACTTCCTTATCGCCATTGCCTTCAACAAGTCAACGCTGAACCAAGTCAACCAGATCATCTGCAGATTCCTCTGGGCCAGGAGCAAAGATGCCAATGGAGGCCAGTTTCGTGTCAATTGGCAGAGAGTTTGCAAACCCTTTTCCCTTGGGGGGCTCGGCGTCAGAGACCTCCAGCGCTCGGGCATTGCCCTACGTACGCGGTGTCTTCGGCTCCAACACACGGACCCCTCGCCACCATGGAGTCACTTGGACAATCCTCACGACTAGGACATCTGCGCCATCTTCCACGCATCCACCGAGTGGATCCTTGGAAACGGTCTCGAGTGTATGTTCATGACAGACCACTGGATCCGTGGGTAGTCTGTGGCCGAGATCGTGCCCCAGGCGCTCGTGCTTGTCCCTTGCCGCCTTCGCAAACTTTGTACTGTTCACGAGAGCCTGCATCTTCAATCATGGGGGCATGACATCCAGGGTGCGCTCGGTTCGGGAGACATGCTTCAATACCTCGACCTTTGGGGATGTGTCCGTCACACTCAGGTCTGAGACACGATGGATGTACTACGTTGGCGTCGGACTGCCTCGGGCACTTATCCCGCTTGCTCATGCTATCAGGCCCTCTTCCTTGGTTCCTAGGAAGACCCAAAATGGGAGCTAACGTGGAAGCCATGGGCGCCACTCCGGATAAAGTTTTTCATTTGGTTGGCAATCCAGGACCGGTGTTGGACGGCTAACTGCCTTGCCCGACATGGCCTACCACATAAGCCCATGTGCGCCTTCTGCGACCAGGACGACCAAACAATGCAACACCTGCTGGTCGGTACTCCTTTTCCCGACAAATTTGGCACGAGATCTTAGGATGGGTTTGCTCCACAGCCGACCTTTCATTCGGTAACGTGGATTTCCATTCCTGGAGGCCACGTCATGCGACCGCGCTTCCACGCCCACTCACAAAGGGCTTGCCTCCTCATTACCCTCACCCCCTGATGGCTTAGGAAGCACCACAGTGTCTGCATCTTCGATGGCGACCAACCCTAGGTCACCCACCTGTCCTCCATCATCAAAGACGAGGCGTGCCTCTGGGCAAAAGCTGGCACCAATGGACTTAGGAACATTATCTCAGAGAGGTAGCTCTTTTGATCTAGGGGACGGGCAACCCCATCTGTTTGCTCTACACTCGCTACCATGCCCCTGTGCATACATGGCTTAGCGAGTGCATGTAATCCCATGTTGTAAGAACTTCTCCTTCTATCAATGAAAAGATAGTCAATCTTTGTGTATTCGTGAAAAAGTTACCTCTCGTAGTAGACTTAATAATGAGATCTTGGAACCCTTGTAACGGAAAAGGATGGGGGACTTGGCACACTCTATATAAGTACCCTAGCACCTAGACAACAGTTCACATCCTTTGTAATCGTTATCAGACATAGAGAAAAGAAGAGCTCCCAAAGCTCGAGATGTAGGATTTTCACATCTTATGAGAGGGGCCTAAACTCGTAGAATCCTTCGCATCACACTTGCACCTAGCTAGATTCCGCACCGTCCCCACCCCTCTCTTGTAGTGTCAAAATCATAACCATGATAGTTGGCGCCTGCCGTGGGGCTAGACATCTCGCAATCAATGGCATTGGTGGAATCTTCAATTTTTGGCATGGAGTAGGTTACCGGCGGCAAGATTTTCTTTGACTCGATCTGCTTCATCGCCAATGACTCATCATGGATTTAGGAGATCCCGCTAGATGTCCGTTCATTACATGTGGGGCGTAGTGTAGTTTCACATGGACGGTCCCGTTCTTCTTCTTCGTGAAACTATCTTCCCCATACTAAATGCTGCAGCAGGCTCTGGTCCAATGTCACCGCAAGTGCTTGGGTAAGTCGTGCTGATTCAACACATGGCTTAACGCTAAGTTTCATTTCAACAAGTAGCCATGCTCCAATCCGATAAGTCCTTTCATGACCATTTGCATCCGTCCACGAGAATGAAGAGAGTTGAGGGAGCCTTTTGCCTATGGAATAAGTTTTCGTGTCCATTGGGCCACATAGCATGGGCAAGCCGACTACCGCTCGCCATGGAGAAGGACATGACAACAGAAATACCGTCAACGGAACGGTCGGCAACCGTAGTGGTGGCGAATCCCATATCGCTGCTAGTGTCAATGCCTCCACCCAGGAGCAAACTGCGCAACTCAACCAAGTGGCAGAAGAAAAGTTGCATACTAGTCGCAACATATATACCAGAAGGAGCAACACTTGAAGCTGCCTGATTGGTCAGTTTGGCCGAGGGGTAGCGTTTGAGAGCAAAACAGCATGCTCTCGAGGCGAGCATGATTCCTAGTTCTAGTCGGCCAAGGAGACAACTCTGGCCGAATAAGGGACATTTTCAAGTATTGCACACTCTGGTGTAGAATTTGGCCGCAACCACGTAGATCATTGTAGGATTGTAATTAGGTCTAGAGGGTGGGGGGCGATTAGACTACTTGGCTAATAAAAACCTAGCCTTTTCCCAATTTTAGTTTTTTTTGCAGATTTTAGCAATTCTATCAAGGCTAGTAACACCTTATACACGCAAGTCCAATATACTGGCAGTGGAAAGTAAATACTTTGCACATGAACGCAAAGGATGGTTCAAAGAACATCAAGTGCAACCAAGACACAATGATTTGTAACGTGGTTCCAGTAGGAGGTGCTATTATACGTCCACGTTGATGAAGACTTCAACCCACAAAGGGTAGAGGTTGCATGAGTCCACGGAGGGCTCCACCCACAAAGGGTCCATGAATAATTAACCTTGTCTATGACATCATGGTTTACATCCACGAAGGACTAGCCTCACTTGGGGTATATCTTCATGAATTAGGCGATCTCCTTGCCATTAGGGACTTCTTGGTTCAACTCCACAAGCTTTGGAGGCTCCCAAGTGAACACTAACTAATCTGGCATACACCACTCTCCAAAAGGTAATAGGTGTTTTTTTATAAAATCCTTGCTCTTGTGCTTCAAAAGATAGTCTCCTCAACACTCAAACACTCTCATAGATTTGACAACGTGGTAGGAGAGGGGTTGCATTGGAAATCAACTTGGGGAGGCTAGAGATCAAGGATCAATGGTTGGACTGGAATACTCTTGATCATGCATGGTCCTAAGGAGGGGGGGGGGGGGAGCGGGGCGGCTGCCCCAGGTCCCCAGGTGCCAAGAGCCCCCCAATTCTTAGGCTAGCATCGTTGCCAAGAATACCAATGCATCTTCAACCTTCAGTTGTTCGGTCTACTAGTAGTACGATGGAGGGGCCTTCCAATTTATTGATAGAGCAGTTATTGGATGCTATTAATTAGGCACAGTTATGAAAACAATCCGTTCTTAGTTTCCTTTCTTAATATTTCCGCCAAAGCACCTTACTTAAACCATAAGCCGAAAGTTGTGCGCCTAATTTGTGAGAAAAATTTGGACTAATTGTTGGACATATGCCCTAGAGGCAATCATGTATGATGATATTTCATATGTGGTTATGAATAAACATAGTCCTTGGACATTATCAGTGATGTGTATTAATAAGTATGTGACTTGTTTGTGAGACTATGCATTGTATGATGACTGTCCTAAATGGTCCCTAGTCGAAATGGCTGTGTGGACGCGTAACCAATTAGACTAGCATATGACATGGTGGATGGTTCGGTCTCACTGACCATGTAGCATTCGATGCTATCTGGATAATATGGACTCAGAAATATCTGGTCGAATTCGACGTAATCGGATCCGAGTCGAGATGAGGTTTGAGTTGGACAGACCCAACGATGAGACGCATGGATAGGTTATTTGTGAGTCTCTAGTACAACATACGCTCTATGTCCTAAGACCTGAGCTGGCGCATGTACTCGTGATGCTGACACACTAGCTTTGGGCCGACCAAACGCTACTCCGTGACTGGGTAGTTACAAAGGTAGGTTTCAGGCTTTTCTATACCCATGGTGTGAGACATGGTCGAGAAAAATGGAATTTTCCTGTCCGATCAAGAGAGATATACTCTGAGCCCATCGGGTGATCCGACCTGGAAGAGCATGGCCACGTGACATGGCTTGAGATTGCATAGGTATTTACCCAAAGAGGAAGGGATGATGCAACACAGTAACGGTAACTATTTCCCTCAGTTATGAAACCAAGGTATCAATCCATAGAGGAAGATCAAGCACCTACATAAATAACACCTATGCACAAATAAAAAATACTTGCAACCCGACACGTATTGTCAAGATCTCAACGATAAAAAGATAGATTAGGTAGTGATAGTTTTGGCAAATAGGTCTCACAAGAACACAAAATAAAATAGGTAAACAAAAAGTGTAGCAAGGTATTTTTTGCTGTGTTCTACCGTAGGTGCATCGCATGCAAATCAAAATTTTCCTACGCGCAGAACAACCAAGAACATGCTACATAGATGGATCACACATCGTCACCACTAGACGCGTAGTGCCGTGCAGTGGAAGTAGAGTTGGGGCAGCGCTTTCGTGTGGTCCGTCTCCTCCTCGTACGATCTCCCACAAGCAACCAATTCGATCTCCCTCGAACAGCCGGTCACGGGATCCTATGTACAGGTTCGCCGGAGCGGCACAAGTGCACCGCCTCTAATGGTATTCGCGCGTGCAGGAGGAACACCCGTGCGGCGGATTGCTAGGTCCGATCACACGGTCGGCGGTGGCGAGTGGAGGTGGCTAGTTGCAACTCATGCAAAGCCCTATTGACGGTGCCAAAGCAATCAACCGGATGTGTGTGCCGCACCTCCACTCTATATAGGCATCCGGCATGGGCTCAACTCTTGGGACTTGCACGGATCCTAAAGCCCACGTGTTCCTTCCCTTAAGCGCACGGCCCTTTAGGTTCTCGTTCACTTGGTCGCGAGTCAGATCACATCTGACTCAACCAGTCGGTAGCGGCCTCTTGCAAAACGTGTCGACTCCAAGTGTCCGATCAAGCTGGATAGGCGAACCAGCACTTCACACTTCTGTTCCCTTTGCCACACGATATATGTTGTCGCGGACAAGGCGACTTGGTCATCCTTGTTGATGCACGACCTCTTTCTTGTTTCGGTGAATCTGATCAACACTTCGTATTATCTCATAATCCTCATCGCATGGACGAGCTTATATAGGTAGGATCACCCGAGGGGCCCAGAGTATATCTATCCTGATCGGAGGGGCAAATCCCATCTTGCTCGACCATGTCTAACAGCATGGGTCTGGACAAGACCGAAACCTACCTTTGTAACTACCTAGTCACGGAGTAGCGTTTGGTCGGCCCAACGCAAGTCTGGCACCATTCCGAGTACATGCGCCAGCTCAGGTCTTAGGACATAGAACGTATGTTGTACTAGAGACTCATAGATGACCTATCACTGCATCTCATGGTTGGGTCTGTCCAACTCAGAACTTATCTCGACTCAGATCTGACTATGTCGAATCCAACCAGACCTTTCTGAGTCCATATTATCCGTCTAGCATCCAATGCTACATGGTCAGTGAGACCGAACCATCCACTGTGTCATATGCTAGTCTGATTAGTTGTGCGTCCACACAACCCTATGGACTAGGGACCATTTAGGACAATTATCATTGAATGCATAGTCTCACAAACAAGTCACATGCTTGTTAATACACATCAATGATAATGTCCAAGGACTATATTTATTCATAAACACATAGGAAATATCATCATACATGATTGCCTCTAGGGCATATCTCCAACAGTCTCGCACTTGCACTAGAGTCAATCAAGTAGACATCGAATGCCCATAGCTCTAACGTGCCCCTCATGCTTGGGTTGTGGAAGCGGCTTAGTCAACGGATCCGCAACATTTGCATCCATATGAATCTTGCATAAATTTGTATCACCTTTCTCTACGAGCTTTCATATCAAGTGATATTTTCGGTCTATGTGCCTGGTCTTGTGGTGTTGTCTCGACTCCTTGGCCTGTGCGATGGCACCTAAATTATCGCAATAAAGGTCCACCAGTTTTGACCGGCCCGGGAACACACCAACATCTTCCAGGAACTTCTGAATCCAAACACCTTCCTTTGCGGCTTCACAAGCCGCAATGTATTTGGCCTCTGTTGTGGAGTCGTCCACCGTATCTTGCTTGGAATTCGTCCAGCTCACTGCTCCTCCATTGATGACATACACAAATCCAGTTTGTGATCGACAATCATCCCTGTCGGTTTGGAAACTAGCATTAGCGTAACCCTTTATGCAAAGCTCCTCCTCACCTCCATAAACTAGGAACATGTCTTTAGTCCTTTTCAGGTACTTCAAGATAGTTTTCACTATTGCCCAGTGACTCTCACCTGGGTTGGCCTGGTATCTGCTTGTTAAGCTTATTGCATAGGCAACATCAGGCCGTGTACATAGCATGGCATACATGATGGATCCAGTTGCCGAGGCATATGGAGTCCTACTCATCCGGTTTCGCTCATTAGAAGTCGTAGGACTCTGAGTCTTGCTTAGCCTTATACCATGTGAGACGAGCAAGAACCCTTTCTTGGGCTCACTCATGTTGAACCTCTTCAACACTTTGTCTATGTACGTGCTCTGGCTTAAGCCGAGCAGCCTCCTCGATCTATATCTATAGATCTTGATGCCTAAAATGTACACTGCCTCTCCAAGATATTTCATCGAAAACTAGCCATTTAATGATTCCTTGACTAAGTTCAACATCGAAACATCATTTCCGATCAGCAGTATGTCATCCACATACAAGATCAAAAATACTACCGAGATCCCACTAGACCTTTTGTATAAAAAATAGTCCTCTTCGTTCTTGATGAAACCAAGGTCAACAATGACTTCATCAAAACGAATGTTCCAACTCCGAGCTGCTTGCCTCAATCCATAAATGGATCTCTTGAGCTTGCATATTTTACCAGCGTTAGTTGGATCGACAAAACCCTTGGGTTGTATCATGTATACATCCTATTTTAAATTTCCATGAAGGAAAGCTGTTTTGACATCCATCTGCCAGATCTCATAATCGAAATATGCAGCTATAGCTAGTATGATCCTCACCAACTTTAGCATCGCTACCGACGAGTAGGTCTCGTCGTAGTCAATTCCTTGAACTTGTCCATAACCTTTAGCGAAAAGCCGAGCTTTGTGGATTTGAACATTTCCATCCACATCAGTTTTCTTCTTAAAGACCCATTTGCAACCAATGGCAACTACGCCAGGTGGCGGATCAACCAAGTACCAAACTTGATTGTCATCCATGGACTTTAACTCGGATCTTATGGCCTCGAGCCATGCCTCGGAATCTGGGCTCACCATCTCAAAAGAGTTTCTCGTCGCTTTCCAGCAACAATATATTGCGCACTCTGTGCAATCTTTCTGACCTCCATGGCTCCGGTGCCGACTCCATTACGGGTACCCTGATCAACTCTGGTATGATCTCATCACCAGCCGAGTCATCCCTGAGTGGCTCTCGAATTTCTTCGAGTCGCACCATTCTCCCACTGGCCTCCCGATTGAGAAATCCTTTCTCTAGGAAAACCGCGTTCCGAGCAACAAACACTTTGTTCTCTTCTCGGTTGTAGAAGCTGTATCCCAAGGTTTCCCTCAGATATCCCACGAATATGCATTTATCCGACTTGGGTGTAAGCTTGTCCGACATGAGTCGCTTGACAAATGCTTCAAAACCCTAAATCTTTAGAAAAGACAAACTAGGACTCTTCCCAGTCCACATCTCATGTGGTGTATTGTCTACGGATTTTGATGGTACCCTATTAAGTGTGAAAGTTGCAGTTTCTAGAGCGTATCCCCAGAATGACAAGGGTAAATCTGATTTGCTCATCATCGACTGGACCATGTCCAACAAGGTCAGATTTCTCCGTTCTGATACGCCGTTTCTCTGCAGCATACCCGGAGGTGTGAGCTGAGGTACTATACCTCGGCTTTTCAGATGATTATCAAACTCCTGGATCATGTACTCACCTCCACAATCTGATCGTAGAAGTTTTATCGTCTTGCCGAGTAGATTTTCAACCTCGTTCTGAAACTCTTTGAACTTTTCAAAAGTTTCCGACTTGTGCCTCATCAAATAGATATATCCATATCTACTCAAGTCATCGGTAAAAGTCACGAAGTACTGATAGCCACCTTTGGCCGTTGTGCTCATTGGACCACACACATCACTGTGTATAATCTCCAACAGCTCGGACGCCCTCTCGTAACTTTTTGCAAAAGGAGACTTAGTCATCTTGCCTACCTAGCAAGCATGATTCGCATGTCTCAAACAACCGGAAGTCAGACGAAGTTAGGAGTCCATCATAATGGAGCTTCTTCATACGTTTCAGACTAATGTGTCCAAGCCGGCAATGCCAGAAGTATATCGGATTTATCTCATTAGGCTTATGCCTCTTGACATTCACGTTATAGACTGGCTCCGTTTCTAGATTCAATATAAATAACCCATCTACAATGGGTGCATAGCCATGGAACATTCCATTCAAATAAAATGAACAACCATTGTCCTTTATATTGAATTCATAACCTTGACTCATCAAGCATGAGGCTGAAATAATGTTCTGACTAAGTGCGGGAATGTAATAACAATTATTCAATTCCAAAATAAATCCAGAAGGAAGCTTTAGCTGCATCGTGCCGACCTCCAACGCAACAACTCTTGCTTTGTTGCCGACCTTGATGTCAATCTCCCCTTGTGCCACACGCCTAGTTCTTACCAGCCCCTGCATCGAGTTGCAAATATGAACAACCGATCCGGTATCAAATACCCAAGAGCTACTAGGTATGTCAACAAGGTAAATATCTATGTAACAAGTGTACCTTTGCCTGAAGAAGCATCTCCAGCCTTCTTGCCGTGCTCAGCAAGCCACTTGCTACAATTCCTCTTCCAGTGACCAGATTTCTTGCAGTGAAAGCAAATGGTCTTTGAGTTCGGTCCAGACTTTGGCTCAGCGGCGGAGACAGCCTTCTCCGTGCCCTTTGCCTTACCCTTTTTCTAGGACCAACTCTTCTTGAACTTAGCTGAGTTCTGCACCATCAACACTTGATGCGTGCCTTTCTTAATATCTTGCTCTGCCACCTTGAGCATCCCATGCAATTCAGTGAGCTTCTTATCCATGCCGTGCATATGATAGTTCGAGATGAATGTCCCATAGCTAGCTGGAAGAGAACCATAACTGAATCAGTCGCCGGCTCATCCAAGAGCGGGAAACCCAACCGATCCAAAGCTTGCACGTATACGATCATTTTGATCACATGCGGGCTTAGTGGATCACCTTCCTTTAGCTTACAATCCATCGAGGATCGCCATACGTTGAACCTTTCGGTCCTAGCCTGCACCTGAAACATGCTCTTGAGACTCTCGATCATAT
Source organism: Hordeum marinum (assembly GCA_022496015.1). Classification (NCBI taxonomy): domain Eukaryota; kingdom Viridiplantae; phylum Streptophyta; class Magnoliopsida; order Poales; family Poaceae; genus Hordeum; species Hordeum marinum. The sequence goes on from CM039678.1 coordinate 340,175,513, forward strand.
CGAAAGCCTCAATGTGTTCGAAATGCTGTTGCAAATCGGGCTCCATACAAGCCAGCATGAGGCAGCTAATCTCGTTCGATTCATCAACGATTTTTTGGTAGGCATTCTTGGTTGTGGCATTAGCATTATTGGCAGGTGCCTCTGGAAGTGGATCCTCTAGAACATGTTCCTTTTTATCATGCTTGAGAACAATTCTCAGATTTATATACTAGGTGGTAAAGTTTGTTCCATTCAGTTTATCCTTTTCCAGAATTAATTTCAATGCAAAGTTTTGAGCAGGTGGTGCCATTGATCTACAACAGAAAATATGCAATCACTAAGTAATGTGTTTATGTAGAGTCATTCAAGCCTTAAAAAGAACTACTCCCACTGAAGTCAGCATCCCTCCGCGAACTCTCAGTGATTCAGGAGCCGTCTAGTGCGAGCGACTAGTGAGCTTTAGCATCACTGTTAGCCAACTTGCCTATTCGGTAAGCAACTCCTTGCTAATCGTATCTCATACGACTCCTGTCGGTAGGGTAGGTATCTTATACCCCGGCTCCCAACCTTGTTTGCCACAAGGCCCAAAACCATTTTGATAGCCTTGTCAAGTTAACCTGATGTAGTGCATGTCCATGTCCGACACGAACCCTCCAGTTCAAGGACACCCAGTAGCACCTCAATTTTATGAGCCCACCACTAGACGTACTTGACGTGTGAAGGTGCAACATCCGGAATGGCAATGTGCTTGATATTAATGAGGGATCTTTCTACCATACTAACATGCATAGAAACAAGAAGCAATATCAATCACATATAAACATAAATGTGTGAAATAGTATGGCTCCTTCATGGACATCCTTCCAGGTCGGCTCCAACTCTGATGACCAGGGCGGAACTCCATCTTGTCTGTCTCGCTAGGACGCCAAAGCCTCAAACTTGATCTCTGTCCTCCAACTACTACAACTAGTAATGAATTTATAGAGAATCGCAAGTCGACACGCATGACGTTATTCAATATAATGCCAGCACTTTGGCTCCTGCCGGCTGACAATCATGTCACGCAGGTCATGTTAAATTACACACATGCATCACATACATATGAGCCATACTATTCACATCAAACCTACAAAACAAACTTATGCATAGAATCACATTCTACCAGTTTGTGTGACCGTGTATGAAATACAAGGCGCTACACACACAGCGGTCCGCTAGCCGGTTAGCGGACGGGGTTCGAAGGGGCAGCACCCCACGCGGGGGCGGGCAGTGCCCGATGTTTAAGGAAATCACATATCACATCTGCACTCCGATCACACCGAATTTTCTAATCTGATCGATCTCATCGATCATCACAAACCCGATTCGGATTTACGTTTCACGGTTAACCCCGATGGCGGATACTGACCAGTAGGGGTAGGTTGTGTCACGATCTCATCGATTCCGATTGACAAAAAACATAGCCTCAACCATCCCGATGTGTAGTTGCTCTCATCAACCGTGCACATAGTCGATCTCATGAAGGACGACGGATCTCATCCACCCCCTCCGCATATCAAATATGCATCCGATCTGAATCCAAATCCTATAACAGAGGCTCTGATACCACTATTGTGTTCTACCATAGGTGCATCGCATGCAAATCAAAATTTTCCTACGCGCAGAACAACCAAGAACTTGCTACAGATATGGATCACCAATCGTTACCACTAGACGCGCAGTGCCGTGCAACGGAAGTAGAGTTGGGCCGGTGCATTCGTGTGGTCCATCTCCTCCTCGTACGATCTCCATGAGCAACCGATCCGATCTCCCTCAAACAGCCGATCACTGGATCCTATGTACAGGTTCGTCGGAGTGGCGCAAATGCACCGGCTCTAACGGTATCCACTCATGCAGGAGGAACACCCGTGCATCGGACTGCTAGATCCGATCACACGGTCAGCGGCGACGAGTGGAGGTGGCTAGTTGCAACTCATGCAAAGCCCTAATAATGGCGCCGAACCGATCAAACGGATGGGTGTGTCGCACCTCCACTATATATAGGCATCCAGCGCGGGCTCAACTCTTGGGCCTCGCACGGATCCTAAAGCCCACATGTTCCTTCCCTTAAGCGCGTGACCCTTTAGGTTCTCGTTCACTTGGTCGTGAGTCAGATCACATCCGAATCGACCAGTGGGTAGCGGCCTCTAGCAAAACATGTCGACTCCAAGTGTCTGATGAAGCTGGTTAGGCGGACCTATACTTCACACTTTTGTTCCCTTTGCCACACGATATATGTTGTCGTGCACAAGGCGACTTGGTCATTCTTGTTGATGCACGACCTCTTTCTCATTCCAGTGAATCTGACCAACACTTAGGATTATCTCATAATCCTCATCACATGGACATGGTTATCTAGGTCGGATCACCCGAGGGGCCCAGAGTATATCTCTCCTGATCGGAGGGGCAAATCCCATCTTGCTTAACCATGTCTCGTAGGATGGGTTTGGACAAGCCCGAAACCTACCTTTGTAACTACCCAGTCATGGAGTAGCATTTGGTTGGCCCAAAGCAAGTCTGTCACCAACCCGAGTACTTGCGCCAGCTCAGGTCTTAGGACATAGAACGTATGTTGTACTACAGACTCACATATGACCTATCGCTGCGTCTCATGGTTGGGTCTGTCCAACTCAGACCTTATCTCGACTCGGATCCGACTATGTCGAATTCGACCAGACCTTTCTGAGTCCATATTATCCGACTAGCATCCAATGCTACATGGTCAGTGAGACCGAACCATCCACCATGTCATATGCTAGTCTGATTAGTTGTGCTTCCACACAACCCTTTGGACTAGGGACCATTTAGGACAATTATCATACAATGCATAGTCTCACAAACAAGTCACGTACTTGTTAATACACATCAATGATAATGTCCAAGGACTATCTTTATACATAAATACATAGGAAATATCATCATACATGATTGCCTCTAGGGCATATCTCCAACAGTCTTGCACTTGCACTAGAGTCAATCAAGTAGACATCGAATGCCCATAGCTCTAACGTGCCCCTCATTCTTGGGTTGCGGAAGCGGCTTAGTCAACGGATCTGCAACATTTGCATCCGTATGAATCTTGCATAAATTTGTATCACCTTTTTTATGAGCTTTCGTATCAAGTGATATTTTTGGTCTATGTGCCTGGTCTTGTGGTGTTGTCTCGGCTCCTTGGCCTATGCGATGTTGGAAAAGTAGACCCGGGGGCTGTAGGTTTCACTAGCCGCTTCTCTCATGAGTATAACGCACGGTGGCTGAACAAATTACTGATGGGCAATAAATAGAAGATCAAATAATCATGACGATATCCAAGCTATGATAATTATATAGGCATCACGTCCAGAACAAGTACACCGAAACGATTCTGCATCTACTTCTATTAGTCCACACATCGACGGCTATCCAACATGCATCTAGTGTATTGAGTTCAAGGGAAAACAGAGTAATGGAATAAGAACGATGACATGATGTAGATAAGATCTAGATATACCCCATCTTGTTATCCTTAATGGCAACGATACATGCGTGCCTTGCAGCCCCTTCTGTCACTAGGAAAGAACACCGCAAGATTGAACCCATCACAAAGCACCACTTCCCATGGCAAGAAAAATCGATCTAGTTGGCCTAACTAGACCAAAAATTCGAAGAAGAAATACGAGGCTATAAGTAATCATTTAAATAAGAGATCAAAGAAGACTCAAATCATATTCATGAATAGAAACTGATCATGAACTCAAAATTCATCGGATCCCAACAAACACACCGCAAAAGTCATTACATAAAATCAATCTCCAAGAGACCATTGTATTTAGAAGCATAACAGAGAGAGAGAGAGTAAGCCATCTAGCTACTTCCTACGGACCCATAGGTCTATGGTACACTACTCATGCATCATCGGAGAGGCACCTATGATGAAGATGAACCCATCTATCATGGTTTTAGATTGGATATCAAGGTTCTGGAACTTGTAGTGGCCAGAATTGTGTTTCGTCGACTCCTCTAGGGTTTTCCAAATATTTGAGAATTTATAGAGGTGATAGTCGGTGGAGGGGGGTCCCGAGGTGGGCACCACCCACCAGGCCGTGCCAGGGGCCTCTAGCGTGCCCTAGTGGGTGTGCCCCACCTCGGTCCGCCTCTTTGGCATTTGTCTGGTCCATCTGGTGTCTTCTAGTCCAAAAACAATCTCCAAACATTTTTACGATGTTTGGGCTTTGTTGGGTACTGATTTTTTGTGAAGTAAAAAACAAGCAAAAACAACAGCTGACACTTTGGCACTATGTTAATATGTTAGTCCCAAAAAATGATATAGAGTTGCTATAAAATGATTGTAAAACATCCACGATTGATACTATAACAGCATGGAACAAGTAAAAATTATAAATACGTTCGAGACGTATCAACATCCCCAAGCTTAATTCCTACTCATCCTCGAGTAGGTAAATGATAAAAACAGAATTTTTGATGTGGAATGCTGCCTAACATGTTCACCACATATTATTTTCTTTGTAACATGGACATTTGGAATTTTAGATGGTCCAAAGAAATAGCCTAGTTTTGACATGAAAACTTTAATACTCAAGCATATCAAGAAGCAACCATGTCTTTCAAAATATCAACACTAAAGGAAGTTATCCCTATCCCATCATGCTCAATCATTGATCGATTATGATGCACACTCAGATATTAGCTACACCTAATGCTCAAGTACGATCATAGTGCCTCCTAGTTGGTGCTTTATAAGAGAATATGGAGACTCGAATTGAAAATAAAAATTGCATAAAGTAAATAGAAAGGCCTTTTGCAAAAGGAAGTAGGGATTTGTAGAGGTGCGAGAGCTGTAGGTTCAAATTGATAGGGAAGAATATTTTGGGTGGCATGCCTTTCCTTTCAACGGAAACGACCAAGAGATTTCAATATCTTTCCATTCTAGATACATCATAAGTGGTTCCCAAACAGAAAATAAATTTTATTGTTTTTTCCACCATACTTTCACTTTCCATGGCTAGCCGAATGCATGGCTGCCTACCATACCAACACTTTCCAAGGAATTTATTAATGACATAAAGTAAATATTTTTTCTTTTTTGTTTGGGACTAGGAATCCCTATTACTGCCGTACTCGCGTGTGATGACAAGTGAATAAACACTCATCTTGATAATAACACATCTCGCATGAAAAAATATCGGTCACCCCCTACCGTTTCATGAGCGGTACAAGCACACAAAAAGGATTTTTTTTGAAAATTAGAGATGGCACATACAAATTTGCTTGGAATGGCATGGAAATACCGTATATAGGTAGGTATGGTGGACTCATATAGCAAAACTGGGTTTATGGATTTTGGATGCACAAGTAGTATTTCTACTTAGTACAAGTTAAGGCTAGCAAATAGATTGAGAAGCATCCAACTAAGAAACTAAAAATCACATAAGAGAGCATTAGGCATAACTAACACAGTAACACCAAATAATGCACCATAAGTAGGATGTAATTTTGTTGCACAACTATTGATTTTGGTGCTTGCATAGGGAATCACAAACCTTAACATCAATATTTTTAGTAAGCATAATTACTCACTAACATAACTTACATATTACTATTGTCATGTCTCAAAATAGTTACAAAGAATCAAGTTTAATTTGTCCAATGATCTTCATGAAAGGTTTTATTATATCCTTCTTGAATATCTATCACTTTGGGACTAGTTTCATATATTTCCATTGCTTTTGACAAGCTCACATGGATATAAGTGAAGATCATGAGCATAAAAGTTTCATCTCTCAAAATAATATAAGTGAAGAATGAGAGGATCTCTTCAAAGTTACTAACTCTCAAACTAATATAAGTGAAGCATGAGAACATTTCTTCAAACATGTAAAAGCACGCCGTCCTCAAAAAGATATAAGTGAAGCACTAGAGCAATTTCATAGCTCAATAGATTTAAGTGAAGCATTGTCGGCATTCTGGGAACGGGGGTACCCAGAACAGCCTGCCTACGGCCCAGGACATGGCCCACTTCATCAACCAAACAGGGACGGGCGTGGCCTCACTCAAGACAAGGCCCTCGCAAGGGCCCCGGCCTCGCGAGGAGGAACAACGTCAGGACCCGCAAGGGACGGGCCTCCCTAGGCCCCCTCAGGAGCGGCGGAAATCTCTATGCAAGGCTCACTCTTGGGAGTCAAGGGTGACACAATGAAGGACAGGCGGGCGCCAGCGTGCCAGTCGACTTAGTGCCCCCTTTGGTGCAAAGGGGACAGAGACGTACGCGGTCTCCCAAAGCATCCCCCAAAGGTTTCCACCCCGGTGTAACAAGACCGCGACCACCCGCCCTGCAGGGCGTATGTCATCGCTGAGCCCATTCTTGCGCCTTTGAAGGTGGTCACCATCACGTAGAGGGCCGTTTCCCCTCACTCTTCTTCAAGGATGCAAGAACTGGGCGCCGGAGGCCCGCATGCTGTGCCCGTTTCCCAACCCGCCGGCGGGGGGACCTCTCCTGTGATGGACGGGCCCGAGCGGGGTGCACCACACGCTGTGTTCCTCCTCCTACGTATCCTAGTGACCGGCTTCAGGGCAGAGCCCGGCCGCGCCCACCAGGCACACGGAGGAAACGACGGGGCGCCCCACGCGCATGCCGATGCATGTCACAACGACCCGACTAGCCCTCAGTAGTCTGGCTTGGCCAGGCGGGAGTGCGCCACCCAGCGGCGGAGGCAGAGCTAAGCAACTCCGTTCTGAAGCCCGAGGTAGGAGGGTCTGTGAGCGATGTGAGCATGGCGGCTTCCCGCCACCGCCAGGAAGGACCGCCCTCGGCGCACCTATGGGTGGCTCAGGAGTAGGACCGAGCACCTACGTGGAACCCTACATACCATCTTACATTGTTTCGCCAAGCGGAGGGATGGATCAGGCGCACGACATGGAACATGCGCCCGCCGTGGATCAGGCGCCCGCCGTGGGCACTAGTACCTCCCAAGAGTAAGGAGCAACCTCGGCGTCCTCCTCAAACCGGGCCTAGGGGCTGCGATTGGCAGAGCACTGGGCCTGGGCGGAGCGAGCGGGAGGGCGCCCCTGGGCGCACGGGGCGCGGCACAAGCCGCCGCCCCTGCGGGCAAGTGACACTGGGCCGAGCCCCTAGGCCTCAGGAGTAATGGCCGGGGGGAGCGGCAAGACAAAATCATCACAAGCCACCCGCGGAAACTACGACGGCGGCACGGCTTCGGGAGGATGGGCCTCACGAGGCCCTCAGGACCTTGTCCGGATGGCGTACGGGTGCTTCATGGGGCATGCTTCACCGACAAAACACCCTTACAGCTGTGCCGATGCATCGTGCTCATGTTTGGGCCCCGGGAGCGCAATCCTGTTGTCACGCGGGGAACGATGCACTTGGGTTAGGGTCATAAGGGCGCGCAACCAGAGAGAAATGCACGGGATGGTTCTCGACGGGGCTGAGAGCTACCAAGCCATGCGCCTGGTGGCTTGCCCAGGGCCGTGACACTCTAACGTAATAATGAGCAGGTTGTGTACGCCCAGTGTCCCCCGAGGACGCAGAGGGGTTCCTCCCATGCAATGTGGCAGCCACAGCCCAGAGCTGGCGGAGAAGACAACACTGCCCATCAATGGCTATGTCCATGCAATGTGGATGCCCTACGCTCAGTGCCGGGGGAGGACGAAGGCCAATCTAAGTGCCGGACACGGCCGTTATTTTTGTTTCTCTTGTTTGGATTTGCCAGCCTTTATGAAATCAAACCCGAGGTCTTTCCAAATCACATTTTAGTTAGAAAGGTCAAAGATTTGTTTTCATTGCCATCTCTTATGTCGCTTTCTCTTTCTGCAAGTAAAGCATTTGCCTGCTTCCCTCCCCCTCGTACCTAGCGAGCGGGGGCTGGGGCCCACTGCTTACACCTCGCCAAGGCTTTGGCGCCCGGATCCTCGCTTGGCATTCACGGGTGGGTTAATAGGCGCATGCCGCCTCATACTCGCCTAGAGGCTCCATTCCCGGCCCCATCTTGGAAAGGAAACACACTTTTTCTTCAGACAACTTCAGCATCTAAGGGGGCTCCTGAGCATTGCGCCTCAGGAACCTTACCGGTCATAATGCCACTAAACCTCCTGGTGTCTTCCTTGGTTACCGGTCGCCATCAGGAGTATCAGAGCCTCGCCCCGTGAAGTGCGTCCTTGGTTTCCGGTCGTACCTAACAGTGGTGGGGAAATGCGTGGGACTGGGACCTGTCGATGTATGGCTACTTGAACGACAACTCGAAGCCTAAGGAAGCCGCAGGAAGTAGAATTTTCGGGAGCCGCTTGAGCGTCTAAGGGGGCTCCTGAGCATCGCGTCTTAGGAGCCTTACCGGTCATAAGGCCACACGACCCTCCTGGTGTCATCCTTAGTTTTCGGTCGGCATCAGGAGTGTTGGGGCCTCGCCCCATGAAGTGCATCCTTGGTTTCCAGTCGTACCTAACAGCAGTGGGGAAATGCGCGGGACTGGGACCTGCTGACGTAGAGCTGCTTGAGTGTCGATGGGGGCTCCTAAGCATCGTGCCTCAGGAGCCTTACCGGTCATAAGACCACTCGACCCCCTGATGTCGTCCTTGGTTTCCGGTCATCATCAGGAGTGTTAGGGCCCCGCCTCGTGAGGAACGTCTAGGTAAGTGGCCGTACCTTGCGATGGTAGGGAAATGTGCGGACCTGGGACCTGCAGACATAGAGCGTCGATAGAGCTCCCAACTGACCTCAGTCGAAGAATAAGAAGAAGCCTACCGAGCAAACGGACCCTCCGAGTGCCACAACCGTGCCCCCGCAACCCAAAAGCCTACCGCGGGCCTATCAAGCTAAGTATCCTAACTGCGATGGGAAGGCAACTCTAATTGAAAAAATGCAAAAGGCACTGATAAAAAGGGACATGCGCCCAAGTGCGGTACACGTCCCCAGGGCCTCCCTTAGTTCTTGGATTGCAGGTACAAAAGAAGAGGAGGAGAAATAAAGTGAAAAGCCGCATAGGGGCTGTCGCCTCGGGGACCCCGACGTTGGTGCGTCGACGCTTAGTCGGTGTCCTCCTCCTCCTTCAAGGCGCCATGAAAGCGCGTCGGGATGGACATCCCCAGAGCAGAAGAGCAGTGCCGCGGGGGCTGGCTACCCCCTGAGACCCGGGCACGCTGGCATGGTAGCGCACCGTAGCTGCTATCGCTTGGGATCTCCTTGGAGGGGGTGTCTCTGTTGCTAGAGGCGCGGCGCCCATCATGAAGGGCAAGCTCATCTCCAGGATCGCCGCGGCCAACGTCCTCCGGGCAGCACTCCAGGTGCTCGCCCTCTCCCCTGAAGATACTGATGAAGAGCGTCGCCTCCCCGTCATACTCGGGACCTCCAACCGACATGGCCCTCGCGAAGAAGCTCGGAAGCTGGAACCAAGCGGCCTCTGGCATGTCCGCCTACGTCACGAACTCCTGGGTCATGTCAGCTGTGTGGAGCCGTGGGTGCGGCGGCCAGGTGGACACCGCCGATCTCCCATCTTGGCTGCCACTGCCTCGGCCGCTGCAGCCACCCACGCAGTCCGGTGTTCCGCCACGGCTGCCGCAGCGCGCTGGAGCATGGTCGTGCTCATCGAGAACTCACGTCGACATTGCGACATGCTTCCGAGGCGGTCGCGGCCCCTCCCGGGCGGTGGAGCCCCAGGACCATCTCTGGGAGCCTTACCCTTCTCGGCAAAAGAGAACTTCACTATTGCTCGGAAGCGACGGCTTGAGGGGCGTGGAGATGAGGAAGATGAACATGAGTGAGGGTTTTCTCGCCCTTGCCCGTTTATATACAGCCGAAGGCCGCCTCACGCCCCCTCGCGTATCGGGGGCGCGTGGCCTCTGAAGGGTCACATCCATGTGGCCCGAAGCAACAACAACATTCAATGAGAAGTAATGATGGGTGGTGCTGCGCCTGGATGTCGCGTCAGTTTGACCAGGAGCAGTTTCAGATGCCCTCGGGGAGAGGAGGCACCACTGCTGGGGTGTTCGGCGCGTGCTAGGCTTGGCCCATAGGCGTTTGGGCCCCACAGCGCTTTAGGCCGCTCCCTAGGCTTCGGCCAAATGCCAGCCCAAGCGCTCCTTGTGCCCAGGGGCTACTGTCAGCATTCTGGGAACGGGGGTACCCAGACCTGCTTGCCTACAGCCCAGGACATGGCCCACTTCATCAACCAAATAGGGTCGGGCGTGGACTCACTCAAGACATGGCCCTCGCGAGGGCCTCGGCCTCGCGAGGAGGAACAACATCAGGACCCGCAAGGGATGGGCCTCCCCAGGCCCCCTTAGGAGTGGCGGAAATCTCTATGCAAGGCTCGGTCTCGGCAGTCAAGGGTGACACAGTGAAGGACATGCGTGTCCGAGCGTGCCAAATGGCGCAGTTTCCCCTTTGGTGCAAAGGGGACAGAGACGTACGCGGGCTCCCAAAGCATCCCCTCCACTCTGGTGTAAAGAGAACGCGACCAGCCACACTGTAGGGCGGATGTCATCGCTGAGCCCATCCTTGCACCGTCGACAACCACTTTGTGGGCGAAGACCGCCTTTGGGCAGGGCGAGCACGTACCCTTGCCCCCCTTCAAAATTGCCCGTTGTGGGATTCCTTCCCGCCATTGTGATAAGGGAAGAGGAATCGGGCCGCCGCTATATGTAGAGTGTAGGCAGCACCATAGAGAAGGAGGCCGAGAACCCAGATTCATTCCACCACTCGTCCCCCAAAAATCTAGTGAGGGCTTCGAGCACCGCGAAGGGAGCCCTCAGGAGGCTCAAGAACATTGTACTAGTTCGTCCACACCACCTCCTCGAGAGGCAATCCACCAAAGCAGGAGTAGGGTATTACACTTCGTAGCGGCCCAAACCTGGGTAAACTATCGTGTTCATCCTCTTCCTCATCATCATGCGAGTTTGCTGCTGTGTTCATCATGTAGTGAGCTAGGTTGGGCGAGGCTGCAGGGGATCTTCGCACACGCCCCTATGTTCGAATCTGAAGGGTTTTGCGGAGCCCGAAATACGACAAGCGTATAAAGAAATTCTAGCAAATCATAGCATAATTTTGGCTCTCTCAAATAGGTGTGTGCAACAAGGATAAGACAAAACAAACAAAGATACAAGACGCTCGAAGCAAAACTCATGATATGTGACTAATAAAAATATAGTTCCAAGTAAAATACCAAGGGTTGTTAGAAGAAACAGGTGATGCCACTCGGGGAATCCCCAAGCTTAGTTGCTTTTTACTAATTGCATATTTTCTTGGGGTGCGGTAGCATCCACAATCTTAGGCTCTTCTTACTTCTTATTCCTTCATCCATCGTGATCTCACACAAAACTTGAAAACTTCAATCACACAAAACTTAACAAAATTCTCGTGAGATCCGTTAGTATAATAAACCAAATAACCACTCTAAGTGCTATTGTAAGTCCATTCATATTTTATTATTGCATTTTATCTACTATATTCTAACTTTACCATGACTTATACCCTCCAATACAAGCCATAGATTCATCAAAACAAGCACACAATGCAACGAAAACAGAATCTGTTTCAGACAGAACAATCTGTAATAATCTGTAATCTACCCATACTTAATTAACTCTAAAACCTCTGAATAATTAGGAAAACATAAATAACTTTTATAGAAATTCTGTGTTTAAATTTCATCTCATTATCAAGTTCCAGTAAAAAATGAAAATTCGTGCACTGGAGACAAAATTTGTGTTTCGGGTTCGGCATTGTTTCTACTCATCTTATGAATCATCCTATTGGCTTTACTTGGCACAAACACTAGTTAAAACATAAAAACACAATCATAACAGAATAATAATTTTTAAAACACTCAAAAACAGAAAGGAGTAGGTAAAAATAATTTTATTCATTGGGTTGCCTCCCAACAAGCGCTATCGTTATACGCCCCTAGCTAGGCATAACACATAGATTCAAGTATTGGCATCCTTAGTTTTTGCTCCATTGAAGGCCCTAATGATTGATTAATATGGTGGCTTAAATCTTGTTCTAGGTAAGTGTTCCGTACCTTTTCTAAGTGGAAACTGAAATTTAATGTTGCCTTCTTTCATATCAACCATGACACCTATAATGCGTAAAAACGGTCTACCAAGTATGATGGGACAAGACAGATTGCAATCAATATCAAGAAAAATAAACCAATGGGCACATAATTACTAATTTCAAGAATAAGAACATCATTAATTCTTCACAAAGGCTTTTTAATAGTAGAATCCACCAAGTGCAAATTAAGAGAACATTCTTGAATATTGGTAAGACCAAGTCCATCCCATAGAGATTTCGGAATTGTGGAAACACTAGCACCCAAATCACACAAAGAAAATCATTCATAGTTTTTAATATGACTTTAATGGTAGGTTCCCACTCATCATGCAATTTTCTAGGAATTTAAATCTCTAATTCCAACTTTTCTTCTAAGGATTCCATCATGGCATCCACATTTTGTTTAGTAAAAGCTTTATTTTGTTCTAAGGATGGGGGTGAATTTATCATGGATTGCAGCAAAGAAGTACAGTCAACCAAGGAGCAACTCTCATAATTAATGTCTTTGTAATAAAAAATAGTGGGCGCATCACTAGTTAAAGTTTTGACATATCCAAACCCACTTTTATCAAAATTTTCATCAAGATTTTCACCCTCCAAATGATTGGGACACCCTCTATCTAAAGTTAACTCTTCTTCGGTCCCTCTATCATCAATTTTAACATTACTAAGCAAGGAATCAATAGAGGAAGCACCAATCATCTTAAGATTTTCATCATTGTTATCCAATAGAGAGATTGGTTTAGCGGCCATTTGATTCACTAAACTGGCTTGCGCATCAGATTATTTTTCCTAGCAGATTATCAGCATGAACATACTTAGTTTGGAGATTAGAAACTTATCTAGTAATATGATCAAGTTGTTTTGTTATGGCCTCTAGAGCGATAGAGTGTTCTTTAAGCTCCTCGGTGAAATACTTACTATGCTCAAATTGTGTAGTCATATATTCCTTCGTACTCTTCTCAATCTTAAGGGACATCACAATACTTTTGTTGGGACATCGTGACTATGCAAACAAGACTGCAAAACAAGAGATCTGATGAGAAAAAGGCAAACGAAAAAGAGAGGGTGAATAAAATGACAACGTTGTGAAGTGAGGGAGAGGAAAATGACAAATAATGTAAATTGCAAGGAGATGATATTTGTGATTAGAAACCTGGTAGATGTTGACGATGTCTCCCCGGCACCAAGATTGGCAAGCGAAGAGATTGCTTCCTCCCTGGCAATGGCAAGAAATTCCTTTGACGTGGCTTGAGACTTCGTTGGTATTTCCCCAAAGAGGAAGGGATGATGCAACAAAGCTATGGTAAGTATTTCCCTCAGTTATGAAACCAAGGTATCAATACGCATAGGAAGATCAAGCACCTACGTAATCGGTACCTGTGTGCAAATAGCAAATACTTGCAACCCGTCGCGTAAGAGAGGTTGTCAAGCTCTCAACGATAAAAAAAATAGGTTAGGTAGTGATAGTTTTGGCAAATAGATCTCGCAATAACACAAAATAAAATAGGTAAACAAAAAGTGCAGCAAGGTATTTTTGGTTTTTTCGATTAATAGATCTAAAAATAAAAAGGCAAAATAGTAAATCAGAAAGCAATATGTTGCAAAAGTAGACCCGGGGGCCGTAGGTTTCGTTAGTGGCTTATCTCATGAGTTTAACGCATGGTGGGAGAACAAATTACTGTTGGGAAATTGATAGAAGATCAAATAATCATAACAATATCCAAGCATGATCATTATATAGGCATCACGTCCAAGACAAGTAGACCCGAACGATTCTGCATATACTTATATTACTTCACACATCGACCGCTATCCATCATGCATCTAGTGTATTAAGTTCATGTGAAAACGGAGTAATGCAATAAGAACGGTAACATGATGTAGATAAGATCTATTCATGTAGGAATAGACCCCACCTTCTTATACTTGATGGCAATGATACATGCGTGCCTTGCTACCCCTTCTGTCACTAGGAAAGAACACCACAAGATCGAAACCATCACAAAGCACCTCTTCCCATGGGAAGAATAATCGATCTAGTTGGCCTAAGTAAACCAAAGATTCAAAGAAGAAATACAAGGCTATAACATGCAAATAAGAGATCAAAGAAGACTCAAATCATAGTCATGGATAGAAACTGATCATGAACTCAAAATTCATCGGATCCCAACAAACACATCGCAAAAGACATTACATCAAATAGATCTCCAAGAGACCATTGTATTGAGAATCATAAGATAGCAAGGAAGCCATCTAGATACTGCCTACGGACCCATAGGTCTACGGTGGACTACTCATGCATCATCAAAGAGGCACCTATGATGAAGATGAACCCCTCCGTGATGGTGTTATATTAGATCTCGAGGTTCTAGAACTTGTAGTGGCTGGCATTGTGTTTATTCAACACCTCTAGGGTTTTCCAAATATTTGAGAATTTATAGAGGCGATAGTCGGTGGAAGGGGGGGGGGGTCTCGAGGTGGGCACCACCCACCAGGCCGCGCCAGGGCCTCTGGCGCGCCCTGGTGGATGTTCCCCACCTCAGGCCTCCTCTCTAGCACTTGTCTGGCCCATCTGGTGTCTTTTGGTCCAAAAAATATCTCCAAACAATTTCACGATGTTTGGGCTTCATTTGGTACCGATTTTCTACAAAGTAAAAAACAAGCAAAACCAGCAACTAGCACTTTGGCAGTATGTCAATAGGTTAGTCCCAAAAAATGATACATAGTTACAATAAAATGATTGTAAAACATCCAAGATTGATAATATAACATCATGGAACAAGCAAAAGTTATAGTTATGTTGGAGACGTACCACCATGTGATGAGGATTATGAGATAATCCGAAGTTTTGTTCGGATTCACCGGAACGAGAAAGAGGTCGTGCTACAACAAGAATGGCCATGTCAACTTGTGCATGAAAACATATATCATGTGGCAAAGGGAACAAAAATGTGAAGTACAGGTTCACCTAACCAGCTTCATCGGACACCTAGGGTTGTCACGCCTTACTAGAGGTCGATACCGACTGGCCAAAACAGGTTTGATCTGATCCCTGACCAAGTGAACGAGAACCTAAACGGTCGCACGCTTAAGGGAAGTAACACGTGGGCTTTAGGATCCATGCGAGGCCCAAGAGTTGAGACCGCGTCGGATGCATAAATATAGTGGAGGTGCGGCACACCCATTCGGTTGAGGGCTTCGGTGCCATCATTAGGGATTTGCATGTGTTGTAACTAGCCACCTCCACTCACCGCTGCCGACTGTGTGATCAGACCTAGCAGTCTGCCGCATAGTGTTCCTCCTGCACGTGCAGATACCATTAGAGGCGATGCACCCGCACCACTTCGACGAACCTGTATGTGGGATCCGGCGATTGGCTGTTCGAGGCAGACCAGATGAGGAGGAGACGGACCACATGAACGTGCTGCCCCAACTCTACTTCCGCTGCACGACACTGCACGTCTAGTGGTAATGATCCGTGATCCCTCTCCGTCGCATATCCTTGGATGTTCTGCGCGTAGGAAATTTTTAATTTGCATGCGATGCACCTATGGTTGAACCCAACATGGGTATCAGAGCTGATTTGGATTCTGATCAGATGCATATTTGGTATGTGGAGGCGGCAGATGAGATCTGTCGTCGTTCATAAGCTCGGCTATGTGCACGGTTGATGAGATCAACTGCACATGGGGGCGTTAAGGCTATGTTTTTTGTCCATCTAAATCCATGAGGTCGTGACACAACCTACCCCTACCGATTGGTTTCCGCCATCGGGGTTAACAGTGAAACATAAATATGAATTGGGTTCACAATGATCAATGAGATCGGTCAGATCGGAAAATTAGGTGTGATCAGAAAATTCAGTCAGATCAGAAAAATCGGGAACACCGTGTGCATATCGCCTTGTATTTAGTACACGGTCACCCAAACCAGTAGAATGCGATTCTATTCATAACTTTATTTTGCAGGTTTGATGTGAATAGTATGTGTCATGTGATAAATGTGTGTAATTTAACATGACCTGCGTGTCATGATTGTCAGTCGGCAGGAGCCAAAGTGCTATCATTATATTGTATAAAGACCCGCGTGTCGACTTGTTATTTTGTGTGAAATTATTTACTACTTGTAGTACCTGGAGGATGGAGATCAAGTTCGAGGGTTTGGCGTTCTGGTGTCACGAACAAGATGGAGTTTCGCCCTAGTCATCGGAGTTGGAGCTGACCTGGAAGGACATCCATGAAGGAGCCATACTATCTCACATTTTTATGTTTATATGTGATCGATATTGCTTCTTGTTTTCTATGCATGTTATAATGGTTGAAAGATCCCTCGTTAATGTTAAGCACATTGCCATTCCAGATGTTGCACCTTCGCACGTCAAGTATGTCTAGTGGTGGGCTCATAAAATTGAGGTGCTACTAGGTTTCCTTGAACTGGAGAGTTCATGTCGGACACGGACATGCACCGCATCAGGTTAAATTCACAAGGCTATCAAAACTGTTTTGGGCCTTATGGCAAAGAAGGTTGGGAGCCAGGGTGTAAGATACATACCCGACCAACAGGAGTCGTATGGAGATACGATTAGCAAGGAGTTGCTTACCGGATAGGCAAGTTGTCTAGCAGTGATGGTAAAGCTCACTAGCCGCTTGCACTAGCCGGATCCTGAATCACTGAGAGTTTGCGGAGGGATGCCGACTTCAGTGGGAGTAGTTCCGTTTAAGGCTTGAATTACTCTAGATAAACATATTGCTTGTTGATTGCATATTTTCTATTGTAGATCAATGGCACCACCTGGTCAAAACAACTTTGCGTTGAAATCAATTCTGGAAAAGGATAAACTGAATGGAACAAACTTTACCACCCAGTATAGAAATTTGAGAATAGTTCTCAAGCACGATAAAAAGGAACATGTTCTAGAGGATCCACTTCCATAGGTACGTGCCGATAATGCTAATGCCACAACCAAGAATGCCTTCCAGAAACTCGTTGATGTATCAAACTAGAACAGATGCCTCATGCTGGCTTGTATGGATCCTGATTTGCGACAACATTTCAGAAATGTTGAGGCTTTTGATATGATCGAGAGTCTCAAGAGCATGTTTTAGGTACATTCTAGGACCGAAAGGTTCAACGTCTAGCAATCTTTGACAGATTGTATGCTGAAAGAGGGTGATCCACTGAGCTCGCATGTGATCAAGATGATCGGGTACGTGCAGGCTTTTGATCAATTAGGCTTCCCACTTGGGGATGAGCTATTCAAGGATGCAATTTTCGGCCCTCTTCCACCTAGCTAAAGGACGTTCATATCGAACTATCATATGCATGGTATGGTAAGAAGCTCATTGAATCGCATGAGATGCTCAAGTTGGAAGAGCGGGATATTAAGAAAGGCACACATCAAGTGTTGATGGTGCAAAACTCGGCTAAGTTCAAGAAGAGTTAGTACAAGAAAAAGGGTAAGGCAAAGGGCACAGAGAAGGTTTTCTCCGCCGCTGAGTCGAAGTCCGGACCAAACTCAAATACCATTTGCTTTTATTGTAAGGAAGCTGGTCACTGGAAGAGGAACTATAGCAAGTGGCTTGCTGAGCATGGCAAGAAGGACGGAGATGTTTCTTCAGGCAAAGGTACACTTGTTACATATGTTGTAGACATTTACCTTGCTGACACACCTAGTAGCTCTTGGGTATTTGATACCGGATCGGTTGTTTATATTTGCAACTCGATGCAGGGGCTGGTAAGAACTAGGCGTGTGGCACAATGGGAGATTGACATCAGAGTCGGCAACAAAGCAAGAGTTGCTGCATTGGAGGTTGGGACGATGCAGCTCCAGCTTCCTTCTGTATTTATTTTGGAACTGAATAATTGATATTACATCCCCGCACTTAGCTGGAACTTTATTTCTGCCTCATGCTTGATGAGTCAAGTTTATGAATTCAATTTAAAGGACAATGGTTGTTCATTTTATTTGAATGGAATGTTCCATGGCTATGAACCCATTGTAGATGGTTTATTTATTTTGAATCTAGAAACGGAACCAGTCTATAACGTGAGTGTCAAGAGGTATAAGCCTAATGAGAAAAATTCGACATACTTCTAGCATTGCCGGCTTGGACACATTGGTCTGAAACGCATGAAGAGGCTCCATGATGATGCACTCCTAACTTCATCCGACTTTGGGTCATTCAAGACATGCGAATCATGCTTGCGAGGCAAGATGACTAAGTCTCCTTTTGCAAAGAGTTGTGAAAGGGCATCCGAACTGTTGGAGCTTATACAAAGTGATGTGTGTGGTCCAATGAGCACAACGGTCAGAGGTGTCTGTCAGTACTTCCCAACTTTTACTGATGACTTGAGTAGTTATGGATATATCTATTTGATGTAGCACATGTCTGAAACTTTCGAAAACTTCAAAGAGTTTCAGAACGAAGTTGAAAATCAGCTTGGCAAGACAATAAATCTTCTATGATCAGATCGTGGAGGTGAGTACATGAGCCAGGAGTTTGATGGTCATATGAAAGCCGAGGTATAGTACCTCATCTCACACCTCTGGGTATGCCGCAGAGAAACGGCATGTCAGAACGGAGAAATTGAACCTTGTTGGACATGGTCTGATCGATGATGAGCAAATCGTATTTACCCTTGTCATTCTGGGATACGCTCTAGAAACTACAGCTTTCACACTTAACAACATACCATCAAAATCAGTAGACAAGACACCACATAAGATGTGGACCGGGAAGAATCCAAGTTTGTCTTTTCTACAGATTTGGGGTTGCGAAGCATTTGGCAAGTGACTCATGTCAAACAAGCTTACACCCAAGTCGAATAAATGCATATTCGTGGGATACCCGAGGGAAACCTTGGGATATAGCTTCTACAACTGAGAAGAGAACAAAGTGCTTGTTTATCGGAACGGGGTTTTCCTAGAAAAAGAGTTTTTTAGTAGGGAGGACAATGGGAGAACGGTTCGGCTCGAATAAATTCGAGAGCCACTCGGGGACAACTCGGCTAGTGATGAGATCACACAAGAGTTAGTCAGGGAACCCATAGTGGAGTCGGCGTCGGAGCCACAGAGGTCGGAAAGATTGTGCAAAGTGTGTGATGTGTTGTTGCTAGAAAGCAATGAGCCGGCCATGTATGTGGAAGCGATGGTGAGCCCAGATTCTAAGGCATGGCTAGAGTCCATGAGAGCCGAGTTAAAGTCCAGGGATGACAATCAAGTCTGGGACTTGGTCGATCTGCCACCTGGCGTAAAAGCCATTGGTTGAAAATGGGTCTTTAAGGAGAAAACCGATGTGGATGGAAATGTTCATATCCACAAAGCACTGCTTGTCACTAAAGGTTATGGACAAGTTCAAGGAATTTACTATGATGAGATCTACTCGTCGGTAGCGATGCGGAAGTCGGTAAGAATCATACTAGCTATAGCTTCATATTTCGATTATGAGATATGGCAGATGGATGTGAAAATGGCTTTCCTTCATGGAAATTTAAAAGAGGATGTATACATGATATAGCCCGAAGGTTTTGTCGACCCAACTAATGCTGGTAAAATATGCAAGCTCAATAGTTCACTTATGGATTGAGGCCAGCAGCTTGCAGTTGGAATATTCGTTTTGATGAAGTCATCGTTGACCTTGGTTTCATCAAGAATGAAGAGGATTGTTGTTTATACAAGAAGTCTAGTGGGAGCTTGGTAGTATTTTTGATTATTATGTGGATGGCATACTGCTGATCGGAAATAATGTTTTGATGTTGAACTCAGTCAAGGAATCATTGAATGGCAAGTTTCCGATTAAATACCTTGGAGAGGCAGTGTACATTTTAGGCATCAAGATCTATAGAGATAGATCGAGGAGGCTGCTTGGCTTGAGCCAGAGCATGTACATAGACAAAGTGTTGAAGAGGTTCAACATGTGTGAGGCCAAGAAAGGGTTCTTTCCCATCTCACATGGTATAAGGCTAAGCAAGACTCAGAGTCCTATGACATCTGATGATCGAAACCGGATGAGTAGGATTCCATATGCCTCGGCAATAGTATCCATCATGTATGCCATGCTATGTACACGACCATATGTTGCCTATGCAATAAGCTTAAGAAGCAGATACCAGGCCGACCCAGGTGATATTCACTGGCAGCGGTGAAAACTATCTTGAAGTACCCGAAAAGGACTAAAGAGATGTTCCTTGTTTATGGAGGTGAGGAGGAGCTCTGCGTAAAGGGTTACGCTGATGCTAGTTTCCAAACCAACAGGGAAGATTGTCGATCGCAAACTGGATTCGTGTATGTCATGAATGGAGGAGCAGTGAGTTGGACGAATTCCAAGCAAGATACAGTGACCAACTCTACAACAGAGGCCGAATACATTGCGGCTTGTGAAGCAGCAAAGAAAGGTGTTTGGATTCGGAAGTTCCTGGAGGATCTTGGTGTGTTCCTGGGCTGTTCAAGGTCGTTGGACTTTTATTGCAATAATTTAAGTGCCATCGCACATGCCAAGGATCCGAGACAACACCACAAGACCAATCACATATATAGACCGAAAATATCACTTGATACGAAAACTCGTAGAGAAGGGTGATACTAATTTATGCAAGATTCATACAGATGCAAATGTTGAAGATCCTTGACTAAGCTGCTTCCACAAACCAAGCATGAGGGGCACATTAGAGCTATGGGCATCCGATGTCTATTTGATTGACTCTAGTGCAATTGGGAGACTATTGGAGATATGCCCTAGGGAAATCATATATGATGATATTTCCTATGTGTTTATGAATAAAGACAATCCTTGGACGTTATCAATGATGTCTATTAACAAGTATGTGACTTTTTTGTGAGACTATGCATTGTATGATGACTGTCCTAAATGGTCCCTAGTCGAAAGGGCTATGTGGATGCGTAGCCAATTAGAGTAGCATATGACACAGTGGATGGTTCGGTCTCACTAACCATGTAACATTGGATGCTAGTCGGATAATATGGACTCAGAAAGATCTAGTCAAATTTGACATAGTCGGATCCGAGTAGAGATAAGGTCTGAGTTGGACAGACCCAACTATGAGACGCATCGATTGGTCATCTGTGAGTCTCTAGTACAACATACGTTCTATGCCCTAAGACCTGAGCTGGTGCATGTACTCTTGATGGTGACAGACTAGCTTTGGGCTGACCAAATGCTACTCCCTGACTGGGTATATACAAAGGTAGGTTTTGGGCTTGTCCATACCCATGCTGCGAGACTTGGTCGAGCAAGATGGGATTTGCCCCTCCGATCAGGGGAGATATACTCTAGGCTCCTCAGGTGATCCGACCTGGCATCGCATGTCCATGCGATGAGGATTATGAGATAATCTGAAGTTTTGTTCGGATTGATCGGAACGAGAAAGAGGTCATGCTGCAACAAGGATGACCATGTCACCTTGTGCATGACAACATATATCGTGTGGCAAAGGGAACATAAGTGTGAAGTACAGGTTCGCCTAACCAGCTTCATCGGACGCTTGGATTCGGCACGCCTTGCTAGAGCCGCTACTAACTGGTCGAGACGGATGTGATCTGACCCGCGACCAAGTGAATGAGAACCTGAAGGGTTGCACGCTTAAGGGAAGGAACACATGGGATTTAGGATCTGTGCGAGGCCCAAGAGTTGAGCCCGCGCTGGATGCCTATATATAGTGGAGGTGCGGCACACCCATCTGGTTGATTGCTTCAGCGCTATCATTAGGGCTTTGCATGTGTGGCAACTAGCCACCTCCACCCGCCACTGACTGTGTGATTGGACCTAGATGTCCGTCGCACAGAGTTCCTCCTACACGCATGGATACCGTTCAAGGCGGTGCACTTGCGCCGCTCCGCCAAACCTGTACACGGGATCCAACGACTAGATGTTTGAGGGATATCAGACTAGCTGTTCGAGGGAGATCAGACGAGGAGGATACTGATATCTATTACACAACCTTCTTCTTGTAGACTCATGTTGGGCCTCCAAGCGCAGAGTTTTGTAGGACAGTAGAAATTTTCCCTCAAGTGGATGACCTAAGGTTTACCAATCCATGGGAGGTGTAGGATGAAGATGGTCTCTCTCAGACAACCCTGCAATCAAATAACATAGAGTCTCTTTTGTCCCCAACACACCCAATACAATGGTAAATTGTATAGGTGCACTAGTTCGGCGAAGAGATGGTGATACAAGTGTAACATGGATGGTAGATATAGGTTTTTGTAATATGAAAATATAAAAACATAAAGGGAACAAATAGTAAACAACGAGCAAAACATTGTATCATTGCTTGGAAACAAGGCCTAGGGTCCATACTTTCACTAGTGCAAGTTCTCTCAACAATACTAACATAGTTGAATCATATGTAAATACCTCTCGTGCGATAAAGAGTTCACTCCAAAGTCACAAATTGCGGAGAACTAACAAAGAAATTATTGTACGGTGCGAAACCACCTCAAAATTATCTTTTCCGATCAATCTTATGAGCTATCCCTATAAGTGTCACAAAAAGCCCTAGAGTTCGTACTAAAATAACACCTTAAGTTACACATCAACCAAAACCCTAATGTCACCTAGATACTCCAATGTCACCACAAGTACCCATGGGTTTGATTGTACGATATGCATCACATAATTTCAGATTCATCATATTCAATCCAACACAAAGAACTTCAAAGAGTGCCCCAAAGTTTCTACCAGAAAGTCAAGACAAAAACATGTGCCAACCCCTATGCATAGATTCCCAAGGTCACGGAACCCGCAAGTTGATCAGCAAAACATACATCAAGTGGATCAATAGAACATCCCATTGTCACCATAGATATCTGATCGCAAGACATACATAAAGTGTTCTCAAATCCTTAAAGACTCAATCTGATAAGAAAACATCAACAAAAAAACTCAATTCATCACAAGAAGATAGAGAGGGGAAAACTCCATATGATTCTTCTATATCAATAAAGCTCACGGTACATCAAGATCGTGTCATCTCAAGAACACAAGAGAGAGAGAGAGATCAAACACATAGCTACTGGTACATACCCTCAGCCTTGAGGGTGAACTACTCCCTCATCATCATGGAGAGCACCGGGATGATGAAGATGGCCTCCGGTGAAGGTTTCCCCCTCCGGCAGGGTGCCGGAATGGGCTCCCGATTGGTTTTTCGTGGATCTGGAGGTTTGCAGCGGCGGAAGTCCCGATCTAGGTTTCTTTTCGGGGGTTTATGTATTTATAGGAATTTTTGGCATTGGAATCACGTCAAGGAGGTGCTCGAGGGGCCCACAAGCTTGCTAGGCGCGGCTTGGGGGATGGCCGCGCCTAGCAGGCTTGTGACCTCCTCGTGCACTTCTTGGCCCAGCTCTTTGCTCTCGTATTTTTATATTTTCCATAATTTTTCAGCCCATTCCGAGAACTTTTATTTCTGCACAAAAACACCACCACGGTAGTTCTGCTGAATACCGTGTCAGTCCGGGTTAGTTGTAATAAAATTATACCAAAATCATATAGAATTATTGTAAACATAGCATGAATACTTCATAAATTATAGATACGTTGGAGACGTATCAGCATGCCAAGCTTAATTCCTGCTCGCCCTCGAGTAGGTATATGATAAAATAAATAATTTATGAAGTGTGAATGCTAATAAGTGCACAAGTTTGATCAATAATAATTCAAATCACTTTTATAGCATCATTATGTATCATAAACAATAGCTCATCTCATAAAACTTCTCAAGATGAAATAACAAGCTATCCACATGTTAAAGTATAGAATAACAAACTATGCTTTCAGTCACCAAACAATTGCAATTCATCTTATTTTTAGGAAGGGTCTATGTATGAGCTTTGATTTAGCAAATTCCACATACTCAACTATCATATAGTCTTCCATGATTGCTAGCACTCAAAGCTTATTTTTAGAAAAAATAGCATCCATCGAACACACAGAAAGATATGAGCTTAACGTTTCGCCTCCCAACTTATTTATCATATAGATATTTGTCAACAATAATAATTCATGATCAAATATATTTGAATGGCCATATATGCTTGGATATTTACCCAACACATGACGCTTGCCAACAGAAAAAGGCAAATATAGGAAGTGGTGAAGATCACCATGACTCTTGCATAGAGGTAAGTACTAGGAAGTAAAAGACAGGCCCTTCGCAGAGGGAAGCATTGACTTGTAGAGGTGCCAGAGCTCGAGATTTTTAAATAGAGATGAATAACTTTGGGCAGTATGCTTTCATTGTCACCATAACAACCGAGAGATCTCGGTATCTTCCATGCTAGATACATTATAGGTGGTTCCCAAACAGAATGGTAAAGTTTTTACTCACCCTCCACCAATCAATCACACTCCATGGCGAGCCGAATCGACGGGTACCGTCCATACCAACAACATTCCTAGGGCAGTTTTGTTTAATTATTTGCATTTTTTTGTTGATTTCGGGACTAGGAATCCCTATTACTAGCCACTTTCTCATTAATAATAGTGATCGACACATATCGTGAGAATAACCCACCTAGCATGGAAGATATTGACAGCCCCTAGTCATTATATGGGCGATTCGGGCATACAAAACAAAATATTATTTGAAGGTTTAGAGTTTGGCACATGCAAATTTACTTGGAACGGAAGGTAAATACCGCATATAGGCAGGTATTGTGGACTAATATGGAACAACTTTGGGTTTAAGGGTGTTTGGATGCACACGTAGTATTTATACTTGGTGCAGAAGTTTTGGCTAGTATGAGGTGGAAGAAAGCACCACATGTTGGAGGATCCATAACAATATAACTTCTACACAAATATACCCAAGCATAACTCATTACGTATTCTTACTTGTCCAACTTCAACTAATTTTATAAAGTTTGAAAATAATTAATGGGTATTCAAAATCATAGAATATGTCCAAGATAGTATTTTTATATGTGAAATGTATCTTCCATCAATATTCTTTCATGAATGGTTCAAGTGACCAATGCGGTGTTTGCTAACTTTCAATAAATTTTACCACCTATACTTCTTATATGTGAAGTCATTACTCCCATGGGATAAGCATATAAAACATATATAATTTCATATTTATGATATTAAATTCATTCAACCATTTACTCATAGGATATAAGTGAAGCAGGAGAGTAAATGAAAAAACTACTCCAAAACATATAATTGAAGATCAATGAGTAGTCAAGCAATAAAGTAGTTGTCCGAGTTCTTTCTCTCTCTCTCTCTCTCAATAAGTATTTTTCATATCTGAGTATTTTAATTAAACAGCAAGCAAAACAAAAATAGCACTCCAAGAATAGCACATATCATGTGAACGAATAAAAATTTAGGCTCAACATAGGCCAACCGATAGTTGTTGATGAAGAGAGGTGGGATGCGTAGCATCCCCAAGCTTAGATGCTTGAGACTTCTTGAAACATATACTTGGGGTTCCTTGGGAATCCCAAAGCTTGATATTTTTTATGTTTTTCAACCCTCTCATACCCCGGTTTCACCTATTCTCAAAAACTTCATCCACACAAAGCTCGAAAAGAACTCGTGAGATAGGTTAGTACACGTAAGAATAAATCAACACTTCATGTACTGCCAAGACAAGTTGCACAATATTTTTCAAACTTGAGTTACTGTATAATATCATTTACACAATTTATATTTACCAATATAGGCTATGGAAACTATAGGATAAGTAGATAACAAAACTATGACATCAATCTGTCCAAACAGAACAGTCTGTAGCAATTTATGCAAACAGTGTACTTTTGTAAGTCTAACAATATGAAAATTTATTAAATGCTAATAAATTTATAATAAAACACTGTGTAAAAAGTTCAGAAACTTTCCACGTTCCAGTAATATATGAAAATTCAAACACTACAACAGAAGTTTCTGTTTTTACACAGCACACGTAAACCATGCAATTCAAGCATCCTAAAGGCAATTCTTGGAACTTTTTATTGAAAAATATATATTATAAATAACACCTAACATATAACAACAGAATAAAATGATTCTCCAAGAAAAACTCATATTATGCGACGAATAAAAATATAGCTCCAAGTAAGATATACCGATAGTGTTGAAGACGAAAGAGGGGATGCCTTCCGGGGCATCCCCAAGCTTAGAGGCTTGAGTGTTCCCTTAATATTACCTTGGGGGTTCCTTGTGAATACCCAAGACTAAGTTCTTGTCACCCATTATTCTCCTCATATCGGTATCTCACCCAAAACTTGAAAACTTCAATCACACAAAACTTGACGGAACTTCGTGAGACGGGTTAGTGTAGTAAAGATAAATCATTCAGTTGGGTACTGTAAAGACATGATTCATAATTGTTCCCACATGATACCTACTGTATTACATAATTCCCACAATTTATATTACTCAATATAAGCTATAGGAACACTTGAAACAAGAAAACTATGCATGCAAAAC
This sequence comes from Hordeum marinum, assembly GCA_022496015.1. NCBI lineage: Eukaryota > Viridiplantae > Streptophyta > Magnoliopsida > Poales > Poaceae > Hordeum > Hordeum marinum. The sequence continues at coordinate 340,202,045 of CM039678.1, forward strand.
AGAATCTGTCAAAAACAGAACAATCTGTAAAGATCTGAATGATCACCAAACTTCCCTGACTCTAAAAATTCTGAAAAATTAGGAAAAATCAAGGAATTTTCATAAATGTTGTGTAAAAATTTCAGAATTTGTTGATGCTCCAGTAAAATCATATAATTCATATACTGGACGAAAAACTTTCTGTTTTTTGCACATAATCAAACAAGCAAGTAGCCACACTATCCCAAAGGCTTTACTTGGCACTTTATTGAAATAAAAGACACAAAACATGATCACTAAAGTATCTTAATCAGGTGAACACATCAAAATATAAAGTAAAAGTGTTGGGTTGTCTCCCAACAAGTGCTTTTCTTTAATGCCTTTTAGCTAGGCATGATGATTTCAATGATGCTCGTATAGAAATAATAACTGAAACATGCAAAAGAGCATCATGACTCTCATGACAAGCACATTTAAGTCTAACCCACTTCCTATTCATAGGGATTTTGTGAGTAAACAATTTATGGGAGCAATAATCAACTAGCATAGGAAGGCAAAACAAGCATAACTTCAAAACTTTTAACACATAGAGAGGAAACTTGATATTATTGCAATTCCTACAAGCATATGTTCCTCCCTCATAATAATTTTTAGTAGAATCATGAATGAATTCAACAATATAACCAGCACATAAAGCATTCCTTTCACGATCTACAATCATAGAAAATTTGTCACTCCCCACATAAGCAATTTTCTTCTCATTCATAATAGTGGGAGCAAACTCAACAAAATAACTATCATGTGACAATTGATTGACATAACCACATTGAATATTAAAATCATGATAATAGGTTTCATGGTTGTCATTACTATTTATAGAATACGCGTCATCATAATAATCATCATAGATAGGAGGCATGCCATAATCATAATAGTTTTGCTCATCAAAACTTGGGGGACTAAAAATATCTTCTTCATCAAACATAGTATCCCCAAGCTTGTGGCTTTGCATATCATTACCATCATGAATATTCAAAGAATTCATACTAACAATATTTCTATCATTCTCATCACTCAAATATTTAGTGCCAAACATTTTAATAACTTCTTCACCTAACACTTGAGCACAGTTTTTCTTTCCATCATTTTCACGAAAGACATTAAAAAGATGAAGCATATGAGGCAACCACAATTCCATTTTTTGTAGTTTTATTTTATAAAACCAAACTAGTGAAAAACAACAAAATTAAATATTTAATTGCAAGATCTAAATATATACCTTCAAGCACTCACATCCCTGGCAACGGCGCCAGAAAAGAGCTTGATGTCTACTACACAACCTTCTTCTTGTAGACTCGTGTTGGGCCTCCAAGCGCAGAGTTTTGTAGGATAGTAGAAATTTCCCCTAAAGTGGATGACCTAAGGTTTGTCAATCTGTGGCAGGTGTGGGATGAAGATGGTCTCTCTCAAACAACCCTGCAATAAAATAACAAAGAGTCTCTTGTGTCCCCAACACACCCAATACAATGGTAAATTGTATAGGTGCACTAGTTCGGCGAAGAGATGGTGATACAAGTGTAATATGGATGGTAGATATAGGGTTTTGTTATCTGAAAATATAAAACAGCAAGGTAACAAATAGTAAACAGCAAGCATAACGTTGTATAAATGCTTGGAAACAAGGCCTAGGGTCCATACTTTAACTAGTGCAAGTTCTCTCAATAATACTAACATAGTTGAATCATATGTAAATACCTCTCGTGCGACAAAGAGTTCACTCCAAAGTCACAATTGCAGAGAACTCACAGAGAAATTATTGTATGGTATGAAACCACCTCAAAGTTATCTTTTCCGATCAATCTTATGAGCTATCCCTGTAAGTGTCACAAACAGCCCTAGAGTTCATACTAAAATAACACCTTAAGATACACATCAACCAAAACCCTAATGTCACCTAGATACTCCAATGTCACCACAAGTACCCATGGGCTTGATTGTATGATATGCATCACATAATTTCAGATTCATCATATTCAATCCAACACAAAGAACTTCAAAGAGTGCCCCAAAGTTTCTACCGGAAAAGTCAACACAAAAACGTGTGCCAACCCCTCTACATAGATTCCCAAGGTCACGGAACCAGCAAGTTGATCACCAAAACATACATCAAGTGGGTCAATAAAACATCCCATTGTCACCATGGATATCCCATCGCAAGACATACATCAAGTGTTCTCAAATCCTTAAAGACTCAATCTGATAAGAAAACTTCAAAGGGAAAACTCAATTCATCACAAGAAGATAGAGAGGGGAAAACTCCATATGATTCGTCTATATCAATAAAGCTCATGGTACATCAAGATTGTTTCATCTCAAGAACACGAGAGGGAGAGAGATCAAACACATAGCTACTGTTAAATACCCTCAGCCTCGAGGGTGAACTACTTCCTCCTCATCATGGAGAGCGGCGGGATGATGAAGATGGCCTGCGGTGATGGTTTCCCCCTCCGGCAGGGTGCTAGAATGGGCTTCCGATTGGTTTTTTGTGGCTCTGGAGGTTTGTGGTGGCGGAACTCCTGATCTAGGTTTCTTTTTCAGGGGTTTATGTACTTATAGGAATTTTTGGCGTTGGAATCACGTCAAGGAGGTGCTCGATGGGCCCACAAGCTTGCTAGGCGTGGCCAGGGGGTGGTCGCACCTAGCAGGCTTGTGACATGATCGTCCACTTCCTGGGCCAGCTCTTTGCTCTAGTATTTTTTATATTTTCCAAAAATATTCTCCATAAATTTTCAGCCCATTCCAAGAACTTTTATTTCTGCACAAAAACAACACCACGGTAGTTGTGCTGAAAACAACGTCAGTCCGGGTTAGTTCTAATAAAATCATACCAAAATCATATAGAATTATTGTAAACATGGCATGAAAACTTCACAAATTATAGATACGTTGAAGATGTATCAGAGACGGTTGAGGGTTTCGGCGCCATCATTAGGGTTTGCATGTGTTGCAACTAGCCACCTCCACTCGCCGCCACCGATTGTGTGATCGGACCTAGCTGTCCACCACACGGTGTTCCTCCTACACGCGTGGATACCGTTAGAGGCGGTGCACCTGCGCAGGTCCGGCAAACCCGTACGTGGGATTCGGAGATTGACTGTTGGAGGGAGAGCGCACAAGGAGGAGACGGACCACACGAACGCGCTACCCTAACTCAACTTCAACTGCACGACACTTCGTGTCTAGTGGTAACGATCCGTGATCCATCTCCGTAGCATATCCTTGGATGTTCTGCGCATACGAAAATTTGATTTGCATGCGATGCACCTATGGTAGAACCCAACACTAATGCTAAGCAACGATAACATAGACGGTGGGAATAGATCAAGATCGCGATGCTGATATTCATCTAACTATGTATGCATGGTGTCGCCTCGTGTCGAAGCAGATATAAGTTGAGGTGGGCTGGACTGTTAGAGATAGCTAGTTGTTGCCTCGCTGGGAGGCTACATCAGTACTATTAGGGCACGATGGCAGTTACATAAGAGAAGGTATATCGTAGATCTCGAATCTCCATTTGTATATGTAGTATATATGGCCTAGGAAATTTTATCATGATTGTTGATTAAACATGGCCCCTGCATTGTTGCAGTTGGATAGTAATAATCGATTTATCACTATTGTTAATGGATTGATATCTTTGGCGTTATTAGTTTTTATATTTGGTGACTTGACAGTAATTGCTATCGAGGAATAAACTAATCCATATAGGGGCTATGCATAATACAATCTGACATCTAAATGGATGACAACGTGAGTGATCATTGGCATTTAAATCATTCATTATTCTTGACCAGGTACCAATTTTTACTATAGCTCATTAGGATGAAATAAATTGGGATAAACTTAATAAAGATACATGTATTAGTAACATGAACGTATTGTATGAGTAGTAAAAATAGAGAAACATATTGTATTTCCCCTAACTAGCATTCAAAATATTTTTTGCAATACATACTTGTGTTCATATTAAGGGCCCCTAGGTTTAGTCTCGCCCCAGCCCCCCAAAATATCAGAACCGGCCCTGCTCTTGATATCAACACAAGGGTAGGTGGTTCTCTCTCAGAAATTGGATATGTGAAGTGGTAGTTTCGTCATGGTTGCTCTTTGAGAGTTAGTGGAATAGGCGGGGAGGGGGGTATATATAGGCAGCACCAAAAATCTAAGAGTTACACACCTTTATGCATTACTTTATGGGATCGGGTAAAACCACTCGGTGAGACCGACTAGTACAAAAGGTTTGAACTTTAAACTTTCTGGTGAGACTAGATGAAACAGATCGGTGGGACTGATGGGTGATGACCTAATCACTTTCCACACTTTGATGAGATCGATATAAACTATTTGGTGATTCTGAAATAAAATCAATAGGTAACAGAAGGTTGACATGTGCTCTTTAGTGGGACCTAATGGTCATCTCGGTGAGACCGATGTGTTAGGATTTAGGTAGTGGCTATGCCAAGTGTTTCTCGGTTGGTCTGGATAGATAAGTTTTGATGGGACCGAGATAGACTTTGGAGTATTTTACATAAATGAATGTGAGAAAGTGTTGGGGGATTTAGAGCAATATCTCTAAGCACTTGAGCAGTTAGTCCATTATAAAAAAACCTCCCATTTTAATAGTATTGGCTTTCCTATGGACTCAATGTGATCTTGGATCACTTAACGAAAAATATAGTCTTGAAGCTTTGCCAATGCATGTCATTTGTATTTTGAGGGATCACATCCACATCCAATTGCATGCCTATATTGAACTTTTCTTGAAACATTCTTTGACTAGGTACTAGTTTAATGATTTATATGTTTTTATAAATTACCAAAACCACCCAAGGATTAGTTGTACTTTCAATCACATATGCACTTTAGCCCTCCAAGTGAGCGTTAGAAGGAATTCTACATGTCCAAGCCCAGTTGAATGCAGCAATGGCACAAAACTCGGCATTTACTCAGGCACACAATCAAATTCATAATGATTCCGTCCGAGCAGAAACCATTGAGTCGGCTTGCAACCTTCATGGCACGGGCATACCAAGAGCATCTCCTCCCCCAAGACAAATGGCTCCTCCTCATTGCCCGAACGTCCTCTCGAGCATGATGACCGATATCTCAACCGAGTGAGTCCACCCCACTATTCTTCATAGTCACCTCGACACTATGATGACCAATATCACCTTGGTGATGATCGGTGGTGCAGCCGACCATGTCCGTCAGACGGATATTATCCTCATGACATAGAGATCTGCCACATGGATATAATGACCCTTTGTTCAACGCTCGGTCACACATAGTCCAAAACCGAGTGAATAGGGGCCGCATAGAGAGATATGATCACGAGAGAGATTTCCTGAGTGGTTCTAGTTCCTTGGGCCCGATATGTACCAGTGGTTACATATGATCAGCCGTCATTCCAAACTAGAGACTTGGTTGGATGACTATAGAGTGGCGATATAGATTGGATGAGGCAGTGTCAATGTGGCTATGAAACACCTCCCCCTGATGTTGGAAGGATTTTCTCGGGCATGGCTCAAATAGTTGCCTTAACAATATTTAGGTTGGGATGACCTATGTCGTGTTTTTGTGTTTGTTTAAGGAACCTACACTACAAGGAAAAAACTTATAGGTAGAAACTTACCAATAGAGCTTGTTAGGGTCGGCGCGCTACTGCTAAGTACCAATAGTGCTCACAAGAAACAATGCTAATAGTACTACTGGTAAGTGGGCCAATGGCACCCATGGGTCAGGATAACGTAGCAGCACATGGACCATACCAAGCACTACTGCTATTTATGTATCTGTAGCGCGTTGTAGCCAAAACACGCTACTTGTAATTTTCTACGTGTAACCTGGAAGGCCCAAACTAGCAGTAGCTCGTTTCCCTAGCGAGCGCTATTGCTATGGTCGCCAACCACAAATATCTTCCCCCTTTTCTCCTTCTTCCCCTTCCTTCTCCCCACCTCCTATTCCACTTGCTTCTTCCTCCAATGCCCCCACTCCTCCCTCTCTCTTCTTTTGCCCTCCATCACCTCCATTAATGCCCTCCCTCCCCCTCTCTTTCTTTGCCCTCCCACCTCCATTAACTAATGCCTTCCACCACCAATATTAATTAATGACCTCCCTCCCCCTCTCTTTAATATTTTAGCCCTCCACTATATTCTTTTCTCTCTCTCTCCCTAGTTATAGCTATCTAGTTACCTGACTAGTCTACTAGATAATTAAGAAGGACAATTGAATATCTTCGTACCGTGCTCGATATCTCTCGACATAGGTAAGGAAAAAAGAAGAGTTAATGTGGAAGAATGGAAATATGTGTATGTGTTTGTGCGCGTGCGCGATAGGACTAAGCTATATATGCTTGGTGATACCGAATTGTGTGTGGCATGTGAGTTGCCTATATTGTGTATTTGTTGAAATGTGCATGACATGAGTTACCTATGTTTTGCTGAAATGTCGATTCATTTCCGTTTCGGCGAATTTCGGGCAAACTCGATATGTCCTATGTTTAGGGAAGGTCATGTCAATTTTTTGTATGAATTTTTTGCATGCATGCGTGAATGTGTATGTGGTTATAATTATTTTGCTTCGCGCAGGCAATCATGAAGGTCAATGGAAGGAAGGTGGAAAGATAGTGGCAATCCGCGGTGGACGACATTTATGAAAACACACGGAAGGGTTTTTTATGTCTGTGTCGTAGATGCAAAGAAGGAGTATGGCTTGACACCTTTAAGTCTGGCAAATGCAAGGCGCACCTACTCATGCATGGTTTCATGGATATCCATACTCGATGGATAAGTGAAGATGATGATGATGAGGATGTCGATGGGGCAGACAATAACGACATGGGCCTAGACGAAGAGATGATCGAAAATGGGCCCGAAAAAGAGGACATAGGAAATGGTGCCAGACATGGCTCAAAAGAGGTCGGACCTGGCGGAGAAGAGGCCAGACATGACGGAGAAGACGCAGCTACGCCATAGTCTTCGTCCCTAGTAAGTTCAGCCAGGCGGGACCAGCATGTCCAAGACCTACTTCGTAAAAGGACGACTAGCGACAAAGCTGCTTGTAGAGAGAAGGCCAAGCTGGCGCAATGGGAGCTAGACTCGAAGAATCCATGATGGTTGTGGTCCTGAGGTGACTTGCTTGAGTTTCACACTAGAACTGCAAAAGACGAAGATAAAAACAAATGGACAGACACAAGTCTGGATGACCTTTTAAAGTATCTAAAGAAGGTTATTCCCGCAGAAACCTCTGTCCCACTAGTGTCGAGGAGGCCAAAAAAGTCGTGTGCCCTCGCAGATGCTAGCCAATGGAGAGCATTAAACACTGAATTGTTTTTTCCAGATGATCCAAGGAACATCATGCTTGGTGCTAGTACTGATGGCATGAGTATGTTTGGCAAACGGAACACCAATCATAGCACATGGCCCGTGTTTTTGTGGATGTACAACCTCCCCATGGAAGTGCATGAAGGCAAAATACATACACATGACTATGCTTATTCTATGGCAGAGACAACCGGGAAATGATGTTAATCTATATCTTGGGTTACTGAAAAAGGAGCTACACACATTATAGACAACACTGGCCAAGACATGGGACGCCAACACATGAGAGTATTTAGACATGAGAGCTGCGTTGATCACGACGGTGCATGACTATCTCGATTACAAATATGTTGTGGGCCAGGTGTGCCACAAATATTGCAGATGCACCAGGTGCATGGATGACCCAATGTCTCAGCAGCTATCGAAAGATTGCGGGTCTTCAAAAATGATGTACATGGGGCATTGAAGATTGGCCGAGAAGGATGACCCATGGACAAAGCGTGTGGATCTATTCCATGGTAAGGCTGAGCATCGAGGACCTCCATGTAAATAAATCAGCATCGAAATTTGTAGTGACCCGACCTGAAAGGTCGAATCTCCGGTGTTTCCGTACCATCCCAAGATCATGCTGGTACACACACGGTACATCCATGTATATATCAAAGGGAAATCACACAGCATTATATTAATCGAAATCTCATATCGAGTCCTTTATTACAATTGAAAATTACAATAAAGTGGCTGAAAGCCAACTCATGAGAATACCTAAATCTTGCGGAAGCGTCAAAGGTAGATGAGTCCATCTGACTCCAAGGGCATCTCACCGAGCATAGAACGTGTCCTCACTCCTGGTCGGAAAAGTACTCTACAACATGATACGTTGCAGACGTGTATGTCAGCATATGGAATATGCCGGCAAAGTCACAAGAGAGGGGTGAAAAGATAAACATCTAGTTCTACATGCATATATGGCAGGTGGGGTGGTAGTTTTGCGTAAAGCCAAAATTTTCCTACATCAAGAGAGGGGCTAAGCAAAATATTACTAAGTTGGTTGATTAATGAGCTGGTTCCGCCAACCAATTCTCATACCCAATTTATTAATACCCACATCATCATATTAATTGTGTTGAGAATTCCGGAAGTTTTAGTTCCTTTGGCTCAAGTTGTCCATGACCGTGGACACGGCTAATCGATTAGGTTTGAGTACTCTGCAGAGTTTTGCACACGTTCCCCACAAGATTTGGTCGCCTCCGTTTGATTTCTCGCACTTCAGGGTGTTTGAGAAACGGATGACCAAAACATGGTCTTCCAAAGGGTTTCCCTGCGACTCTGTCGGTGCCCGTCCTTTCCTACCGTTCTTCTACATCTCGTAGCGCCGCCTGTCCGGGGTCACCACAATATCCAACCAAGCTAGAGCCCATAATGACTTGTGGCTGTGCAGGTAAGCCTTGGGTCTTGAAGCACCCATCCATCTCTTTGTGCCTGGGTGGATCTTTCCGTGTGAATACTAGCCATCTCCAGCATCACCTAGGCAAATCCACTGGTTTCTCCAGGGTGCCGTTCAACCATCATCCACCCAGAGGTATGTTGAAAACTCGGAGTCTTAAATCTTGATCATTATGTAGGTCTTGAAATTATTAACTCTCTCAACTCTCATGAATCACATAACCAACCCCGTCTACTAATAGCATAGCAAAAGTAAAACAACGTTTCCCGGGGCCAATGTGTCAAAGAGTTTGAGGGGGGGGGTACCTACCACATGATACTACTACAATGTAACCAAGTTTCCAACTAACCTATCTTGCATGCAATTGGGGAAGATGGTAGAACTAATGCATATAAAACATGGGTAAACATGATCAAAGTGACTTGCCTGATTGATGATCTTCGTACGAGAGTGACTCTAAGTAACAAGCTACGCACTCCGGATAATCTAACGAAGCAAACAAGAGCACTCAAATAAGCATACAAAAAAATATTGTAACTCACAATCATCAACCAAGAACTAGTAAACAATCAAGACAAAACAATGCACAAATCACAAGTAAGAAAAACACACAAAGTTTTGTTTTCTAGAAGATGATTGATAAAACACTACTAACAATAATAAAACTATCGGTATTAACAAAACAATAGTTGACAGCAAGAGGAACTATAAAATATTTTATTAATAATCAGAATAAAATCAATTTAAAGTTTTGTAAGAAAAACTTTAGTAAAGTTTTTTTAAAAGTTTTGATAAACACTATATGAAACAACTATAGTTTTACTAAAAGAGCAAAACAAAACTTATTACTTATTAGCAAAACGTGTTCTTAACAGAAAAGAATTTTACAAATAAACTTGTCTGAGAAAACAGAATTTATTTATATAAAACTTGTTGAGAGAAAACTATTACTAACTAGTTGTTTTAGTCAAATTAAATCTATTTGAAAAGAAGTTGTGATTCTTATATTAACAAAGGAATAAACTAAACAATTTTATATTTTTATTAACAATAAGTAAAACACTAAATGTTTAAATCAACAGAATCTACTATACAAATTAAAACTAAATCTAAGTTAAACTAACTAAAACTAAGTAAATAAAACTATACTATAATACTAAGCAGATTCTGTTTGTAGCTAAAATGCTAACAATAATCATCCTAAAAATCCTCAAACTAAACATGGAGGTAATCCTAACTAATACCAAACAGTAGCAAAAAGATTCATGTCAAAATCTATTTTCAAACTCTAGTTATTCAGATTTGAATATTTTGAGCAAATTTGATTCAATTCAAATTTTAGGGGTCAAATCTGAAATTTAGAAGTACAGGGTGAAACTAAATGAAAAATGTGAGCTATTGCAAAAAGAATCAACTCAAAACATTAAACATATTAAAATATATTCACAAAACAAAATTAGAACAATTTCTGATAACTAAAAAAAATCAGGAAAGGGTGAAATATCTACCGGACGGCCAGGGGCTACGTGGCGCTTTCCTATTGGTGGCTAGGGTGTGCGCATGGAGGTTTGCTTGCGGACGACCGATCGGTGGAGGATACCGGTTCGGAATTAAATCCGATCTAATCTAACGCGTTGATTATAGACCCGACGGTCCAGGGAGCTTACAGAGGAAAGGGTCGCCGACGAGGGAATCTCCGACGGGTTCTGAGGTGGCGAGGTCGTCGGCGAGGGGCTCCGGTGGTCGAGGGAGGCAGTGGAGGGGTTCAGACGACGGCGGGCGAGGTCCGGCATCGAACGGAGGGGTCGGAGAGGCGAGAGGGGGTCAGAGTCGTCCGGCACGGCGGTGGGGAGGTCCGGTGGTGGTGGCAACTCCGACGAGCTCAGTAGCGCATTTCTGGCGACGGAAGAGGGGGATCCGAGGGGAATGGAGAGAGGAGGGGCAGCGCTACTTATAGGGTGCTCGGGGGGTGCGGGGGAGGAGAGAGGAGGGAGATCCGGGCAGGAGGAAACGGTCGGCGACGAGGTCGGGCGAGAGGAAGGAGGCGACCGCGCGGGGCTAACGGTCGGTCGGGGTGGGACCCAGTGTCAGCGAGAGAGAGAGAGAGGTTACTGCGAGTCGGTCGACCGGTCGGTATTAACTTCACGAATAAATGCCCGTGGGCCGGCTCGTTTAATACTAAAACCGTTACTCTTTTTATTAACTAGAGTAGTAAATCGTCTTTAAAAGCATTCAAAACATTTTTAAAAATAGGAGTATTATATATCAAAATTAACCAAATAATAAATGCCATTTAATGAACATTTTTATTCTTTCAGTTGAACACACTGAAAAAAAATAATATTTTCAGAAATTGCCTAATTGTTTTTAAATCCTTTTTGCAAATATTTTCAAAATAATTCCTGGTTATTTTTGTTCAAATAGATCACCAAATGGGTCTTGGTGTGGAGTGTCATATTCCTCCCCTCTTATTTGAACTTTTTACCAAGATTTCAAATAGGTGAAAGCAACACATTGAAAGTAGAAAGGGCTTTCAGAAATTTAGAAAGGGCATTTCAACAATACATGTATTCAAGCAATGATGCAAATAGATGCTTAGCTAAGTTTCATAACATTCCAAAATGGAATTTTGGGATGTTACAAACCTACCTACCTTAAGATGAATCTCGCCCTCGAGATTCGGGTTGGCTAGACAATAGGTGCGGGTGGTCTCTACGAAGATCTTCTTCGCGTTCCCAGGTGGCTTCTTCCTCGGTATGGTGACTCCACAAAACCTTACAGAACTTGATGATCCTGCTGCGGGTAACTCTGTTGGCAGTCTCGAGGATTCTTACAGGCTTCTCCTCGTAAGTTAGATCATTGTCAAGTTGTATGGCCTCTAGGGGCACTGTATCTCTCAAAGGAATATCAGCCATCTCAGCATGACATTTCTTCAGCTGGGACACATGGAAAACATCATGAACTCCGGATAATCCTTTCGGCAATTCCAGTTTGTATGCAACTTCGCCTCTACGTTCAAGAATTTTGTAGGGGCCTATGAATCTGGGTGCTAATTTTCCTTTAACACCAAACTCTTGATTCCTCGAAGCGGGGACACATGAAGATATGCCCGGTCTCCCACTTCATACGTCACTTCTTTACGTTTGCTGTCAGCATAACTCTTCTGTCGAGATTGAGCTATCTTGAGTCTGTCACGAATCAGCTTGACTTTCTCTTCAGAATCTCGGATAAGGTCGGGACCAAAAAGTTGTCGGTCTCCAACACCATCCCATGTCAATGGTGTTCTGCACCTCCTTCCGTATAATGCTTCGAAAGGGGCCATCTTCAGACTGGTCTGATAACTGTTGTTGTACGAGAATTCTGCGTAAGGTAAGTTGTCATCCCAACTAGATCCATAATCTAGCGCACAAGCTCTCAACATGTCTTCCAGAATCTGGTTGACTCTCTCAGTCTGTCCATCGGTCTGCGGACGAAAGGCTGTACTGAACTCTAGCCTCGTACCCAAAGTTTCATGTAACTGATGCCAAAACTTTGAGGTAAATTGTGTTCCTCTATCTAACACTATACTCCTCGGAACTCCATGTAGACATACGATTCTGGTCATATATATCTTGGCTAGCTTAGCACTGGTATAGGTGGTTTTCACTGGAATGAAATGAGCTACCTTGGTCAAGCGATCTACCACTACCCAGATGGAATCATAACCTGAACGGGTCCTGGGTAATCCTGTGATGAAGTCCATACCAAGATTTTCCACTTTCCACTCGGGTATCGGTAGAGGTTGGAGTAACCCTGCTGGTTTCAGATGTTCTGCCTTTACTCGCTGATAAACATCACATATTGCAACATGTTCCGCAATATCCTTCTTCATACCTGTCCACCAATAACTTTCCTTTAAATCCAGATACATCTTGGTATTTCCTGGGTGTATCGAGTAAGGTGAATCGTGGGCTTCCTGAAGTATCAACTTCCTGAGCTCTGGGTCATTGGGCACATAGATTTGGTTCTCAAACCACAAAGTACCGTGTTCATCCTCACGAAAACCTTTGGCTTTATCATCTTCCATTCTCTGTTTTATCTCAGCTATCTCCTTGTCCGATTTCTGGGCTTCACGAATTCTTTCGGTCAAGGTGGACTGGATCTCCAGTGTAGCAACATATCCTCTTGGAACTATCTCTAGCTTGAGCTCTCTGAGATCATCGGCTAACTCTTGGGGTAATCCATCCGCTGTGAGTGTGTTCACATAAGTTTTCCGACTCAAGGCATCGGCTACAACATTAGCCTTGCCTGGATGGTAGTCTAATCTCATGTCATAGTCCTTGATTAACTCTAACCATCTCCTCTGTCTGAGGTTCAACTCTTTCTGCGTGAAAATATATTTCAGGCTCTTATGGTCGGTGTAAACATCACAACTATTTCCGATAAGGAAATGTCTCCAGGTCTTGAGTGCGTGCACTACGACTGCTAGTTCCAAATCATGGGTGGCATAATTTAACTCATGAGGTCGTAGTTGTCTGGATGCATAGGCTACAACCTTTCCATCTTGCATGAGTACTCCTCCAAGTCCTTGACGTGAAGCATCACAATAAACCTGGAAGTCCTTCCGAATATTGGGCAAAATCAACACTGGGGCTGTGACCAAACGTTTCTTCAACTCCTGGAAACTGGCTTCACATTCCTCAGTCCAAATATACTTGGACTCTTTCTTCAACAACTCTGTCATGGGTTTGGCAATCTTTGAGAAATTCTCAATGAACCTCCGGTAATATCGGGCAAGTCCAAGGAAACTTCGGATTTCCTTAACTGAGGTGGGTGACTTCCACTCGGTGACGGCTTCAACCTTAGCGGGGTCTACGGCTATTCCTTCTCCGGAAATAACATGTCCAAGAAATCCGACTTCCGTCAGCCAAAATTCACATTTGCTGAACTTGGCATATAACTGATGTTCTCTAAGCTTCTCCAGAACTAAACGCAAATGTTCCTTGTGTTCTTCCTCGTTCTTGGAGAATATCAAAATGTCATCGATGAACACCACGACAAACTTGTCGAAATATTCCATAAACACTTTGTTCATCAAATTCATGAAGTAGGCAGGAGCATTAGTCAAACCAAAGGACATGACTGTATACTCGTACAAGCCATACCTTGTGGTGAAAGCTGTTTTGGGTATATCCTGTTCACGAATCTTCAGTTGATGATACCCTGATCGAAGATCGATCTTAGAGAATACTTTGGCGCCTACTAGCTGATCAAACAAATCATTAATCATCGGCAGAGGGTACTTGTTCTTGATAGTCACCTCGTTCAAGGCACGATAATCGACTACCATTCTCAAGGTTTTATCCTTCTTCTCCACCAAAAGAACTGGGGCTCCCCAAGGTGAAGAACTTGGGCAAATATACCCTTTGTCCAATAACTCCTTAATTTGCTTCTTGATTTCCAACAGATCATTTGCGGGCATCCGATAGGGTCTCTTGGAAATTGGGGCTATCCCTGGCTGTAGCTCTATTAGAAACTCAATCTCCCTATCTGGTGGCATGCCTGATAATTCTTCCGGAAATACATCCGGAAAGTCTTTTACCACGGGTACTTCCTCCTGAACAACTCCTGTGAGAGCATTTAACCGTGCACTCATACGTGTGCGTCGGGATACATACTTAATCCTCTTGTTTTCCGGGGTGGTGAGTGAAACAGACTTGCTGAGGCAATCAAGATTTCCTTCATACTTGGTCATCCAATCCATGCCTAGGATTACATCCAATCCCTGGAATTCTAAGATGACGAGGTCGGTGGGAAAAACATGGTTTCCTATATTGAGTTTCAAGGCATGGCATCCTATCCCTGCCATCATCATACCTCCTGGAGAACTGACCTTAATGGGCTGACTAAGGGTTTTGGTGGGCAAACCATATTTATCCACAACTACCCTTGATATGAATGAATGAGTTGCACCGGAATCAAAAAGTACTGTAACTGGACGTGAATGCAATAACAACTTACCAACCACAGTCTCGGGTTGATCATAGACTTCTTCCACGTCGAGGTGGTTCACCTGGGCACGAGGAAAAGGGTTGGGCTTCTTGGCTGCGGAGTTGCCGTTTCCATTTCCCTGCTTGCTCTGGGGACACTCAGTAGCATAGTGCCCTGTCTTCTAGCACTTGAAATAGGTGATGTGGCTCAGATCCTTCTGAGTAGGGACGTGACGGTGCTGGTTGTTGTTCCCATTCCCATTGTCAGTCTTGAAATTGCCATGGTTGGGACGGGCATTCCCATTTCCTCCATGGTTGTGGCTTCCATGGTTGTGCACCGCATGAGTGTGCCTTCCAAACTTACCGGTACCTGATCCGGTATTCCCTGAGTACGGGGAGTAGCGGGGCTTCTGATGAGCTCCAGAGTTAAACTTCCCCTGAGTGTACTTCCACTTGCGGTTCTCAGTTTGCTGTTGTTTACCCTCCAGAATAAGGGCCTTGTCCACCAGCTCTTGGTAATTGTTGAAGGTAGCCACTACCAGTTGCATGCTCAACTCATCGTTGAGTCCTTCCAAAAACTTCTCTTGCTTGGCCGCATCATCGGCCACGTCTCCTGGTGCATAACGTGCCAATGTGCTGAAGTCGTCCATGTACTGGGCCGCAGAGCGATTTCCCTAGCGCAAGTTGCGAAACTCACGCTTCTTCAGACTCATGGCTCCAGCTGAAACATGTGCGGTGTGGAAAGCAAGCTTGAACTGCTCCCAAGTCACATCTGCAATGGGATAAGTGGTGGTGTAGTTCTCCCACCATGAAGCTGCTGGTCCTTCAAGCTGATGTGCGGCAAAGCGCACCTTCTCAGCGTCTGTACATCCAGCAGTGACGAGTTCTCTCTCCATCTTATGGAGCCAGTCATCTGCCACAATGGGCTCAGTGCTGCTGCTGAAAGTTGGAGGGTTCAACCTCAGAAAATGGGTGAGATTGTCAGTCTGGGGTGGATGGTGGTGGTTGTCGTTGTGGTTGTTGGTCTGATTCTGAATCAATAGCTGCATCAGTGCATTCTGTTGCTGAAGAAGTTGGGTGAGTTCCGGCGGGAAAGTGAAGTCGGACTCACGTCGTGGAGGCATCTTGCTGTTTTCAGAGGGGTGAGAATTAGAATAGAACAAGGTCCTAAAAGGAGAAATTCACTACCCATATGCAATTCAACAAACATATCACACCAAACACTCATTCATTTATTCAATCAATGTCAAACATCGGGAATAGAAATCGAAATCAAACTACGCATCGACCTATGCTTTAACGACGAAAATAAAAGTTACATGGAGGCCATGACTATAGTTTTCCTCAGAAGTACATGGTGACCGAGTCTCCTCCAGTGGTGCTCTCCTCATAGTCATCATTGTTGCTGATGAAAGGAGCCAAGTCTCCCTCAGGATGAAGATTTTTACCCATGTCCATATGTTCCTCCAGAGTGGCGATGCGAGTGTTCAGCTTGTCGATTCTCTCTAAGAAATCCTTCACCTCATATTCATGTTCATACTCGGCTTCCCGTAAGTCAGCTTCAAGGTCAATCTCACGGTTCATCAGATTCTTGATTGTCTTTGTATCAGCATGAACTCGAAGCTCCAGAGTCCTGATGTGAGTCTCCAAGGTCTGGATATAAGAAATAGTGGTGTCTGCAGTGGGAGAAGTTATGATGTTTCCATGGACATGCCTGCGACAAACCACGCTGAGTCCTGGTGAAATGGTTCCACCTCTGTATTCCTCCTGAATACGTCCAAGGGCACGATGATGGCCATGTCTCTCCCAAGTATCCAACTGGGTGCCACGAACTTGAAGTCGATGGGTTCTTTCCGGTTCCCAAAGGTCTTCCCTGGGATATGCACCTCGATCCTGTAGCGTCCATCTTGGGGAAATGACATGATAGGAATCCCGGTGATGCTTGGCAAAGCAATCCTTACGTCCTGAACGATCCTCATTAGCTCCTTACCAAAGCGCATTGTTGCGTCAGGCTGGCCAAACTCCGTGATCAACACTGGGATGAAGGTGGCCATCTATAAATTTTGAAATAATTTGAGAGGAGTCAGAAACGAATAGATGAGAGTATAAGATTGTGGGTCTTCAAAAATGATGTACATGGGGCATTGAAGATTGGCCGAGAAGGATGACCCATGGACAAAGCGTGTGGATCTATTCCATGGTAAGGCTGAGCATCGAGGACCTCCATGTAAATAAATCGGCATCGAAATTTGTAGCGACCCGACCTAAAAGGTCGAATCTCCGGTGTTTCCGTACCATCCCAAGATCATGCTGGTACACAGACGGTACATCAATGTATATATCAAAGGGAAATCACACAGCATTATATTAATCGAAATCTCATATCGAGTCCTTTATTACAATTGAAAATTACAATAAAGTGGCTGAAAGCCAACTCATGAGAATATCTAAATCTTGCGGAAGCGTCGAAGGTAGATGAGTCCATCTGACTCCAAGGGCATCTCACCGAGCATAGAACGTGTCCTCACTCCTGGTCGGAAAAGTACTCTGCAACATGATACGTTGCAGCCGTGTAGGTCAGCATATGGAATATGCCGGCAAAGTCACAAGAGAGGGGTGAAAAGATAAACATCTAGTTCTACATGCATATATGGCAGGTGGAGTGGTAGTTTTACGTAAAGCCAAGTCTTTCCTACACCAAGAGAGGGGCTAAGCAAAATATTACTAAGTTGGTTGCTTAATGAGCTGGTTCCACCAACCAATTCTCATACCCAATTTATTAATACCCAGATCATCATATTAATTGTGTTGAGAATTCCGGAAGTTTCAGTTCCTTTGGCTCAAGTCGTCCATGACCGTGGACACGGCTAATCGATTAGGTTTGAATACTCTGCAGAATTTTGCACACGTTCCCCACAAGATTTGGTCGCCTCCGTTTGATTTCTCGCACTTCAGGGTGTTTGAGAAACGGATGACCAAAACATGGTCTTCCAAAGGGTTTCCCTGCGACTCTGTCGGTGCCCATCCTTTCCTATCATTCTTCTACATCTCGTAGCACCGCCTATCCAGGGTCACCACGATATCCAACCAAGCCAGAGCCCATAATGACTTGTGGCTGTGCAGGTAAGCCTTGGGTCTTGAAGCACCCATCCATCTCTTTGTGCCTGGGTGGATCTTTCCGCGTGAATACTGGCCATCTCCAGCATCACCTAGGCAAATCCACTGGTTTCTCCAGGGTGCCGTTCAACCATCATCCACCCAGAGGTATGTTGAAAACTCGGAGTCTTAAATCTTGATCATTATGTAGGTCTTAAAATTATTAACTCTCTCAACTCTCATGAATCACACAACCAACCCCGTCTACTAATAGCATAGCAAAAGTAAAACAACGTTTCCCGGGGCCAATGTGTCAAAGAGTTTGAGGGGGGGGGGTACCTACCACATGATACTACTACAATGTAACCAAGTTTCCAACTAACCTATCTTGCATGCAATTGGGGAAGATGGTAGAACTAATGCATATAAAACATGGGTAAACATGATCAAAGTGACTTGCCTGATTGATGATCTTCGTACGTGCGTGACTCTAAGTAACAAGCTTCGCACTCTGGATAATCTAATGAAGCAAACAAGAGCACTCAAATAAGCATACAACAAAATATTGTAACTCACAATCATCAACCAAGAACTAGTAAACAATCAATACAAAACAATGCACAAATCACAAGTAAGAAAAGCACACAAAGTTTTGTTTTCTAGAAGATGATTGATAAAACACTACTAACAATAATAAAACTATTGGTATTAACAAAACAATAGTTGACAGCAAGAGGAACTATAAAATATTTTATTAATAAACAGAATAAAATCAATTTAAAGTTTTGTAAGAAAAACTTTAGTAAAGTTTTTTTAAAAGTTTTGATAAACACTATATGAAACAACTATAGTTTTACTAAAAGAGCAAAAGAAAACTTATTACTTATTAGCAAAACATGTTCTTAATAGAAAAGAATTTTACAAATAAACTTGTCTTAGAAAACAAAATTTATTTATATAAAACTTGTTGAGAGAAAACTATTACTAACTAGTTGTTTTAGTCAAATTAAATCTATTTGAAAAGAAGTTGTGATTCTTATATTAACAAAGAAATAAACTAAAAAAATTTATATTTTTATTAACAATAAGTAAAACACTAAATGTTTAAATCAACAGAATCTACTAAACAAATTTAAACTAACTAAAACTAAGTAAATAAAACTATACTATAATACTAAGCAGATTCTGTTTATAGCTAAAACACTAACAATAATCATCCTAAAAATCCTCAAACTAAACATGGAGGTAGTCCTAACTAATACCAAACAGTAGCAAAAAGATTCATGTCAAAATCTATTTTCAAACTCTAGTTATTCAGATTTGAATATTTTGAGCAAATTTGATTCAATTCAAATGTTAGGGTTCAAATATGAAATTTAAAAGTACAGGGTGAAACTACATGAAAAAGGTGAGCTATTGCAAAAATAATCAACTCAAAAAATTAAACAGATTAAAAGATATTCACAAAACAAAATCAGAATAGTTTCTGATAACTAAAACAAAATCAGAAAAAGGTGAAATATCTACCGGACGGCCAGGGGCTACGTGGCGCTTTCCTATTGGTGGCTAGGGTGTGCGCGTGGACGTTTGCTGGCGAACGACCGATCGGTGGAGGACACCGGTTCGGAATTAAATCCGATCTAATCTAACGCGTTGATTATAGATCGGACGGTCCAGGGAGCTTACAGAGGAAAGGGTCGCCGGCGAGGGAATCTCCGACGGGTTCCGAGGTGGCGAGGTCGTCGGCGAGGGGCTCCGGTGGTCGAGGGAGGCAGTGGAGGGGTTCAGACGACGGCGGGCGAGGTCCGGCGTCGAACGGAGGGGTCGGAGAGGCGAGAGGGGGTCGGAGTCGTCCGGCACGGCGGTGGGGAGGTCCGGTGGTGGTGGCAACTCCGGCGAGCTTAGTAGCGGCGTTTCCGGCGACGGGAGAGGGGGATCCGAGGGGAATGGAGAGAGGAGGGGCAGCGCTACTTATAGGGTGCTCGGGGGGTGCGGGGGAGGAGAGAGGAGGGAGATCCGGGGAGGAGGAAACGGTCGGCGACGAGGTCGGGCGAGAGGAAGGAGGCGACCGCGCGGGGCTAACGGTCGGTTGGGGTGGGACCCAGTGTCAGCGAGAGAGAGAGAGAGGTTACTACGAGTCGGTCGACCGGTCGGTATTAACTTCGCGAATAAATGCCCGTGGGCCGGCCCGTTTAATACTAAAACCGTTACTCTTTTTATTAACCAGAGTAGTAAATCGTCTTTAAAAGCATTAAAAACATTTTTAAAAATAGGAGTATTATATATCAAAATTAACAGAATAATAAATGCCATTTAATGAAATTTTTTATTCTGTCATTTGAACACATTGAAAAAAATAATATTTTTAGAAATTGCCTAATTGTTTTTAAATCCTTTTTGCAAATATTTTCAAAATAATTCCTGGTTATTTTTGTTCAAATAGATCACCAAATTGGTCTTGGTGTGGAGTGTCATATTCCTCCCCTCTTATTTGAACTTTTTACCAAGATTTAAAATAGGTGAAAGCAACACATTGAAAGTAGAAAGGGCTTTCAGAAATTTAGAAAGGGCATTTCAACAATACATGTATTCAAGCAATGATGTAGATAGATGCTTAGCTAAGTTTCATAACATTCCAAAATGGAATTTTGGGATGTTACAAAATTGATGAGTTGTTGAAGAACTGGGAAGAGTGCCCCTCACCAGGAAAGACGCATAAAAAGGTGTAGAAGCCACTACTGAAGGTATGGAAAACCAGGTCTATTTTCTGGGACTTAGAGTACTGGCCCAAACTATACATGGCTCATAGCCTTGATCAAATGCATATCACGAAGAATATCCTCGAGAGTTTGCTTGGAACATTGGTGAACTTGCTCGAGAAGACCAAGGATGGGCCGAAGGTAAGAAAAGACTTGGATTTTTTGAATATCAGGAAAGATCTCTACATGCCCGGTAGAAAGTCGTTGGAGGAAACAAAGACGAAGACGGAGACGGAAGATAGGGGCAAAAAAGCAAACAAGAAGGGAGAACAATATTGCCCCCCTCTTGCTTCACCTTAGATCTGAAGATGGTCGATCAATTCTTCAAGTGCCTTGATCCGATTAAAGTTACTTCTAGATACCGTGGGAAGATAAGTAGCTATCTGGATACCAAGAAAAAATGTTCAGTGGGATGAAGTCTCTTGACCGTCTCGTGACGATTATGAAGATAATCCTTCTTGCACTTAGATGGATTTTGGACACACACATCTGTGATACGCTTACTGATCTATGCCACTTTTTCGACGCTATCTCTCAAAATTCGATCATTGTGAAGCACCTCAAAAGGCTATAGGAAGAGATCGTTGCCATACTAAATGAGCTAGAGATGTACTTTCTGCCTACGTTCTTTGACCACATGGTGCATCTGTTTGTCCACATCATGAATGACATCATCGACCTAGGGCCGACATTCCTACACAACATGATGTCGTTCGAGCGGATGAATGGGGTCATCAAAGGATTTGTTCATAACATGCCTCATTCGGATGGAAGCATCACCCAAGGCTATCTGACCCAAGAGTGCATCTCCTTTTGCGAGAATTATCTAGGCGTCAGATAACCTCTTGTTGGTTTGCCTATCAACAAGCACTGTGAAAGGCTGAAAGGAGAAGGTCACATCAGCGGCCATAGGGAATTAAATGTGTACCGCTCAGGCCGATAGGACGACTTTGACACAACTAACTAGTAGTGCTACAACACCTAGATGTGCTAGAAGATTTTGTGACACTGCACAAAGAGACCATCGCAAAGAACTACCGTGACCGTGGGCTGCACAGGGTGGACGCTGTAGTTATTAGAGAGCAGAACTCAACTTTCTTGCGTTGGCTCAAAGAGGGAGTTGTGGCTAATCCCTCGAAAGAGGGTTGTCCGAACGAAATGTTTATATATGCCTTAGCGCATGTCCTCATAGTCAACCTCGCAACTTATCAAGCATACGATATCGACAGATACATGTTCTACATGGAGGCCAAAGATATAAACAGTGAATACCAGAACTCAGGGGTGACGATGGATGCCTTGACCAACGATGTAACTGAAAGATACTACAAAAGGGTCGAAGAGATCTGGGAGCTCGACTACTCTGGAGTGCATAGCGCGACGATGTTCTGTGTCAGATGGGATAAGAACATACAAAGGGAAAACAAACATTTCACTACCATGTGTATACCGGACGCCAATAGCACTACTGTGAATGCCACCGCCAAAAATGATCCATAGTTACATGCTAAGCACATGACACAATGCTTATTCATAACCGTCCCTCGCAATCCCAACCGTTTTGTCGTGAGGAGAGACAAAAGGAGCATCATTGGGATCGATGGAGTCCCCAATGAGGAAGACTACGACCAGTACGGTGACCCGATAAGGGAAGATTATGATGACGATTAACCATACATCAAAAGGAGAAGCAGGATAACATAATTGAAGAAAGATCGTACTCCCTAGAAAAGGAAAATTCACGACGAGGGGCTCAATCATTTGACAACGAACAAAAGAGGCAAGAAGAAGATCAGTCTCAAGCGTCATCGCCCACACGCCAATTAACAAATACTATCGTAATTTTTGTGTACCTATTTTGTATAAGGACTTTACACCGTTATCGGTCAAATGATGTAATATATATTATGCACTAATTATTATTTGGAGGTGCTCATAGTGGGAGGTGATCGTATGACGGGTCGGGCCACGGGTGTTATTACTACATAATTAAACAACCCTAACCCTAACCCATGCTACAACTTAATTAGAACAAGGAAAGGAATAAAAGATAGAGAAAAAGGAAAAAGAAAAGTGTTAAAGAAAGAGAAGAAGTAAAAAAGTAAAAAGTAAAAGTAAAAAAATGGAAAAGAATAGTAGTAACGCCATTTAGCTATAGCATGTGTTGGGCGTAAATGCGCTATAGCTAACTTATCTATAGCACGCATTACTAAAGCGCGCTATAACTAAGTTGGCTATAGTCATTCAGGTGTCGGCGACCATTCCCCAATCCCCCTACTAGTCCCCACTCTCTCTCACTCTCGATCCTCCCTCTCTCCCAGGGTCACCACCGTCACAACCCCCGACCTCACGTCCCAATGTGGACGCCGCAACCCCCATCCCCATGCCGTCCCCGACCCTAACCCCGACAGTTTGAGGCTCCTACCGCCGCCGTCATCGCCTCCATCCCTGCCGTCCATCCCCGTCAAACACCACCGCCTCCAGCCCTGTAAGCCAATCCTCTCCCCTCCGCTCTCCCCCTCTTCCCTCCTCTTATCTCTGTCTATGTTAGTTCTACAATAAGAACCCTTGGTTATAGCTAGTTAGAATTATGAACCCTAGTTAGAATTATGAATCCTAGGGTTAACTGAATTAGGAACCCTAGAAATATATGAATTAAGTTAATTGAATTTTTGAAATAAACATAATTAATTTAACCAATCTTGTGCTAATTACCTCTGAAACTATATTGTTTTGATGCCCACATTCATATGAAATGCTTGTTGTCCAAATGAAAACGAGGCAAACGAAAAATTAAATGAAATTGATGTTTTGATGCCCACATTCATATATTGTTTTGATGTACCCCCTCTTCCCTATTGCATAAAAGGGTTATATTGGCATCAAATGTCCCCTTCTAATTTTTGTGGAATTTTAAAAGAATTACTTGAAATAGTTTTGGTGCAATAGATGCATTTCAGGGTTTGAAAATGCTATCAAAATGCTATCTTGTGGGTATGTCTTGCGGACACGAGGTCATTCTTTTGGGCTTGAGGCCGTTCTTATTTGCAGGGAAACCGACGAGTGGCCTATGTTTTGCCGGAAAGTTGATTAATTTCTGTTGCGACAAATTTTAGGTGCTTGATTTGTGCCATTTTTAGCATAGGTCATGCTAAAAATTTCCATGAATTTCAATGTTACCCGTGCTTCAAAGTAGACATATCGAGTGCCCCAGATTTGTCGGGACGGGAATGAAAGGACAACCAGGAAAAACATGTGCCATTTTTATGTCATTATTCATTTTACTATATAAAGATCAAGAATTAAACAAATAGATTGAACCCTGTGAAACATGTCCGACAACGATGAAGTTGAAGGTTGTCGCACCCATGAAGGAAAAGCACACACTTACCTCAACTATCCGGCAAGACAGGAGAACCAAGCGTAGATGGCCCCCCTTGTCATAACAGACTGTGGTCGTGGCGCCAACGCGGGTAGCACTGATGCCACGAACACCAACACTAAGACGACCACTGATGATGTGGCTAACGAGACCACAAAAGGTGGTACCTCCCAAGCCAATGAAGGTAACAAGGCAAAGAGGGAAAGAAAGAAGGCAAAGAGGCACGACGCCCAAATCAGCTTGGCACCGGAAGAGTAGTGATCATGATGGCGCACAAAGGCGAGTTCAAGCCAACAGAGCCACGGGAAGTGGCAGGAACGTACGGCAACCAACTAGCATGCATCCTACAGGATACCACTAACATCAACGACACAAATGTACGAAAGAACAAACCTTTGCATCACATGATCCTAACTAGGTTGCATGCAAGATTGATGTTCTCGGGTCGGGATGAAGAGGTCGACCCATGGGATGATCCTGCCATGAAGAAAGTAAACAACAAAGCCCTAGTAAAGTTCAGCAACGCATTGAGCACTTGGAAAACTAGGGTGAAAAGGGCCATTGAAGTAGACCATCAAACCTATGCCCAGATTAAAGAAGACAATTCGACAATTTCGGAAGAGGACTTTGAAAAGTTCAAGGCCACTTCGGAGAAAGGCAAGCAGCTTCAGGCAAGGAACATGGGGAACCACCTCCTCGGAAGTCGTGGTTACACGGGAAAGAGGCCTGTGTGGGCGAAGGAGAACGCGAAATGTGAATGTCTAGGGCTCCCAGACCCCTTGGTTGGGTTCATCGACCAATAGGAGCATGACTTTATTAGGGCCCGGTTCTCGTGGGAGCCTATAAAAGGGAATTTTACATGGACGGGGCTACGAGGGAATTCATGAGAATACTGGTAATTATCATTTTACCACCTTATATTAGCTTCTAATCTAGTCAACTACATTCTAGTCACATTCGTAATTGATTCATGCTCATTTTGCAGAGAGAGTAACACAAGCTTGTAGCCGAAAGCGACTCATCGACTTAGTCGACTCATTCGTCAGAGAGGTACAAGTGGGACACCCCTTTCAACGGGGCCATCAACATAATGATGGGACACCTGGTGGATAGGCGGCCACAGTATGGACGTGTGCACGGCGCCGGAGACGGCGCCATGTGGAAGTACAACTATAGGGAGGACGCTGAGGCCAAAAAGAAGAGACAGAAGTTAAGTCAAGTGACTATCGACGAGAAGGTGGCACAGGCGCTCGAGAAAAACAAAGCTAAAACCGTAGCTGAGGCAACCTCGGAAGCGGTACCTTCTTGTAGAAATAATGTGGCATCCGTGTTGAAAAGCTTGATTCAACTATGATTAGTTGGGTGTAACAAAATCCACACCGCCCCAAACTGATTTTCCCATGCCCATCTTCACCGGGAGTAAGTTGTTCAACTTCGCACCCACATCCGTCCTGCTATGGCGACTGCATCCCCACCTATTCCAGCAGCACCTGGTCCCACCTCCACCCTTTGATAGCAGCCTATGCTCCATCTCTGGATTGAATGTCGGGCCATCAACATTCGCCAATTTGGATGCCCTAGTGGTAAATACGTGTCACATGCTCATCAACATAACAAATTAATCTTCAGTCCGCATTACCTTTTGGATCTTTGACACCGCACACAAGTCTTTTTGCAGTCCAACTCCATTCCGTGCACCCTCCTCTACCACATGAATGACAGGTTGGTGGATGTGGAGAAGGGTACTATAATGAAGCCCAAGGATTGCTTGTTCCATTGCCGGCAGATGCTCGGTAACGCCTTAAGGGTCTCCGTGGAAAATGTGAAACAGGGCTACGAGGGTTCGTGTCTTCCCATACAAATTGGTGGAGCAGAGGACGAGACACCGAGGCAGCTTGGCGAAGCCAAAAAATGGCCAATCATGTGGCCGAATAATCTTCTTCGTTTGGAGGTAGTCGGGAGCATACCAATGGGACCTGAGCAAGGTATGCCCACAACCCCACCTACGCAATTATGACCATCGTCTGTGCTGCTGGGTGAGGGCGAGCGACATAAGGAAGGGTTTTCAACCGTTTCGTTGACTGACAACGTCACCCCTATGGATGAGGAGATGAATCATGACATGAGGATGAGGACCCTCTCCAGTGGGGGCGTAGTGATGAGTCAGCCATATGAGCATGAGCTGGAGCAGGAACATCCTCGGGAGTGCAAGAAATATTTGTTCATGCAAGCCTCATAGGACACCCCTCCAGATGCCACCTCAACCCAAGCTCAACTAAGCCAAGGTGGTGTGATGTTGAGCCCAACAACACTAGGGGCGGTGGTCAAAGAGGGTTTGACAAATCACCCACCAGCACCTAAGCACACCAAGAAGAAGCAAAGGAAGAGACCGACAAAGAAAGTCCCGTCTGCCGCCAAAGCTGCCAAAGTGGCTTCGAGCAGCCAGCCATCTACACAAACCTGGGTTGCGGAAAGTGTACTGATGAGAGGTGCAACATCTATCCATGTCGTGGAAGAGTCAATGTTACCAAAGGATGCGCTAGTTTCCATAAATTTGGAGACTACATGACCATGTGATGTCAGCGAGGAGAAGCCTTCTTTCCTCGAATTATCAAGGATACTCGCTTTATACGGTCCATGTGTCATTTCATGGCAAGGAGTACATCCACAACTTCCCTACATACCTATTCCTCCTGCGTTTTGACTACATCTTCGAGATGTTTCTAATGAAGCGGCTCGATTTTACGTTCATCCGGCTTTATGCACTACATATGAACTTCATCATCAGGAGAGAGCAAATCAACGGTCTTGCGGTCGCGGACCCGTACTACATGCATGAGGGATTCTTATCAATCGACGAAGCGAATTGTAAATATACAACGAAGTATATCAAGGGGTTCATGCTCAACAATAAGGACAAGGAAGCAGTTCTTGTACCTTATTATCCTGGGTAAGTCATCCACGGATAGCCACTATAGCACATACATCCTTTCATTCATTTCAATCATTACTTTGGATGCATGGAGGCTAACTTATTATGTATTTATTTTGCCCGGTGACGTGGGCATCATTACCATTGTTCTTTAACCGTGTTTCT
Source organism: Hordeum marinum (assembly GCA_022496015.1). NCBI lineage: Eukaryota > Viridiplantae > Streptophyta > Magnoliopsida > Poales > Poaceae > Hordeum > Hordeum marinum. The sequence goes on from CM039678.1 coordinate 340,229,153, forward strand.
CCCATGCTCTGTATTTGGACCCGTCCATGACCATGAAGAAGAAAGATTACACACACATCAAGTATGTTCTAGACAGAGCTCTCCTGGGATTCAACATGCGGGGTGGCAGTATCCAATTCAAGAAGACATATAAGGGCGCGGTGTGTTTCAGCGATAAGACCGACTTCTGGCGCATCCAGCGACCAACAATAAGTAATAGGGATGGATACTACATCATCCATATAATATTTGAGTACCTAAGGATCAATAGTTGCTTCACATGACATCTTCATCTGATGACCATATCCAGAATGCGGTGAAGCCTTAGGAACCATACATGATCATCAACTACAAAATAAATTCTACCGCATCTAGTAGGAAATTGCATCGACATCATTAAAGACGTCATCGAAGAGAATGGGATGTTTTATGGCGGCCCAATATCGCGGGCCGACATCCGGACCCGCATAGTCCTACAACGTCAAGACATCACACCTTTCGCCAAGCTGGGGTGCATCCTCCCGGATATGGACAGATGGGATGAGTGCACTGCTTAAACGATGAAACTTTGTATGTTTAGTTCTTAATTTCTCTACAATCGAATCTTTGCATTTCTCTGTACAACATAACCATTAGATGTAAACGCTACTACACTCTAGTTAGTTAGTTTGGGTATGAAAAAATTTCATTAACTCTATTTATGTTGCTTGTATATGGTAACTCTTACTCTCCACAGTCCAATGTTGTATATTATGTTGCACATTATTGTGAAATTCACTTGATGATATATGCATCTTTGAGAGATACATAGATCATTAATGTGGCTTGAGACTGCGTCGGTATTTCCCCAAAGAGGAAGGGATGATGCAACACAGCAACGGTAAGCATTTCCCTCAGTTATGAAACCAAGATATCAATCCATTGAGGAAGATAACTTACCCGCGTAAACATCACATGCACACAAACAACAAATACTTGCAACCCGACGTGAAAGAGAGGTTGTCACGCTCTCTATGATAATAAGATAGATTAGGTAATGATAGATAGGAGAGATAGATCTCGGAAGAACACAAAATAAAAAGAGTAAATATGCAGCAATATATTTTTGGGTTTTTGGTTTTGTAGTGCGAAAACGAAGATTGCAAAAATGTAGGTCGGAAAGCAATATGATGGAAAACTAGACCCCGGGGCCGTAGGGTTCACTAGTGGCTTCTCTCATGAGTATAGCACATGGTGGGTGAACAAATTACTGTAGGGCAACTGCTAGAAAATATAATAGTCATGACGATATGCAAGGCAATGATTATTACATAGGCATCACATCCAAGATAAGTAAACCAACTCCTGCCTGCATCTATACTCCACACATCGACCGCTATCCAGCATGCATCTAGTGTATTAAGTTCTTGGAAAAACGGAGTAATCAATAAGAACGATGACATGATGTAGACAAGATCTATTCATGTAAGAACAGACCCCATCTTGTTATCCTTAATAGCAACCATACATGTGTATCTTGCTGCCCCTTCTGTCACTCAGAAAGAACACCGAAAGATCAAACCCATCACAAAGCACCTATTCCCATGGCAAGAAAAAAAAATCTAGTTGGCCAAACTATACCAAAGATTCAAAAAAGAAATACAAGGCTATAAGCAATCATGCATATGGTATATCAAAGAAGACTCAAATAATTTTCATGGATAGAAACTGATCATGAACTCAAAATTCATCGGATCCCAACAAACACCCCACAAAAGTTTACATCAAATAGATCTCCAAGAGACCATTGTATTGAGAATCATAAGCGAGAGACAGGAATCCATATAGCTACTGCCTATGGACCCATAGGTCTATGGTGGACTACTCATGCATCATCGGAGAGGCACCTATGATGAAGATGAACCCCTTCATGATGGTGTCTAGATTGGATCTCAAGGTTCTGGAACTTGCGATGACCGAAATTGTGTTTCGTCAACTCGCCTAGGGTTTCCAGAATATTTGGGAATTTATAGGCATCAGAGGCGGTGCAGAGGGGTCCCAAGAAGGGCACAACCCACCAGGGTGCATGCAGGCCCCCCGGGCGTGACCTGGTGTGTTGTGGTCTCCTCGGCCCACTCCCCCGACAGTTCTTTGGTCCATTGGGTGACTTCTGGTCCAGAAAAATGTCCAAAAAGTTTCGTCATGATTGGACTCGGTGTGAATTGATTTTCTATGAAGTAAAACAAGCAAAAACACCAACTGGCACTTTGTCACTATCTCAATAGGTTAATCCCAAAATGTTATATAAAGTGGTAATAATATGATGGTAAAACATCCAAGAATGATAATATAATAGCATGGAACAAGCAAAGATTATAGATACATTAGGGACGTATCAACATACTCAAGCTTAATTCCTACTCGTCCTCGAGTAGGTAAATGATAAAAACAATTTTTTTGATGTGGAATGCTGCCTAACATTTTCATCACATTCTTTTCTTTTACATAGCATGGACATTTGGACTTATAATGATTCAAAACAATAGTCTAGTTTTAACATAATGACTTCAATACTCAAGCATGTCAACAAATAGCCATGTCTTTCAAAATATCAACACTAAAGAAAGTTATCCCTAGCCCATCATGCTTAATCATTGATCCATTCATGAAACACACTAAAATATTAGCTATGCCCAATGCTCAAGTATGATCATAGTGCCCCTAGTTTGTGCTTATAAGATAAGATTGAGACTCAAAGCAAACAATAAAAATTGCATAAAGTAAATGGATAGGCCCTTCGTAGAGGGAAGTAGGGATTTGTAGAGGTGCCATCGCTCAAATGTTTAAATTGAGAGAGAAAAAATATTTTGGGTGGCATGCTTTTCCTGTGAATGAAAACGACAAAGTAGCTCACAATACTTTCGATGCTAGATATATCATAGGCGGTTCCCAGACAGAAAATAAAGTTTGGTCCTTTTTCCACCAAACTTTCACTTTCCATGGTGGGCCGTATCCACGGTTGCCTTCCATACCAACACTTTCCAAGGAATTTATTATTTGACAACATAAAGTAAATATTTTTTACTTTTCATTTAGGGAATGGGTATCCCTATTACTGTCGCACTCTCGTGCAATGACAACTGAATAAACACTTAGCTTGAGAATAACACATCTAGCATGAAAAATATTGGATACTCCCCACCGTTTCATGAGTGGAACGAGCACACGAAAGAGAAAATTTATTTTGAAAATCTAGAGATCGCACATGCAAATTTGCTTGGAATGGCATGGAAATACCGCATATAGGCAGGTATGGTGGACTCATAAGACAAACCTTGGTTTAATGATTTTGGATGAACAAGTAGTATTTCTACTTAGTACAAGTGAAGGCTAGCAAATAGATTGGGAAGTGATCAAACCATGAAATGAAAATTCACATAAGTGAGCATTCAACATAACTAACACCAAAAAATGCACCAAAAGTAGGATGTAACTTCATTGCATAACTATTGACTTTCGTGCATGCATACGGAATCACAAACCTTAACATCAATATTCCTACTAAGCATAATTACTCATCAACATGACTCACATATTACTATCATCATGTTTCAAAACTATAACAAGGAATCAAGTTTAATCTTTCCAATGATCTTCATGAAAGTTTTATTATATCCTCCTTGGATATCTATCACTTTGTGACTCGTTTCATATATTGCCATTGCTTTTTGGCAAGCTCAAAAAAATTAATTGAAGCACATGAGCATAAATATTTCATCTCTCAAAAAGGTATAAGTGAAGCATGAGAGGATTTCTTCAAATTTCCTAACTCTCAAATTAATCTAAGTGAAGCATGAGAGTATTTCTACAAAATTTTCCAAGCACACCGTGCTCAAAAAGATATAAGTGAAGCACTAGAGCAATTTCTATAGCTCAAAAAAGTTTAAGTGAAGCACATAGAACAATTCTAACAAATGATAGCATAATTTTGGCTCTCTCAAATATACTTGGCCATTTCTTGGTCCGGGCCAAAAAAAGCGAGCGCTAAAAAACCAGACCCGAGCCTGGCCCGGCCCGACCATCAGGCCTGTTTTTGGGCCCAAGCCTGGCCCGAGCCCGAAAAAGCCCGGCCCGGCATAGGCGTAAAGTCGGGTTTCATTGGGCCCGAGCCTGGCCTGGCCCGACCACTAGGCTCAAAATCTAGTCCCGAGCCCGACCCGTGGGCAAGGTCGGGCCGGGCCGGGTCGGGCTTTTTTGGGCCGAGCCGGCCGGGCCGGGCTGCCCATGGCTAGGGCTACTCTCAAATAGGTGTGTAAAACAAGGATACAAAGGAAAAACTAACAAACAAAGCAAGCAAAGATACAAGACGCTCCAAGCAAAACACATGATATATGACGAATAAAAATATAACTCCAAGTAAAATACTGATGGTCGTTAGAAGAAAGAGGGGATGACACTTGGGGGCATCCCCAATCTTAGTTGCTTCTTTTTATTTGGATATATCTTTGGGATGCGGTAGCATCCCTAAGCTTAGGCTTTTACTACTCCTTATTCCTTCATCCATCGTGATCTCACCCAAAACTTAAAAACTTCAGTCACACAAAACTCAACAAAATCTTTGTGAGATCCGTTAGTATAAGAAAGCAAATCACTACTTTAGTTACTGTTCCAAAACCATTCATATTTTATTATTGAATTATACCTACTGTATTTTAACTTTACCATGGCTTATACCCCCAATACAAACCATATATTCATCAAAACAAGCACACAATGCAACGAAAACAGAATCAGTCTTAAACAGAATAGTCTGTAGTAATCTGTACTCTAATCGTATTTATGGAACTCTAAAAATTATGAATAATTAGGAAAGCATAATTAATTCTTATATAAATACTGTGTTAAATTTTTAGCTCAATATCTCCTTCTAGTAAAAAAGTAAAATTCATATACTGGATGCAAAATTTCTGTTTCTGATTCAGTATCAGTTCTACTCATGCCATGAATCATCCTAAAGGGTTTACTTGGCACAAAAACTAAATAAACCATAAAATAACAATAATAACAGAGACATAATTGTGTCAACACACGAAAACAGAAAGGAAAGGACAAAAATATTTTATTCAATGGGTTGCATCCCAACAAGCGTTGTCGTTTTACACCCCTAGCTAGGCATAATGATATCAATGATGCTCACATAAAAAGTAGTAATTTAAATATTCAAAAGATAATCATGAATAGCATGAAAAACACATTTAATTCTAACACACTTACTATGTATAGGGATTTTGTGAGCAAACGATTTACGGGAAAAAGAATCAACTAGCATAGGAAGGCAAAACAAGCATAACTTCAAAACTTTCAACACATAGAGAGGAACCTTGATATTATTGCAATTCCTACAAGCATATGTTCCTCCCTAATAATAATTTTAAGTAGAATCTTGAAGGAATATCACAATATAACTATCACATAAAGCATTGTTTTCATGATCTACAAGCATAAAAGTCTTACAATCTTCCAAGGTAGTGGGATTAACATTAACTAAAGTCATGACCTCTCCAATCCCACTTTTATCAAAAAAATCATAAGATTGAACACACTCCAAATATGTGGGATTATATTTTTACCTAAATTTGATGATCTCCCAAACCCACTTTAGATGCTATTGCAAACATTATTATCAATAACATATTCAACATGAGGCTCAAATAAATTCTCAAGATCGTAAGAAGCATTATCACCCCAATCATGATCATTGCAATAAGTGGACATGACAAAATTATCATCCACAAGCTTGTAGTTTTGCATATCATTAAAATAATTTAAATTAATATAATTTATAGTAACATCATTGAAATCATGCTTTTCAATCAAGGAGCTATCATGTATCACCTTATAAATTTCTTCTTTCAACACTTCATCAAAAATTTCAGATTCATGATTTTCAAACAAAAGTTCATAGAGATAATTTGTCCTTTTGAAAAGATTAGCAAGTGTATGAGGATTCATATCAATAGAGTTTTAGCAAGCGAAGATGCAAGCAAATAGAAGGCACATGGCAACACACACAAAGATAGTAAACAAGATATTTGACGTGAAAAAACAAAACGAAAAAGAGGGAGAATAAAAAGGAATTTTTGTGAAGTGTGGGAGAGGAAAATGAGAGGCAAATGGAAAATAACATAATTTCAAGGAGATGAGATTTGTGATTAGGAACCTGGTGGATGAGATTGCTTCCTCCCCGGCAACGGCACCAGAAATTCCTTTCACGTGGCTTGAGACTACGGCGGTATTTCCCCAAAGAGGAAGGGTTGATGCATCACAACAACGACAAGTATTTCCCTTAGTTATGAAACTAATGGTATCATTCCATAGAGGAAGATCATGCACCCATGTAAACAGCACCTGCACACAAACAAAAAATACTTGCAACCCGATGCGAAAGAGAGGTTGTCACGCTCTCTACGCTAATAAGATAGATTAGGTAATGATAGATAGTAGAGATAGATCCGGAAAGAACACAAAATAAAAGGAGTAAATATGCAGCAATATATTTTTTGGTTTTTGGTTTTGTAGATCTGAAAACAAAGATTGCAAAAACATAGATCAGAACGCAATATGATGGAAAACTACACCCGGGGGCTGTAGGGTTCACTAGTGGCTTCTCTCATGAGTATAGCGCACGGTGGGTGAACAAATTACTGTTGGGCAGTTGACAGAAAATAGAATATTCAGCATGATATCCTAGGCAATGATCATTATATAGGCATCACATCCAAGATAAGTAGACCGACTCCTGCCTGCATGTACCACTATTACTCCACACATCGACTGCTATCCAACATGCATATAGTGTATTAAGTTCATGGAAAATGGAGTAATGCAATAAGAATGATGACATGATGTAGACATGAACTATTCATGTAAGAATAGACCACATCTTCTTATCCTTAATAGCAACAATACATGTGTGTCTTGCTGTCACATCTGTCATTGGGAAAGAACACCACAAGATCAAACCCATGACAAAGCACCTCTTCCCATGGCAAGAATAATCAATCTAGTTGGCCTAACTAAACCAAATATTTGAAGAAGAAATACGAGGCTATAAGAAATCCTGCATATAATAGATAAAAGAAGACTCAAATAATATTCATGGATAGAAATTGATCATGAACTCAAAATTCACCGGATCTCAACAAACACACCGCAAAAGTTTACATTAAATAGATCTCCAAGAGACCATTGTATTGAGAATCATAAGAGAGAGAGGAAGCCATCTAGCTACTACCTACGTACCCGTAGGTCTATGGTGGACTACTCACGCATCATCGGAGAGGCACCTCTGATGAAGATGCACCCCTTTGTGATGGTGTCTAGATTGGATCTTGAGTTTCTGGAACTTGCGGTGGCCGGAATTGTGTTTCGTCGACTCCCCTAGGGTTTTTGGAATATTTGGGAATTTATAGGCATCAGAGGCGGTGGAGAGAGGTCCAAAGGAGGGCACAACCCACCAGGGCACGTGCAGGCCCCCCAAGCGCGACCTGGTGGGTTGTGGTCTCCTCGGCCCACTCCCCCGAGACTTCTTTGGTCCATTGGATGTATTCTGGTCCAGAAAAAATGTCCAAAAAGTTTCATGGCGATTGGACTCCGTTTGATATTGATATTCTGTGAAGTAAAAAAGAAGCAAAAACAACAACTGGCTCTTTGGCATTATGTCAATAGGTTAGTCCCAAAAAAGATATAAAGTGGTAATAAAATGATTGTAAAACATTCAAGAATGATAATATAACAACATGGAACAAGGAAAAATTATAGATACATTGGAGGCATATCAATCATCGATGGTGAGGTGGTATGTTATGTACATAGGGATGGTTCCAAGAATGTATGAGGTGTGGCCAGAGTGTCAGGCCCAAGTTTATCGCTTCCCGGGCGGCATCCATACAATGTTTGGTATTAGAAGCAAGGTGGAATCTAGTTACTTGAGGTGGACGCTAGCGTGAGAGAGAAATCAGAACTGACGCCTCAAGAACTACAACATAATCCCTCTTTTGCTGATCGTGACCACCCTTCTCTTGTATGCGATCATAACATAGCTAGGTTACATATATGATGAAATATGACTGTGACCATGGGTACTTGCATGTATTTGATACATGTAACAAACTATATCGCTATATTTCGAGACATGTGTTCGACAGTGAGTGATGATGATGATATGAGATGATAGACTTAGTTTTGTTCATCATTGCCAACGATTAGACATTTTGGTGTCATGTCTGTTTCAATGAATATGCATGTTGTTATTGAATAGAAGATGTATCCGTTTAAATAGAGCAAAATAACCAAGAAAAATCATAAAGAACTAGTAGTAGAGCCGGACCAGGGATTACCAACAGTGCTGGTTTAACAATAGCACTGTGAGCCTACACACGCTGCAGATAGTTAGCAGTAGCGCTTGTATAAGGAGCATTACTGATATGTGATTTTACCAGTAGCGCTGGTACAAAAGCGCGATACTACAAAAAATTAGTTGTAGCACTGTAGCGGTAGCATGCCTCCAGCGGTACTGGCACTGAAAACCTCGTGCTACTACTAGTTCTATAAACGACCTGGGTATCTACCCGAGCTACAATACTGCGTCCAAAGATCACATGAAACTATGAGAGTACATTCAAAGATGGACCACTTTGCACAACTCGGTGGGAAATGTGACCGAGCACCAATAGATCCGCACCTTCAAGGAAGGCGTCAAATACAAGGAGCTTACACTCATGTTTGGTCGCTCAGATGTTTACTCTATGAGTCGTATGTTGGAGATCTCCAATATTTATGCTAATAGCGAAGAGGATGACCGATTGAGAAGTGATAAATGTCGAATGGTGGCTATAACAATCAGTCAGGTCAGAACTGTGACAATAAAACTAATGGAAAAAAGAACAAGTAGAAGGCAAATAGACTGTATGGAGAAGAAGTTGCAACCCTAGCTAGTCCATTCAGAGGCAAAGGGGAGAAGAAAGAGTGGGTTCGAAGGAAAAAAGCCAATGTGTAGGAAGATATACTTGAAAAACCTTGCTAGATTCACACTAAGAAATATGTTGATGGCAACCTAGTCTTGCCCAAGCATACCACTTAGCAGTGTATGCTGCTAAAAATATGATGTTAGGAAAAGATGCACAATCGTATGGAAAAGACAAAGATGATGACGATGATGTGAAGTCCTCTAGTGGTTTTCCTGTGGAAGAAGGAGTTCTCTTGATTTTAACTAACCTCGAGTGCAAATGAGTTCTAAAATGCATCAATCGAGAAGTTAATACAGTTATGCCAGCCATTACCGAGTAATTGAAATAGTCCCAAAAAACCATAAGATTTGACCAAATGGATCACCTAACCCATATCCTTACCCCAGGAGGCATGCACTGATCACGAACCTTTGGACAATGGATTCCATATGAGAGAGGTCCTTTTGGATGGTGGCATTCGTATGAATATCATACATGCCACCATGCTAGAGAATATGAGCATTCCGATGTCCAAGGTGATCTTCGGTGCAATGCAGTTGCATGGTGTAAAGCCTAGAAAGAAGGCAAATTCACTCACACAAATCTCTCTAGAGGTTGTGTTCGAAGATTCCAAGAACTTTCGAAAGGATAAATTAACCTTTAAGGTGGTAGACCTTTAGAGAAAGTATCACGCCATCTTAGGGTGTCCTGCATATGCACGATTCATGGCATGACCATGTATGATCTGAAGCTAAAAATGCCTAGCCCGAATGGAGTCATCATGATGACTAGAGATCGAAAGAGGATCCAAGATTGCCTGCGGAGAGGTTCTACTACAACCAATGATCCTATAGATATGGCGGAGCTTTAATTATACATGATAATAGCCGACCTGAGTGAACTGCTGATAACAAAGAAGCGTGCCTCAGAATCAACATTTCAGTCAACTAGTGAGACCCAGATACAACAGGTTCATCGAAATGATCCAACCAAGATAGTCAATGTGGCAACATGTATGGGAGATAAATAGGAAGGCAATCTCATTTCGTTTCTCCCTGAGAACTGGGGCATCTATGCATGGAAGCCATCTGACATGTCGGATGTCCCAAGGAAACTGGCTGAGCATTGACTTAATGTGGATCAGAAGACTAAACCCGTCAATGAGTATGTGGATCGCTCCTCCAGGCATAAATGTATAGTGACTAGAAAATAAATATTCCGGCTGCTCACAGGAGAATTCATTCAGGAAGTTTAACACACCGAGTGGTTGGCAAATGTCATCATGGTCCAATAATAAGTCTCTTAGAATGTGTGTAGATTTCGAGCACTTAAATAGGGTATGTCCCAAAGATCATTTTCCACTTTCTCGCATTGACCATATGATACGTCTCCAACACATATGTAATTTTTTATTTTTCCCATGCTAACTGATTCTGAAATACTTTTTGGATATTTATTTACCAATTTATAATATTTTTGAGCAGTAACCTATTGACACAGTGCCCAATGTTAGTTCCTGTTTTCTGCGTGTTTTTGCCTTTCAGAGTTACCATACCAAACGGAGTCCAATTTCCCCGAAACATTTTGGTGATTTTTTTGGGACCAATACAAGACCTAGAAGCTTCGGAGGAGGGCCCGGAGGTGCACCAGGGGCCCACCACACATCCAGTTGCTGCCCTAGGGGGGCCATGACTAGATATGTGCTGCCCCTGGTGCTTCTCCCGACGTCGTTCTCTGGCCTATAAATTCACATATACCCTAGAAACACCAGAAGAAATCCTGAAACACTTTTTTGGCCACCACAAATCTTTGTTCCGACGGGAAGCCATCTACACCTCCGTTCCGGCAGCTTGCCGGAGGGGAGATCGATCAAGGAGGGCCTCTTCATCAAACTTGCCGCCCTAACCATGATGTGTGAGTAGTTCACCCTAGACCTATAGGTCCGTAGGTAGTACCTAGATGTCAATCTCTCTCTCTCGATCTTCTATACAATGTTCATCGCATCATTGGCTTGATCTATTTGATGTAATCCCTTTTTATGGTGTGTTCGTTGGGATCCGATGAATTGTGAGTTTATGTTCAGATTATTCGTGAAAAGTATTTGAGTCAAAACTGATTACTTTGATTCTTATTTGCATCATGATCATAGCTTCATAATGCTCTTCAATCTATTAAGATAATTTTGCCAACTAGATTGATATTTCTTCAGTTGGAGTAGTGCGTTGTAGTAGGTTCAACCTAACAAGTTTCTATATCCTAGTGACAGAAGGGGCCAAGTTGCCTCTTTGTGTTGTTGATACTAAGGATACAACGATGGGGTTTATTCATATTAGTTGTGTTTACTTTGTCTACATCATGTCATCATTCTCCAAGCATTACTGCGTTTATCATGAACTTAATACATAGAGAGGCAAGCATAGAAGCACTCTTGAAGTGGAGTAATAGTAGTAGGTGCAAGAAGAAGTTGGCCTATTTTCTTATGGACGTGATGAGTATATACACATGATCATTGCCGTGAGCATCACATAATTATTCACTTTTCTATTAATTGCCCAACAGTAATTTGTTTACCCACCTTATGCTTTGCTCATGAGAGATGCCACTAGAGAACTCTACGGCCCCCGGTTCTATTCACTTATAAAGTCACAAACACTATCATTACCTTGTTTTTATTTCTTACCTTTTATTTTATTTTGCACTTTACTATTATCTACAACTATCTACACAACTCATTTGCTCGCATCAAGGGGATTGACAACCCTCTTGACGACGTTGGGTGCAAGTTGTTTGTTCTTTTGTGTGAAGCCGCTGAAGACGGTTCAGAATTGGTATTCCTATTGGTTTGATAAACATTGGTTTAACAACTAAGGGAAATACTTACCCACTTTGTGTTGCAATTACCCATTGCTCTTCATGGAAAACCCAACGCAGATCACGAATATTAGGAAGGATTTCTGGCGCCGGTGTCGGGGAATACCATCACCAACTATGAAGTAACTTCACACAAATTTTCATTCACTTTTTCTTATTTTTATTTTCTGTTATATATAGTTTGTCTCTTAAAAATCAAAAATACAAAAATATTTACCTTTGCTAGTTACTAGTTTGCTTCTCGTTTACTTCACTAGTTTGCTAGTTTTCTTGTCTCGTCTCTAGTTTGCTTGCTAGCCTAGCTATGCCATATTTATATTTATCATAAAAGAAAAGAAAGTATAAAGAAAAAAATAAATATAAATAGATCCTCATCCACTTGTTAATCTTTTCAAAAGTCCCGATTATGTTGAAACAATTGCTAGTGAGAGTTCACTAGATTATCTTTATGAGGTCTTGTTTGAAAACCATGAATCTAAAAATTGTGAAATTCATAATGTGATTCATGATAGTTACTTGAATTAAAAGCATGATTGGTATGTTGTTAGTATGGATTCTCTCAATATCCATGATGCTAATGATATGCAAAAGCACAAGCTTGGGGATGCTATGCTTGATGAAGATCATATTTTTTGTCCCCCAGGTTTTGGTGAGCAAATTTATTATGATGATTGCATACCTCCTATTTATGATGAATGTGGTGATGACACATATTCTATAATTGGTAATGATAACCATGAAACTTTTCATCATTATGTTAATATTCAATTTGGCTATAACAATCAAGTGTCACGTGATAGTTATTTTGTTAAGTTTGCTCCCACTACCATTAATGAAAAGGAGTTTGCTTATGTGAAGAGTGATAAATTTTCTATGCTTGTAGATCATGAAAATAATGCTTTATGTTATAGTTATATTATGAGATTCCTTCATAATGCTACTGAAAATTATTATGAGGGAGGAACATATGCTTTTAGACATTGCAATATATCAAGTTTACTCCCTATGTGTTCAAAGTTTTGAAGTTATGCTTGCTTTGCCATCCTATGCTAGTTTATTCTTGCTCTCATAGATTGTTTGCTCGTAAAACCCCTATGCATAGGAAGTATGTTAGACTTAAATGTGTTCTTCATATGTCTTACGATGCTCTCTTTGTACTTTAACTCTTGTGTTTTATGTGAGCATCATTATTATCCTAAGCCTATCTTGATGGTTGTAAATAAAGAGCTTGTTGGGAGACAACCCAATAGTTATCATTTATGTCGGTGCACTAGAGTTTTGGGTACTCAAGTGACCCTTACTCGTGCACGGGCAGTATTAGCCACCCTGGCGGCAAGGCCCGGCAAGGAGCTGCCATTTACAAGCATAGAAGACTTCCGGACGGAGAAGAACCGACAAGACCCGACAAGGCGAAGCCTCGGTAAGGCCCCGCCAGCACACAGGCCAGGTGTCGCCCCGCCTGGTTACGTGTCGCGGTGCCGGCGACTGAGGGGCTAAGCGGTGCCTATGGGACGGGCTCCTCTCCCATCCCGCAGGCTAACAGAGATGCCTCACGGCACATTAAATGCGCCTGTCCTACGCCGTCAGTGTTAGGTATGATAACACTGTAGCTCTGTACACCCCATGTACGCACTTTACGCTACCGTTGGGATCCATTTTTCATATCAAAGGAGGCCCAGGGCGATACGGTAGGGGACTTTTTTTGGACGACTTTTGGAGGTTCCACACTTTCGGACTACAGATCTTGACCACTGTAGCTAGAACCCTCAACACACCGATAATACACCCATGCAGGAGTAGGGTTTTAAACATCCTTGGTGCCCAAACCTGGGTACAAATCCCACGCGTCTGTCTCTTCGATCCGCTCTCTATGCCATCCTCCTCCCCGTCGAACCGAAAAGGGATCCTTGGATCCCATATGTGTCATCACCGCCGACATTTATTTCTGATCTTGTGTGATAAAATGATTGTTGCCTCTGTAATGATTATGTTTTTATGTTTTAATTAGTGTTTGTACCAAGTAAATCCTTTGGGATGACTCACAAGATGAGTAGAAATGATGCTGAATCTGAAACCAAAACTTTGACTCCAGTGCAGTAATTTTCAATTTTGACTGGAGCATGATAATGATCTGAAATTTTAACACAATATTGCTATACAAATTTATTATGTTTTACTAAGTTTTCAGAACTGTGAGAGTTACATAAGTATTGTATCTTTACAGATTGCTACAGACTGTTCTCTTTTAAAGAGATTATGTTTTGCTTGCATAGTTTGCTTGTTTTGATTATGCCATGGATTATATCGGGGAGTGTAAGTTATGGAGAAGTTAGAATACAGTACCTATTATGTAAAAATTAATTTGAATCAATTTATAACAGTACCTCAAGTATTCAATATGTTTGTTATACTAACGGATCTCACGAAGTTTTGTTGAGTTTTGTGTGACTGAAGTTTTCAAGTTTTAGATGTGATCACGATGGACTACGGAATAAGGAGTAGCAAGAGACCAAGATTTGGGATGCCCAAGGCACCCCAAGTACAATTACAAGGAGACTCAAGTATCTAAGCTTGGGGATGCCCTAGAAGGCATCCCCTCTTTCGTCTCAATCGATCGGTATGTCACTTGGAGCTATATTTCTGTTCATCACATGATATGTGTTTTGCTTGGTGCGTTGTTTGCTTTTGTTTGATTTTACTTTCAGTTTGTAACAATTATCATTTTGTGGAAACACTTATTTGAGAGAGACGCACCTTCATGATAATTTTCTAGAATACATATGTGCTTCACTTATATATTTTGAGCTCGGCCGTTGCTCTAGTACTTCACTTATATCTTTTTGAGCATGGTGGCATGTAGGTTTATAGAAATAATATGCACTCTTTATTCACTTATATTTGTTTGAGAGCTGAGCAATAGTGATAGTAATGTTCATGGGTCATAAGACTAGTCCAAGAATGTTAAATATTCAATGAATGATAATCAAAACCATTGTGTAGCACACATAGAGAAGTTGTGGGTTAATGACATTGATGTGGTAATATGAAAAAGGTGTGAGTCCAAAGTTGTTGATTTGTAGAAGTGTCAAGATTAAGAAGTGTTAACTTGTTATTCATCTAAAAATTAAATAGGCATGGTGATGATGTGTGAGTATTTATGTTCCTTGTTGAAATCCTAGTGTTGTTTTGAGTCGGAGGCGCACGATGGTTAACTCTTACCAACCTCCTCCCTCGGGGCATGCAAGGAGTACTTTGATGTGTGATAAAACTAATAAAACTTTGCAATAATTATTTGAGTTATTTATGACTAATGTGACACGATGGACATACACATCTCCACCTTCTCATATTTTCTAGCCTCTTCGGTACCGTGCATAGCCCATCCTCACCTTGAGGATCGGTGCAAATATTCGCCGATGCATCCAAACCCCGTGACATTCATATGCTCTGTTACCCATAAGCCTCATTATATCTTCCTCAAAACAGCATCCACACCTACCTATTATGGCATTTCCATAGCCATTTCGAGATATATTGCCACGCAAATTCCATCGCCATTTCATATGACAAGATCCTTCATCATCATAATGATTTGCATGATCATATAGAGCTGACATGGTATTTGTGGCAAAGCCACCGTTCTTCATATTTTTGGTACATGTCATGATAGACCATTGCACATCCTAGTACACTGCCAGAGGCATTCATACAGAGTCATATCTTCCTATCAGTTCTTCATGTTGAGTTGTAAGTAGATAAAAGTGTGATGATCATCATTATTAGAGCATTGTCCCAGTGAGGAAAGGATGATGGAGACTATGATTCCCCCACAAGTAGGGAAGAGACTCTGAATGAAAAATGAAATAAAAATGGGGGAGGTCAAATGAGCCCACCATATAAAAAAGAAGAGAAAATGGGGGAGGCAAAAAAAAGAGAAAATCCCACCATAAAAAATAAAAAATAAAATGAGAGAAAACTGAGAAGGTACTTTGCTACTATCGTTTACCACACTTGTGTGTCAAAGTGACACCATGTTCTTCATATAGAAAGTCTCCTATGTTGACACTTACATATGCTAGCGGGAATAACCTTTTCATATAATAAACATGGCTTGTATATTCCTACGACGGGCTTCCTCAAATGCCCGAGGTCTTCATGAGCAAGCAAGTTTGATGCACACCCACTTAGCTTCAGTTAAGCTTTCATACACTTATAGCTCTAGTGCATCATTTGCATGGCAATCCCTACTCCTCGCATTGATATCTATCGATGGGCACATCCATAGCTCGTTGGTATGCCTAGTTGATGCGGGTCTGTCTTCTCCAGTTTTTACCCCTTTGATACCTACCACCATATTCTATTCCACCTATGTGCTATGTCCAATGGTTAACGCTCATGTATTGCATGGAGAATAAAATGTTGACGTATATTGAAAAAGTATGATCCGATTGTCTAACTTGGACACTGTGGTGCTTAACATTTGTATCTATGTGGTGAAGATGGAGTCATGCCTTGCTTATATAATAAGATGAATGGGGGCAAACATTCTTTTAGGATCGTATACTTTGAAAGATCAATTATTTTGTTTCTTATACTTATAAATATTACTATGTTAATGTTTGTTAATTCATCATTTCTCAATGAGCATACATACCAAAGATTACATAATGGGTAGAATGTCAAAACAAAAAATCTTTTTATCATTTACCTACTCGAGGATGAGCAAAAATTAAGCTTGGGGATGCTAATATGTCTCCAGCATATCTATAAATTTTTATTGTTCCATGCTGACATATTATCATTCTAGGATACTTTTTGGGTATTTATTTATGAATTTATAATAATTTTGAGCACTAACCTATTGACACAGTGCCTAGTGCAAGTTCATGTTTTCTACGTGTTTTTGCCTGTTTAGAGTTACCATACCAAAGGGAGTCCAATTGCCAGGAAACGTTTTTGTGATTCTTTTGGACCAATACAAGACCTAGAAGCTTTGAAGGAGGGCCAGGAGGTGCACCAGGGGCCCACCCCACATCCAGCCGCCGCCCCAGGGATGTGGTGGCCCTCTGGAGCGTCTCCTGACATCGTTCTCTGGCCTATAAATTCAAAAATACCCTAGAAACACCAGAAGTGCTCCCGAAACACTTCCGCTGCCGCAAGTCTCTGTTCCGACGGGAGGCCATCTACACCTCTGTTCTGGCACCCTCCTGGAGGGGAGATTGATCATGGAGGGCCTCTTCATCAACCTTGCTGCCCTCACCATGATGTGTGAGTAGTTCACCATAGACCTATGGGTCCATAGATAGTACCTAGATGGCAATCTCTCTCTCTGTCTCTCGATCTTTAATACAATGTTCATCGCATCTTTGCCTTGATCTATCCGTTGTAATCCCTTTGTATGGTGTGTTTGTTGGGATCCGATGAATTGCGAGTTTATGTTCAGATTATGCATGAAAAGTATTTGAGTCAAACCTTATTACTATGATTCTTATTTGCATGACCATCATAGCTTCGTAATGATCTTCGATCTATTGAGATAGTTTGGCCAACTAGATTGATATTTCTTCAGTGGGAGTGGTGTGTTGTAGTAGGTTCAACCTGATGATTTTCTATATCCCAGTGACAGAAGGGGACAAGTTGCGTCTTTTTGTTGTTGCTACTAAGGAGGAAATGATGGGGTTTATTCGTATTAGTTTAGTTTACTCTGTTTGTCATGAACTTAATACGTAGAGAGGCAAGCATAGAAGCGCTCTTGAAGTGGAGTAATAGTAGTAGGTGCAGGCATGAGTCAGCCTATTTGCTTATGGATGTGATGCCTATATACACATGATCATTGTCGTGAACATCGCATACTTATTCACTTTTCTATCAATTGCCCAACAGTAATTTGTTTACCCACCATATGCTTTGCTCATGAGAGATGCCACTGGAGAACTCTATGCCCCCCCGGGTCTATTCACTTATAAAGTCACGAACGCTATCATTACCTTGTTGTTATTTAGTACCTTTTATTTTATTTTGCACTTTACTATTATCTATAATTATCTACACAACTCACTTGCTTGCATGGATGATATTTTATGTTATTTTATGTTGACATTTATATGGATGATATTGTCGTTAAGTCTAAGAATGGGTCCGACCTCTTAGCAAATCTAATAAAAACTTTCAAAAATCTCCGAGCATTTGAAATTAAACTTAATTTAGGCAAATGTGTTTCTGATGTTCTAGTGGGTAAATTTCTTAGTTTCCTAGTTTTTGAATGGGGAATCAAGGCTAACTCACAGAAAATTGGTGCCATCATTCGAATGAAGAAATCAGAAATGCTACACGACATAAAATGGATTGTTGGTTTCCTTGCAGCTCTCAGCAATTTTATTTCTAGACTAGGGGAGAAGGCCTTGCCTCTCTACTAACCGATGAATATTTTTGATAAGTCCAAGTGGACCGATGAACCTCAAGTAGCCTTTGAAAAACTAAAGAAGACGCTCTCCATGCAGCTGATGCTCGCTGCCCCGACAAAAAAAGAGCCTTTGCTCTTGTACATTGGTGCAACAAGTCAATTCGTGTGCGTAGTTCTCACAATGGAGGGTGATGAACAAGGCAAAGCCCTAAAACTTCAATGTCCAATTTATTACATATCAGAAGTTTTGACTCCTTCCAAGAAACTATATCCACATTATCATAAGATAGTATATGGTATTTATGTAGCAGCAAAGAAGATGGTCCATTACTTCCAAGCAACTCAGTCACAATTGTTAGTGATGGGCCACCCTCAGAGATCTTGAACAACAGAGATGAACAAGCCGAGTGTCTAAATGGACCATATAATTGTTGCGTCTTAACATCAAATTTGAAGTGAAGTAAGTAATTAAGTGTCAAGAGCGTGTGTGTTTTATAGCAGAGTGGACCAAAACCCAGCAACCACAAGCATCAAAATAGTCTGATCATTGGACCATATTTTTTATGGATCTAAAATGCTAGCTAACTCGGGGGAGTAGAGTGGTCCTAGTCTCTCCTATAGGTGATAAACTAATCTATGTTCTATAATTCACTTCACCACCTCTAACATTGAGGCCGAGTATGAGGCTTTGTTGTACGATTTGCATATGGCCATTTCACTCAGTTTTCAACATCTCATGGTTTATGGAGATTCTGTCTTAGTAGTTAATCAGGTCAAGAGGGAATGGGACATACGCTCTCCAACAATGACTGTGTACTACAATGCAGTAAGAATCTTGAGAAAAACTTTGACAGGCTAGTGCCCAGAGCTTAGAGTCAAGCAAATGATGTCCTCGAAAAGTTGTTCTCCACTCAGAAGATTGTTTCTAAGGATATTTTTCTTGATCATCTCAACTCCCCAACTATCAAGGAGAATCCATTCAATGAAGATCCCCAGTCACCAGTCGAAACATCAATTTCTACATGAGTTGAGATTCCATCAAGAATTGATTTGGTCAAAGAGGTACTAATTGTTACTCTCGAGTTGATTTTAGCCTACCTTGCCTATCTTTTTCAGCAAGAGCTTCCATAATATGAATTCAAATCCAAGCATGTCGTCTGATGATCAAATGCATATAATGTCATGGGAGGGAAGCTTTACAAGGAAAACGTCAATGGGGTACACCAATGTTGCATTTCTCCAAAAGAAGGTCACTAGATCTTGCTAGAAATTCACTGGTTGTCATGCGTCCTCCTCAACACTGGTTGTCAAAGTGTTCTGAGTGTTTTTTTGGCTTAGTGCTCATGATGATCCCAAGGAATTAGTTGAGATATGTACGACTTATCAATTTTATACCAATAAACCTCACAATCCAACATCTGTGTTGAAAACCATCCTGCTTACTTGGTCGTTCATAGTTTGGGGTTTAGATATGGTCGGACCATTCCACACAGGTGCTAGTGTCTTCATTTATCTATTGGTATTTTTTACAAGTTCACTAGATGGATAGAAGAAAGGGCCATAAAAACTAGAATCTAAAACATCCATCAAGTTTGTGAATGAGACCATTTGTAGATATGGAGTACCTCATAGCATTGTTATAGATCATGGATCTAATTTTTATTCGGACGAGTTCAAATCCTTCTGTCGATCGCAAGATACTCGGGTGGATTCTACTACCATAGCACATCCACTAGTCAAGTTACAAGAGCAAATAGCATGATTCTCCAAGGTTTAAAACCACGCCTAAAGTGAGACCTGACTCATGTAGTAGGTGCTTGGGTCACTAAATTTCCTTATGTCCTATGGGGACTTAGAACGACCACTAATCTATCCACTAACTTTACTCCTTTCTTTTGAAAGACCTTCAACCCCCCCCCCCAAATTTTATTCAAAAAAGGAAACTGAAATTGCTTGTCAAGACTAGTTGATCCCCTCGAGGAGTAATATGAGCTTGCCTTAACCACGTCTAGTCACTGGTGCAACGACATGCTATACAAATGGTTTTAACCCCTTTCCAAGGCATAATTTTAAACCATTGCCTTGCATGTTTGGGTGATAGGGGGTCCTTCCCACACGACACAGAAAAATTGTCTGCGATAGTGACCGATGGTGCAGACGCTTTGCCAAATATAACTATGTGCAATGCAGGAACATAAACTACACACTATATTTTGGGCATATGTGTGGGATTGGGGATCAATCACACACGTCTATCATGAGTCAAACACATCTATTTGTTCATTGAAAACAAATGGTGTTTGACCTTTAACCTTTTAGTAAACATTACATAATCCACACGGGCCATCATAAAAACTAAGTGTGATATCTGCATCATCGCATGATTTTTCTTTGGCAAACGCGTGCCATGCATGATATCATCGCACACGTTTCTCGAACAATTTATGCGTGGGATTGCCTTTGCATCAGGCATGATTTCCTCTAGCCTCATGCGTGACATAGTGTGCTATCATAAACGATTGAGTAGCTCCTACACACACGTAGAAGTGCTACAAAACGTCTGCGGTTTATTACGTATCACCAACGTTCAATTTATATCTCGTGTGCTTTTCCTGTAGATCACAGGCGGTTGCGCTAGACGTGTGTTATCCATTTTGTATCGCATACACTTAGTTACTTGAATTTTGAGCACTTAAATGGCTAGGTTATTGTAAAATATTGCATTTGAATGACCTTGCAAAAAGCAAATTTGCCACAATATACAATTGAACAAATAGTGTCCACTGGAAGAACATTCATCAAAATTCCCCACAATATGCAACTGAACAAATAGTGCCCATGGGAAAAACACTCATCAAAATTTGCCACAATATGCAATTGAACAAATGCTAGATAAATTCCACAGATGTATGGGCATATATTGTATATAACCATAGTGAGCAAAATATGAAGACCTAATCACATGGAAAACAATGCATGCATGCATATACGTTTAGCTGATAACACTATATGAATGCATACCTATTCTTGGGAGATAGGAATGTTGAAATCTTCCCAGTATGTACTGGGCTTCATATAGTGTTTCACAAAGAAGGTGTTGAGAAATTTCCTTAAAAACAACAATTCATCTACGGCGAGTGGTTCAGAGGTCATCGGTCCAAAGATCAACCACGGGATTTTTAGATCAGAATGTGACATACGTGTGGAGTAGAAGATAGTAATTAGAAACAGTCTTACCGGTACTATTTTTTCAGCATAGGCACAACATTCACCATATTTGCATAGGTTCATCATGTGTGTGCAAACGTAGTATCCACATAGGTTGGTCCCTTCTTGTTTTGAGGACACTATTTTTTTGTACAATACTAGTCATGTATTTGCCCTGATAGGAACAACCTAACCAGTGTAAGCTGTTTCTTTTTTACTTTGGAGAGAAATAGAAAGATGTTTACTTAGAAACTTGAACATCTGACTAGCATTTTTTGAAAATAACAGATTTCTGTGTCATACCGGATAAACGATCTTGTAGTGCAAAGGTAGTTGGCGGTCAAACTGGTTCCCTCCCATAGCTATGTACCTTGACAATACACTACAAATGAAGATGAAACTTCATATACTCAATTCTTGAACCACATATGAATACAACGTATGAACATCAAAGAATACAATACCTATCCATGAAATCCAGAAGATGATTCAGATCCTGGGGTTGATTTGACGCTCTGAGAGAATCCAGGTAGTAAACTGTGTTGCGCTTTGGAACAATGACCACCAAGATCCAGTGATGGCTATAGTTTAAGAAAAGCATGAACATACGAAGTATGTCAAAAACTAAGAGACAATCAATGTATGTGGGGGTGTATATTTAACTTACCCTTCATGATATGGACACATGAAGAATTCTCCTACTTGTAATGAATTCAAGATCTTGGAGACATGGTGAATGGAAACCTTGCGTGTATTATTATGACGCAATAGAGTGCCATTTGCTAAATCAGGATC
This sequence comes from Hordeum marinum, assembly GCA_022496015.1. Lineage (NCBI taxonomy): Eukaryota > Viridiplantae > Streptophyta > Magnoliopsida > Poales > Poaceae > Hordeum > Hordeum marinum. Next base: position 340,251,395 of record CM039678.1, read on the forward strand.
TATGAAATATGCATGCGCCCTTATTGATCTCTGCGCCGTCAATCCCCTAAGAGGAATACAATACAGTTAGCTTTTTTTGTTTACAACACTATATGGACAAGTTGAACAGAGTTTGTGAAGTACTTACAACATCAAGTATTTAACAAGAGTGTCGGCAAGCATATCGAAGTTGAAGAAGAGATGAAAGTTCTCAAATCCCACAAAGATGGTACCTGACATGTGATGGAAATACATACCAGAGTAGTGTACTTCGAGAATGGTATTATCTTCTCCTTCTAACATTTCCTCGACGCAATATTTATGTAACTTGCGGCAAGTAGAACTGCACTCATCAAAGTATTCGCCAACAAGAAATGGATGGCCATGTTTATACTTGTATGCTTCAAGTGCTCTTGTTTTTCTTACAAAGTGGCATGTAAATTTCTTCATCGGACATGACATAGTTCTGGTCGAAGAGTCTATGTAGTAGGATGCTCTGGTTCTCATCCCTCCTCTGTTTCTGTATGTGTAATAACAAATTACAAATTTTAAGAGGAAGCTAAATATAACCGCAATAACCCATGTTGTATAGGATGCACAACAACAATGTTTGAATGGCATCAAATTAATACTAGCAGGTATGTACATAAGAACCGATGATGTCAACAGAAATAGCATTGTCATCTGTCCAATCTAGAGTATTATAACATAGAACTGATGACACTAATTAAAATAGCGCTCACAAACGTAGAACGGTGATAGTGTCTTAATCACATCCAGAATAAGATAGCACACGCGAAGTATCTGAAGCACATCTAATATAACAAATGATTTCTAACAACAAGAGTGGCGCTAACCTACCCTGGACATCCAAAAAACATACCCTATTGTACACATATTCAAAATCAACTAACTTCATGCATGGAGATTAATATTGACAACGAGCAGGCTGATATTCAGCTACCCTGCCCCATTCCTTGGAAGTGGTGGTCCTAGGGAGCTACAAGATGAAGGAATGTATCAAATTGGGTGGTGCATTCAAAAAACCCAATTCTAAACCATAACACTAAACCTAGGTGAGCGAGAGAGAGGAGAGGGGAATACCTCACTGGTGAGAGGTTCTTCCTCGGAGGAGACACCACTGGAGGGGTCATGCGAGGAGAACATGGCGTCCATGGAGGTTGGATGCAAGATGCAGAGAGCGAGCGAGCAAGCAAGGAAGTGGATAGAGTGCTTAGAAAGGAAGGAGGAAACAAGGGAAATGTGCCCCTTGGTGGGAGGGGAAAGGGGGAGAGTGGGTAGAGGTAGACATTTCAGCGGATTTTTTGCTATGTGCAAGGAAACTTGGAGCGCAAAGTTGCAGCAGACACTATTACTTCTGAACAAATGTGTGCGATAACATACCATTGCCAACAATTCTTCAGCTTTGAGCGTGTGCAATGAATTAGACCATACAACCCCCCTTTGGTATTCCCTGGTTACAATGCTCATCCATGTCTTTGCCTAATTTAACATCAGCTCCTTACTAAGGTTAGCAAATTAGCTGACACATATATAGCATGTAGTTACTTAATTTAGCAAGTTCACTAAATAAACAACTCTCCTTAACCTAGAAATAATGCTAACAAAAGATCGGCTCTCTAAACAAAGGCTATGAGTACTACACATAACTTTAAAAAAACACGTCCATGCGCCACCCTATGCCTCGATGATGTCTGATGAGATGTCGACAACTTGTCCGGGCGACATTTTGCGGGTGCTGCACTCTGCGTCCCGCATGCTGAACTCAACCAAAGTGACGTCCTCATCCTCGGCATGGCTCTCGCTATCGGCGTCGCCCTCACCAGTTTAGTACTCGTAGTACTAGCACCTCCAGAGCTCGGGTTGGAACTCCACCACCGATTCCTCTATGGACATGCGCTTCTCGACCTCCTCCTAAGTTACGCGCAACTCGTACCAGTGTTGGTCATTCTCAGATGACTCCCGCATCTCTAGCTCTCGCTCAACATTCTCGTGTGAAGGGGCTCAATGGCATCCACCACCGCATAGACAACATGCATCCAAGCCTCCACATCCGCCGCCTCGTCGGACATGGGGTGAAGTCTGGATTCCGAGGATTCCTAGCGTATCTTGGTGTGTGTGTCCTTGATCTTGGCTTGGATGGCCTTGACCCTAGACATGGCGACCTCTATAGCACACAAGACTACTTGCGCGATTTTGGGTTTGCAGCCGTCATCGCAGCAGCTGAAACTTTCGTCTCCATGGCTACAGATGCCCCGTCGGCCGAGAAGAGGACCTTTTGGTGGATGCGGCTGCGCTCCAGGCAGATGCGGATCTGCTTTTGTCATAGGTGTGCCTGCTCTCGACGAAGATGAAAGCGCTCGGGTTAGAGGTAGAGGTCGTACGTGCCCTCACGAACCGTTTCCATGGCGCCATTCTTTGCAAGAAGGGTTTGTTGGGGAATGTGGATCGAGCGTGAACAGAATCGAAGCTAGACGAACCTTCCGGCGTAAGCCGTAAATAAATCCGTGAAGTTTCATTGTAGCGACCCGACCTGTAAGGTCGAATCTCCGGTGTTTCCGTACCATCCCAAGATCATGCTGGTACACACACGGTACATCAATGTATATATCAAAGGGAAATCACACAGCTTTATAAATCACAATCTCATATCGAGTCCTTTATTACAATAACAACTACAATAAAGTGGTTGAAGGCCAACTCATGAGAATAACTAATCTTGTGGAAGCTTCAAAGGTAGTTGAGTCCATCTGACTCCAAGGGCATCTCACCGAGCGTAGAGCGTATCCTCACTCTTGGTCGGAAAAATACTCTGCATCATGATACGTTGCAGCCGTGTAGGTCAGCATATTGAATATGCCGGTAATGTCACAAAAGAGGGGGTGTAAAGTAATCATCTATTCTATATGCATATTTGGCAGGTGGGGTAGTAAGTTCTGCATAAAGCCAATTTTTCCTACAACAAGAGAGGGCAAAAGTATTATTACTACAATGTTGGTTGATTAATGAGATGGTTCCACCAACCAATTCTCATACCCAAGTTGTCATTAATACCCACATCAATATAATTATTTGTGTTGAGAATTCCAGATAGTTTCAGTTCCTTTGGCTCAAACTGTCCATGACCGTGGACACGGCTAATCGATTAGGTTTGGGTACTCTCCAGAGTTTTGCACATGTTCCCCACAAGATTTGATCGCCTCTGTTGGATTTCTCGCACTTCATGGTGTTTGAGAAACGGATCACCAAACATGGTCTTCTAAAGGGTTTACCTGAGACTCTGTCGGTGCCCATCCTTTCCTACCGTTCTTCTACATCTCGTAGCACCACCTGTCCAGGGTCACCACGATATCCAACCAAGCCAGAGCCCATAATGGCTTGTGGCTGTGCAGGTAAGCCTTGGGTCTTGAAGCATCCATCCATCTCTTTGTGCCTGGACGAACCTTTCTGCGTGAATACTGGCACTTCTCCAGCAACACCTAGGCTAACCACTGGTTTCTCCAGGGCGCTGCTCAACCATCATCCACCCAGAGGTATGTTGAAAACTCGGAGTCTTCAAGTCTTGATCTTCTTGCAGGTCTTGAAATTATTATCTCACAACACTCATGAATCACACAACCAACCCCGTCTACCAATAGCATAGCAAAATTAAATCAACGTTTCCCGGGGCCTAAGTGTCAAATGGTTGAGGGGTGCCTACCACATGATACTACATCAAGTAACCTAGTTTCCAAATTACCTACTTTGCATGCAATTGGGGAGATGGTAAAAGTAATGCAATAAAAACATGGGTAAACATGATCAAAGTGACTTGCCTTGCTGACGATCCTCGTACTCAAGTGACTCTAGATAACAAGCTTCACACTCTGGATGATCTAACGAATCAAACAAAACACACAATAAGCATACAACTAAAATACAACTCACACAATCACCAAGATTAAACTAAAACAATTCAATAGTAACAATCAAGAAAAAAAATTCAAAACCAAATATTTGTCTCAATTGTTGTGTGTCAAAGCTACTACTAATATAAAATAAGACCAACCACTATTTTTAATAACAAAGCAATAGTTAACCAAAAAGAATTAATAATATAAATTATATTAGTAAACATAATTAAATCCACTAAAACTTTTGTGAAAATAAATGCTACTAAAATATTATTTTTTATAAAACACCACTTAATGAAGATAACTAGAGTTTCCTATAACATTAGAGTATGAAACAAAAATTATTATTATTATTGTTATTATATTATAAACAAAATATTACTTAACAGAAAAGAATTACTAAGATTCTTTATTAGAAAACAGAATTAAATCTCCTAAATGTTTGTGAAAAGTAAAACTAAATTGCTTTACAAAACTATACCTAATGGAAAAGAATAAAGAATTCCTATAACAATAACGTGTAAAACTAAACAATTATTTTTATTGATAGCAAGTTATTTCACCTAATGTTCAAACAACAGAGCCTAATGTAAACTAAAAACAAAAGTTAAACTAACTCAGATTCAAACTAAACTAAAATGATACTAACTAAACTCTATTAAGAACTAAACATATTCTGTTTTTGTTAAAAGCCCTAACCAAATTCATCCTAAAAATTCTCAAACTATGTATGATGATTGGTCTAACTAATACGAACAAGAGGCAAAAAGATTCATACAAAAATGTATTTTTAAACTCTAGTTATACGGATTTTAGTAATTTAAGCAAATTTGGTTAGATTCAAATTTTAAAGTTCAAAATTTGAAATCTAAGACTACAGGATGAAACTACATGAAATTTGTGACCTAATGCAAAAAGAATCAATTAAAAACACTATTAGTTTAAACGATATAACAAAAATAAAATCAGGACACATTCTGTTTTCTAAAACAGAAACAGAAAAAGAAAAAAATATTAGCTAACGGACAGAGGCTACGTGGCGGCTTCCTATTGGTTGAAAGAGCGCGCGTGCAGGTGTTTGCAGCGAACGACCAAACGTTAGGGGATACCGGTTCGAGGTTTAAGTGATCTAATCTAACGCGTCAGATCTCGATCGAACGGTCGAGGGTGGTGCGGTGGCTTACAGAGGGGGTGTCGAGGTTTCCAGCGAGGTGGACGGCGGCCAGAAGTCATAGATGCTCGGGGATGGTCGTGCGGTGGTCGAGGGCGGCGTCCGAAGGCTTCAAACGGCGGCGACGAAGATCCAGCATCCGAATGGTGGTGTCAGACGGCGCTGGGGACGACGGAGGCGACGGCCCGGAGCTCTGGGGGGTTCGGGTGGAGTCAGAACTCCGGCGAGGTGGTGCGGTGGCGTTCCGGCGAGGGTAGAGGGGGGGCTCAGGGTGGAACGGAGAGCGGAGAAGGCAGGGGCTTTTATAGGCCAGATGCGGGGTCGAGAGAGGGAGAGAGGAGCGAGATCCGGGGAGGAGGGATCGCCGGCGAGGTCGGGGGCGAGGGGAAGGGGATGAGCGCACTAATGACGCTGTCGGACGGTGGGTCCCATGTGTCAGTGAGAGACAGGGCAAGGTTTGCGCGTCGGTGGCCGATCCGCAGTGAATTCGGGACTTAAAGGCTGTGGGACGGCCGGTTTCTAATTAAACGCTTTAAATCCGTTTCCTTTTCTATTTCCAGAACGTTTTAAAATCCTTTAATGCATTCAAATCATTTCCAAACATAGGGAATATATATATCAAAATGATAGGGAATAGATGCTATTTAATGAACATTTTTCCTCTATCAAAATGAATACTTTAAAAAAATATTTTTCAGAAAATGCCTAACTGATTTTAAATTCTTTTGAGATAAACTTTCAAATAAACCCCTGGTTTTATTGTTCAAATAATTCACCAAGATGCCCCTGGTGTGGAGTGTCATGTTACTGCTCTCTTTTTTTGTTTTGAATAATTCCAGAGATTTTTCAAATAAGAGAAACAAGTAAATGAAAAAGTTGAAATGGCCTTTCAGAAATCCAAAAGAAATTCAACAATTCACTTCATTCAAACAATGTGATGATGATGCATAGCTATATTTCATAACATTCCAAAATGAAATATTGGGATGTTACATTCATCAAAAAAGATTGTTATGTAGAACCGTGTGTATCAGTTCACTTTTTGTATTGATTTGTAAAACTACTTTGGGATACAACATGAAATGAACCTTCTGGTGTGTAAGTCATAAATAGATCTATAAATTTTCATCACAAAAGATTGCTATATAGAACCGTGTGTATCTAGTTCACTTTTTGTATTAGTTTTTAGAACTAGTTTGGGATACAACATGAATGGATAGTGTTTAAATTGTAAGAAACAGTTCCTATCGTTACAAATACACGAATACAACCAGTATGCTAACATTTGAAAAATTTATGTGTTCATTTGCCCTTTTTAGGACAATAAGTGAGTTCTAGCCGTGTAATGGCCATAATTTAAATTTGAAATGCATGAACATGTCACCATGAGGCAAAAAGTTGTTAGAAAAAAATCATATATGTGTGTTTCCTTATTATGCCCCATGCAATAATTTGGAATTAATTCCAAATATCTTGGGGTCACTCTTTGTACACATACATTAGGAATATAGGTTTTCAAAATCGGAAAATCATAAAGTGCTATGAAATACATGTATGTTTGGATAATTTCATGAGATGGCACCCTAATGTTGTGGTAAAAATTATGGCTTTGTTTTAGATAAGCTTTGACACATACATGTAAGAAACCCGAGCATCATACGAAGGCTAGCTCGTAGTTACAAAAGGGAGCGAGGGCATGCATGGTTTATGATGAACCGCGAGTGGCTGCCTCACTTGGCCTTGCTTTTTTTCACTTGCAATGCGGGAATACAACCGTTATGCTAAAATATGAAAAAATCGGTGTTCAGTTTGCCTTTTTAAGATAGTAAGTGAGTTTCTAACCATGTAATGGCCATAATTCAAATTTGAAATACATGAACACACCACGATGAGGCAAAAAGTTGTTGGAAAAATCATATTTGTGTGTGTCCTTATTATGCCCCATGCAATAAATGGAAATTAATTCCAAACATCTTAGAGTCCCTCTTTGGACACAAACGTTAAGAATCTAGGTTTTCAAAATCAGAAAATCATAAAGTGCTACGAAATACATGTAAATTTCATGATTTTGTGTCATGGCACCCTGATGTTGTGGTAAAAATTATGGCTTTGTTTCGGATAAGCTTTGACTCAAACATGTAACAAACGAGAGCATCACACAAAGGCTAGTTCATGGTTACGAGAGGGGATGGGGGGCATGCATGGTTGATGCTGAACCATATGTCGCTGCTCACTTGGCCTTCCTTTTTTTCACTTCCAACGCATGAATACAACTGTTATGCTAAAATTTTAAAATTTCCAGTGTTCAATTGGCCTTTTTAAGATAGTAAGTGAGTTTCTAGCCATGTAATGGACATAATTCAAATTTCAAATACATGAACACATCATGATGAGGCAACAAGTTGTTGGAATAATCATATTTGTGTCCTTACTATGCCCCATGCAATAAATGGCAAGGAATACCAAACATTTTGTAGTCACTCTTTGGACACAAATGTTAGGAATCAAGGTTTTGAAAAGTAGAAAAACAAACAACACTCTAAAATACTTGTAAATGTGCCTTATTTCATGACATGGCACCTAGATGTTGTGGTACAAATTATGGCTTGTCACACATAAGCTTTAACACTTACAATCCACGACTAGAACAATTATGCTAAAATATGAAAAAATTCGATGTTCCGGGCATGCCCTCGGCCATGATGAAAACTTAGGAAAGAAGGAAGACCGGTAAGGATTTTTTGGGGGGATTTTTGCAAGCCGGGACGGAAGCTTGCGCGGTTGCGCAGGAATGATCTCACTGCTGCATAGGCAAACAAAATACATGTACGGTGCTCAAGCATGCAATAGAATCCTCTGGCTGCAAGATGTTGACAAGATATGCGAGAGTAAAATGGGATGACGCAGAGGCATACGGGTAATAATAAAAAACGACTTCGATTTTAATACGTAGCAAACGACCGTTCCCTACGTAGCATTCATAATGATTTCGTCAATCGTAGACTATTGTTTACCAACAAATATTTGCCCACAACACACACAACTTGTTGGGAGGAATCCAACACGGAGGCCGTCTACATCAACCTTGATGCCTCCATGATGATGTGTGATTAGTTCATCATAGAGATACATGTCCATAGTTAGTATCTATATGGCTTATTTTCTCTCTTTGATCTTCAATACAAAGTTCTTCACGATTCTTGCAATGATCTATCCAATGTAATCTTCTTTTGTGGTGCGTTTGTTGGGATCCCATGAATTGTGGGTTTATCATTTTATTATTCATGAAAAGTAATTGAGTATTCTTTGAATTCTATTATGCATGATTGTTATAGCTTAGCAAGTCACACTGATCTATCAGTTTGGTTTGGCCAACTGGATTGATTTATCTTCGGTGGGAGGAGTGCATTATACTGGGTTCAATCTTGTAGTGCTCTATATTGAAATGACCAAAGGGGACAAGACACATATTTTATTGTCGCTACTAAGGGTAAAACGAGGGGGTTTGAAAATATTTCTTGGTCTTACTTTGTTTACATCATGTCATCCTACTTAAAGCATTACTCTGTTTGTCATGAACTTAATACCATAGATGCATGCCAGATAGTGGTCGATTGGTGGAGTAATAGTAGTAGATGCATAATCTCTAGGATCTACTTGTAACAAACATGCTGCCTATATACATAATCACTGCCATGAATAACGTCACAACTATGTGTTTTCTACTAATTGCCCAACAATAATTTGTCTACCCATCGTAAGTTATGCGTTCAAGAGAAAAGATTCTAGCCAAAACTATGACCCCTGGGTCCATTCAAATCATATTACAAAGACCTAAAACCTTGATGCAATTTATTTACTTTTATATTTATCTATTGTCGGTGGACTAGAGTTTTGGGTACTTCAGTGCCCCTTTCTTATGCACAGGCAGTAGTAGCCACCCTGGCAGCAAGGCCCGGCAGGCAGCTGCCAGTTACGAATGCAACAACATCGAGAAGACGTCCAAGCAATCAAGGCCCCCGGCAAGACCTTGTCAAGATGGTCATCAAACCCCCGGGCAAGGCAAAGCCTCGACAAGACCCAGCAAGGCGATGCCCTGGCAAGACGAAGCCCCGGCAAGGACCCGCCAGTGCACAGGCCAGGTGTCGCCCCGCCTAGGCACGTGTCGTGGCACCGACAATGGAGAGGCTAAGTGATGTCAATGGGACAGGCTCGTGTCCCGTCCCATAGACAGTCAGAGATGCCTGACGGCGCATTAAATGTGCCTGACCTACTCCGTCAGTGTTAGGTATGATAACACTGTAGCTCTGTAAACCCGTGTACACACTGTACGCCACTGTTGGGATCCCCTTGGTAGTATAAAAGGAGGCCCAGGGCATTATAGGGGAGGAATTTTCAATCTCCTAACAAACCTTCCAGATCATGCGCATAGTAGATGCTCATAGCACCCCTATAGCTGGAATCCTAAAAACACCCATAATACAACCATGCCCGAGTAGGGTTTTACGCATCTTTGCGGCCCGAACCTGGGTAAAATCCTGTGTGTTTGTTCGTCAGATTTGCTCTCTGTGCGATCCTTCTCCCCACCGAACCGAAAAGGGTTCCTGCCGATCCCATATGTGTCATTTTCCACAACATCTATCTATCACTATCATAAGTAATCCTTGCAAGTAACGAGTTCAAGGGGCTTTACAACCCTCTTGCTCGCGTTGGGTGCAAGTGTTTGGTTTTGTGTGTGCGAGTATTGTTGATGTAAGTTGTTATGGTTATCCCACTGGTCCGATGACCATGGTTTTGACTGAGGGAAATACTTATCTCTACTATATTACTTCACCTTTCCTCTTCGTGAAAAAACCCAATGCAGCACACAAGTAGCAGAAAGAACTTCTGGCGCCGTTGTCCGGGAGATATCACAAACTTCACACGAGGTCCCTTCACACAAACTATCAATCACTTGTTCTACATTTTCTTGTCCTTTTATTTATCTTTATATTTTATTTTACAAAAATATAAACAAACACAAAAATATTTACATTGGCTTGTTTCCCTATTTTGCTAGTTTACTTGTTTGCCTGTTTGTCGGTTTTGCTTAAAGGTGTTATCATGTCTGACTTTTTGATTGCTAAGGGAAATAGTAAAGATAATGAGCCTGAAAATAAAGACCCTCCCGTTAAGCTTGACACTAAAACTTCTGTAAGGGAAGTGGGAATATTATTGGGAAAAGTGTTATTCAAGAATTATTCACTTGTACAAGAGTTTTGGTAAATAATGATGAGCCTATTCTTAAAAGAACCAATAGTTATGATCAAACCATTTCCACTCTAATTATTAAGATTGAAAGAAGATTTATTCATACTCATCCTACTTTGCATAGATTGTTCTTTGTGCTTCCAGTCATAAATGATCCTAGAGCTAAGAAAATAGCCACAATTGTCTTAATGAATGAGTTTGATAATATAGTTCATGAAGCTTGATAAATTTTGATAACTATGATATGCATTATTAGTACCCTATTATAGATGATATTATTTATGATAGGCATTTTATGAGAAGGTATACGGCTAGAGATCATCTTGCTTTTGAGCAAAATGGTAGGAAGTACCAAAACTTGATCCAATCCAACAACTTCTCAATAATACCAACCAACAATATTCTTGGATTTTTGAAGGGAATAAAGATGGTATGATGATTATTATTTTGATATTGCTGAAGTCGTTATAGCTGATGAATTTACGATTGCCTATGAAAGGTACCTTGATGACCAAACTTTTCAAAAATCAAACTTGGAGAAGATAAAAGTTATGAAATATAGACTATTGCACTATTTGAGCTCCCCGAATAGAAAGTCCATTGCTAGAAGAAGGGAATTAGTGAGAAGTGCTTATGACAATATTTTGTATAAGAATATTATGGAAAACATGAAAGAATATAAGGAGGACAATACTTGAAACAATGCATTATGCCTAGCTAGGGGTATAAATCAATATAGCTTGTTGGGAGGCAACCTAATCGTTATCTTTACATATTTCTTTTACTTTATGTTATTTTGAGTTCACACAATTGTTCCTATGATACATCTCCAACGTATCTATAATTTTTGCTTGATCCATGCTGTTATATTATCATTCTTGGATGTTTTACCATCATTTTATTACCTCTGTATCATTTTTGGGACTAACCTATTGACATAGTGCCAAAGTACTAGTTACTGGTTTGCTTGTTTTTTACTTCACAGAAAATCAATATCAAACGGAGTCTAATCGCAACGAAACTTTTTGGAGACTTTTTCTGGCCCAGAAGACACCCAATGGACCAAAGAAGTGCCAAGGGAGTGGGCCGAGGAGACCACAATCCACCAGACGTGCCAAGGGGGCCTACCCGTGCCCTGGCGGGTTGTGCCCTCCTCGAGACCCCTCTCCACCACCTCTGATGCCTATAAATTCCGAAATATTCCAAAAACCCTAGGGGTGTCTATGAAATACAATTCCAGTCGGCGCAAGTTCCAGAACCTCGAGATCCAATCTAGCTACCATTACGGAAGGGTTCATCTTCATCATAGGTGCCTCTCCGATGATGCGTGAGTAGTCCACCCTAGACCTACGGGTCCGTGGCTAGTCTTTCATGGATGGAAGCCGTTATGGAATAGTCAAGGTTTCTACTTCGTCGACCTTTATGGGTGGAGCCCTCCATGGACTCTCGCGACCGTTACCCTCCGTGGGTTGAAGACTCCATAAACATGGATGTATGATAGCACCACCTATCGGAACCACGGGAATAATACTTGCGTCTCCAATTCCATTTGATCTCCATATGTCAACTCTTTACTTCATGTGCAATGTCATTACTTTCCTCTGCCATATTTGTTGACATGCATGTGTAGGGTATATAAACTTTCTAGTCTTGCTCAAACTGTTTAATGTGCCAACCAATTAACTTGGGAAATGGTTAGATTTTAATTTTCGGCTAGTAGTCTATTCACACACCCCCTCTAGACACTCTTCTAGTGATCCCTCAACTTTTCCATCATATTGCTTTCCGATCGACGTTTTTGCAATCTGTGTTTTTGCAAGATCTATTTCTCCTATCTATTATTTTGTGTTCTTGCAAGATCTATCTCTCCTATATATCATTATCTAATCTATCTTGTTACCGTACATAGTGTGACAACCTCTCTTTCACGTAAGGTTGCAACTATTTGTTATTTGTGTGCAGGTGTTGTTTACGTGGGTGGGTGATCTGTTGGGGAACATTGCATGGGAAACAAAAAATTCCTATGCACGCGCAAGATCTATCCATGGTGATGAGCATCTATGAGAACGAGAGTGGATCTACATACCCTTGTAGATCGCTAAGCGGGAAGCATTAACAAACGCGGTTGATGTAGTCAAACGTCTTCGCGATCCAAATCGCCGAGTGTCCCGTGATCCAATCATGATTCGTCCCGATCTAGCGACGAACGGACGACACCTTCGCATTCAGCACACGTACAACTCGATGACGATCTCCGCCTTCTTGATCAACAAGAGGGAGCGGAGAGGTAGATGAGTTCTCCGGTAGTGTGACGGCAGAACAACGATGGTGGTGGAAATATTCCGGCAGGGCTTCGCCTAAGCACCTGCGAAACTAGACTAGAGGAGAAAATGATCTAGAGGAAGAAGAGGGCAGCATGTGGCAATTAGGGTTAGGGCTTCCCCCAAATCTTCTAGTATATATAGGAGGCAAGGGAGGGAGGCCGGCGCCCCAAGGGTTGCCCCTTCGGTGCGGACGAAGTGGGAGGTGGAGGAGTCCTACTCCAATCCTACTAGGAGTAGGATTCCTCCTCTCCACTTGGAAACCCTTTGCACCTTTGGGTTTTTCCTTCCCAGCCACATGGGCCTTAGTGGAGGCTTAGGATAGCCCACCATGGGCTGGTTTGTCTCCTCACACATCCCATGAGGCCCTTTGGGGCATGAGGCCCCTCCCGATAGTCCCCCGGTACCCTCCCGGCACTCCCAATACACTACCGAAGTGTCTAAAACTTTTCTAGTGACCAAAATGGGACTTCTATTGGGGAACATTCATGGGAAACAAAAAAATTCCTATGCACACGCAAGATCTATCCATGGTGATGATCATCTAGGAGAGGGAGAGTGGATCTACATACCCTTGTAGATCGCTAAGTGGGAAGCATTAAGAAACGTTGTTGATGTAGTCAAACATCTTCGCGATCCAACTCACCGAGTGTCCCGTGATCCCATCATGATCCTTCTCGCGATCCAATCACGATCTGTCCAGCGATCTCATCACAATCCGTCCTGCGATCCAATCACGATCCGTTCCGCGGTCCAGTCGCGGTCCTTCCGATCTAGCGTTGAACGGATGGCACCTCCGCGTTCAGCACACGTACAACTCAATGACGATCTCCGCCTTCTTGATCCAGCAAGAGGAAGCAGAGAGGTAGTTGAGTTCTCCGGCAGTGCCACGGCGTGTCCGCGAGGTGGTTGAACTATTCCGGCAGGGCTTCGCCTAAGCACCGCCCAACTAGACTAGAGGAGAAAACCGATCTAGATGAAGTAGAGGGAGTACGTGGAAATTAGGGTTAGATTTTCCCTCTAAATCCTCTAGTATATATAGGAGGGAGGGAGGGGATGAGGCAGCCTCAAACCCTCAAGAGTTGGCCGAAATTGGAGGTGGAGGAGTCCTACTCCAATCCTATTAGGAGTAGGATTCCTCCTTTGCACTTGGAAACTCTTTCCACCTCTCCACCTTTTGGGTTTTTCCCACCCCTAGGCGAATGGGCCTTAGTGGGGGGCTCGACCAGCCCACTAATGACTGGCTTGACTCCTCCCACAGCCCATGAGGCCCTTTGTATCGAGACACCCATCTCGATGGTCCCCGGTACCCCTCCTGGCACACCCGGTACACTATCGATGCGGCCGAAACTTTTCCGGTGACCACAACAGGACTTCCTATATATGAATCTTTACCTCTGGACCATACCGGAGTTCCTCATGACTTCCGGAATCTCATCCGGGACTCCGAACAACCTTCGTTCACCACCATACATAATTCTATACTACCGAAACGTCACCGAACCTTAAGCGTGCAAACCCTGCGGGTTCGAGAACTATGTAGACATGACCGAGACACCTCTACGGTCAATAACCAATAGCGGGACCTGGATGCCCATATTGATTCCTACATATTCAACGAAGATCTTTATCAGTTGAACCTCCATGTCAAGGATTCAGTTAATCTTGTATGTTGCTCCTTTTTTTCTTCAGTATGTTACTTGCCCCAGATTCGATCGTCGGTATATCTATACCTATTTCGATCTTGTTACCAGCAAGTCTCTTTACTCGTTCGATAATAGAAGATCCTATGGCTAACTCTTTAGTCACATTCTTTGCAGGGCTTATAGTGATGTTGTATTACCGAGTGGGCCCTGAGATACCTCTCCGTCACACGGAGTAACAAATCCCAGTATGGATCCATGCCAACCTAACAAACTCCCTCAAATATATCTGTAGAGAACCTTTATAGTCACCCAGTTATGTTGCGACGTTTGATACACACAAGGTACTCCTCCGGTGTCAGTGAGTTGCATGATCTCATGGTCAAAGGAACAAATACTTGACATGTAGAAAAGTGTAGCAATAAACTGACACGATCATATGCTACTTTTAGAGTTTGGGTCTTGTTCATCACATCATTCTCCTACTGATGTGATTCCATTATCAAATGACATCTCATGTCTATGGCCAAGAAACCTTGAACATCTTTGATCAACGAGCCAGTCTACTAGAGACATACTAGGGACATGGTGTTGTGTGTGTATCCACACATGTATCTGAGTTTCCAATCAATACAATTCTAGCATGGATAATAAACGATTATCATGAACAAGGAAATATGATAATAACTAATTTATTATTGCCTCTAGGGCATATTTCCAATATGACATTTAGCGGCAGTGCCACTAGTATGTGGTACTATCATCATGAACTTTGTATCTTTTTGCATCTATGTTATGAACATGTGTATTAGTACGATCAAGATTCAACAAACCATTCTCATTGGGTGCATGACCATTGAAGGTATTTTTTATGTAAATAGAATAATCATTATTCTCTCACTTAAATGAATAACCGTTTTGCAATAAACACGATCTAATCATGTTCATGCTTAACGCAAACACCAAATAACATTTATTTAGGTTCGTCACTAATCTCAAAGGTAGAGAGAGCGTGTGATGTTGATCACATCAACCTTGGAGACATTTCCAACACACATCCTCACCTCACCCTTAGCTAGTCTCTGTTTATCCCGTAACTTTTATTTCAAGTTACTAACATTTAGCAATCAAGCCGGTATCCAATACCCTGGTGCTACTAGGAGTACTAGCAAGGTACACATCAATAACACGTATATCAAATATACTTCTGCCGACGTTGCCAGCCTTCTTAATTACCAAGTATCTAGGGTTGTTCTGCTTCAGCGACCGCTCTCCTCATAATAGAAGCACTTAGTCTCAGGTTTGGGCTCAACTTTGGGTTGCTTCACTGGAGAAGCAACTGACTTGCCATCCATGAAGTTTCCCTCCTTACCCTTTCCCTTATTCAAACTAGTGGTTTTAGTAACCATCAACACTTGATGCTCCTTCTTGATATCTAATTTCGCGGTGTCAAAACATCACGAATAGCTCAGGGATCATCATTTCCATCCCTAGTATTTGCATAGTTCATCTCGAAGCTCTACTAGCTTGGTGAGAGTGACTTGGAGAAACATATTAATCACTGTCTTATCTGGAAGATCAACTCCCACTCGATTGAAGCGATTGTAGTACCCAGACAATCTGAGCACATGCTCACCGGTTGAGGTATTCTCCTTCATCTTGCAGGCAATGAATCTTGTTGGAGGTCTCCTACATCTAACACAGGCACAAGCCTGAAATCCAATTTCAGCCCTTGGAACATCACATATGCTCCGTGACATTCAAAACGTATTTGAAGCCTGAATTCTAAGCCATAATACAAGACGCACTGAACTATGAAGTAGTCATCAAAACATGTCTGTCAGATGTTCACAACATGCACAGATAATGCTAGAGGGGTTGGCGCACCGAGCGGTGCATCAAGGACACAAGCCTTCTGTGCAGCAACTGAGGACAATCCTCTGACCACATACCTAGTCTGCAAAATTGCTACCATTATATTTCAACTAACGTTTCTCTAGGAACGTATCAATAAAACAAGGGATTTACACCGCGAGCTATCTACAACATAATTTGCAAAGACACTTTGACTATATTCCTAATTATGAGTTCAATTAATCATATCACCTAAGAACTCCCACTCAAATTGAAATCCCTCCGGTCATTCGAGTGATACATGATCCAAATTCACCAAGTCAAGTCCGATCATCACGTGAGTTGAGGTGGTTTCAATTGTGAACATCATCATGTTGATCATATCTACTATATGACTCATGTTCGACCTTTCGGTCTCTTGTGTTCCGAGGCCATGTTTGTACATTCTAGGCTCGTCAAGTTTAACCCGAGTGTTCTACACGTGCAACACTGGCTTGCACCTGTTGTATGTGAACATAGAGTCTATCACACCCTATCATCATGTGGTGTCTCGACATGACGAACTTTCGCAACGGTGCACACTTGGGGAGAACACAATTTATCTTGAAATTTAAGGGAGGGATCACCTTATAATGCTACCGTCGTCCTAAGCAAAACAAGGTGCATAAAAGGATTAACATCACATGCAAATCATAAGTGACATGATATGGCCATGAACTTGTGCTTTTGATCTCCATCCTTAAAGCACCGGCATGATCTCAATCGACAAGACACCATGATCTCCATCATCTTGATCTCCATCAAAGTGTCGCCATCGGGGTTGTCGCGCCCACCATGCTTCTACTACTATTGCTACTGCTTAGCAATAAAGTAAAGCATTACAAGGCGCTTAATGATTGACACGCAGATCATACAATAATTAAGTACAACCCTATGGCTCCTGCCGGTTGCGAGACTTATCGACATGCAAGTCGTGATATTCTATACAAAACATGATCATCTCATACATCACATATATATGATCATGTAATTGGCCATATCACATCACAACATACCCTTCAAAAACAAGTTAGACGTCCTCTAATTGTTGTTGCAATTTTTACGTGGATGCTAGGAGTATCTAGCAAGAACAATTCTCCCCTACTAATAAACCACAACGGTGATACACAAATTGCTATTTAACCTTCTCAAGGACCGCCTTTGTCGAATCCGATCCAACTAGAGTAGGAGAGACACACACCCGCTAGCCATCTTGGTGCAGCAAAGTTACACGTCATTCGATGGAACGTTCTCTCGTAAGCATATGAGTAAGGTTGGTCCAGGCCGCTTCATCCCACAATGCCGATGAATCAAAACACAACCAAACGAGGAAGCAATCTAAGCATCAACACCCAGAAACTACTTTGTGTTCTACTCGTGATCTCATCTACACATAGACCTAGCTCTGATACCACTGTTGGGGAACATTGCATGGGAAACAAAAAAATTCCTACGCACACGCAAGATCTGTCCATGGTGATGATCATTTACAAGAGGGAGAGTGGATCTACATACCCTTGTAGATCGCTAAGCGGGAAGCGTTGAGAAACGCGGTTGATGTAGTCGAACATCTTCGCCATCCAAATCGCCGAGCATCCCGCAATCCCATCACGATCCGTCCCACAATCCAATCACGATCCATCCCGCGATCTCATCACAATCCGCCCCGCGATACAATCATGATCCGCCCATGATCCAGTCGCGGTCCTTCCGATCTAGCGTCGAACGAACGAAACCTCCGTGTTCAGCACCCACGGCTCATGACGATCTCGGCCTTCTTGATCCAACAAGAGGAAGCAGAGAGGTAGTTGAGTTCTCCAGCAGCGTGACGGTGTGGCGGCGATGATGGTGGAACTATTCTGGCAGGGCTTCGCCTAAGCACCGCCGAACTAGACTGGAGGAGAAAACCGATCTAGATGAAGTAGAGGGAGCACGTGGCAATTAGGGTTAGCTTTTCCCTCTAAACCTCTAGTATATATAGGAGGTAGGGAGGGGAGGAGGCAGCCTCAAACCCTCAAGAGTTGGCCGAAATTGGACATGGAGGAGTTCTACTCCAATCCTAATAGGAGTAGGATTCCCCCTTTGCACATGGAAACTCTTTCCACCTCTCCACCTTTTGGGTTTTTCCCACCCGTAGCTGCATGGGCCTTAGTGGGGGGCTAGGACAGCCCAGTAAGGGCTGTATTGACTCCTCCCACAGCCCATGAGGCCCTTTGGGTCGAGACACCCCCCTCGATGGTCCCCGGTACCCCTCCCGGCACTCTCGGTACACTATCGATGAGCCCGAAACTTTTCTAATGACCAAAACAGGACTTCTTATATATCAATATTTACCTCCGGACCATACTAGAGCTCCTCGTGACGTCCGGAATCTCATCCGGGACTCCAAACAACCATTGGTCACCACCATACATAACTCTATACTACCGAAACATCGCCAAACCTTAAGCATGCAGACCCTATGGGTTCGAGAACTATGTAGAGATGACCGAGACACCTCTACGGTCAATAACCAATAGCGGGACCTGGATGCCCATATTGATTCCTATGTATTCAACGAAGATCTTTATCGGTTGAACCACTATGCCAAGGATTCAGTTATTCCTGTATGTTGCTCCCTTTTTTCTTCAGTATGTTACTTGCTCGAGATTCGATCGTCGGTATATCTATACCTATTTCAATCTTGTTACCGACAAGTCTCTTTACTCTTTCCATAATACAAGATCCTGTGGAAAACTCTTTAGTCACATTGTTTGTAGGGCTTATAGTGATGTTGTATTACCGAGTGGGCCCTGAGATACCTCTCTGTCACACGGAGTAACAAATCCTAGTCTTAATCCATGCCAACCCAATAGACTCCCTCAGGTATATCTGTAGAGCACCTTTATAGTCACCCAGTTATGTTGCGACATTTGATACACACAAGGTACCCCTCTAGTGTTAGTGAGTTGCATCATCTCATGGTCATACGAACCGATACTTGACATGTAGAAAACAATAGCAATAAACAGGTACGGTCATATGCTATGTTTATAGTTTGGGTCTTGTCCATCACATCATTCTCCCAATGATGTGATCCCGTTATCAAATGACATCTTATGTCCATGGCTAGGAAACCTTGACCATCTTTGATCAACGAGCCAGTCTACTAGAGGCATACTAGGGACATGGTGTTGTCTATGTATCCACACATGTATCTGAGTTTCCGATCAATACAATTCTAGCATGGATAATAAACAATTATCATGAATAAGGAAATATGATAATAACTAGTTTATTATTGCCTCTAGGGCATATTTCCAACAACTTCCTATATATCAATCTTTACCGTCGGACCATTCCGGAGCTCCTCGTGACATCCGGGATCTCATCCGGAACTCCGAACAACATTCGGTCACCACCATACATAACTCTATAATACCAAAACATCACCGAACGTTAAGTGTGCAGACCCCGTGGGTTCGAGAACTATGTAGACATGACCCTCCAGGACTCCCAATGATGTGATCTCGTGAACAGATGACATATTATGTCCTTGGCTAGGAAACCTTGACCATCTTTGATCAATGAGGCAGTCTACTAGAGGCATACTAGGGACAAAGTGTTGTCTATGTATCCACACATGCAATGTGTTTCCAGTCAATTCAATTATAGCATGGATAATATAGAATTATGATGAACAAGGAAATATAATAATAACCATTTATTATTGCCTCTAGGGCATATTTCCAACAGTCTCCCACTTGCACTAGAGTCAATAATCTAGCTCACATCACTATGTGACTTATATTGTAATGAATCTAACACCCATACAGTTCTGGTGTTGATCATGTTTATCCCTTGGAATAGGTTTAGTCAATGGGTCTGTAACATTCAGATCTGTGTGCACTTTGCAAATATTTATGTCCTCCTCCTTGATGTATTCACAGATGGAATTGAAGCGTCACTTTATGTGTCTGGTCCTCTTGTGAAATCTTGGTTCCTTGGCCAAAGCAATGGCACCAGTGTTGTCACAGAACAAATCCAGTGGATTCAGTGCACCGAGCACTACTTCAAGATCTGTCATGAACTCCTTTATCCAGACACCTTCCTTCGCTGCCTCCGAGGCTGCGATGTACTCCGCTTCGCATGTAGAATTGGCTACCACGCTCTTCTTGGAAGTGCACCAGCTTGTCGCTTCCCCATTGAGAATAAATACCTATCCGGTTTGCGACTTAGAGTCATCTGGATCAGTGTCAAAGCTTGCATCGATGTATCCCTTTACGATGATATCTTGATCACCTCCATAAACAAGAAACATTTCCTTAGTCCTTTTTAGGTACATAAGGATATTCTTGACCGCCATCTAGTGCTCCATTCCTAGATCACTTTGAAACCTTCTGGCCACACTTATGGAAAGGTTAACATTGGGTCTTGTGCACAACATTGCATAGATGATAGACCCTATGGCTGAAGCATAAGGGATGACACTCATCTTCTCTCTATCTTTTGTAGTCACTGGGCATTGAGTCTTACTCAACTTCACACCTTGTAACACAGGCAAGAACCCCTTCTTGGACTGATCCATCTTGAACTTATTCAAACCTTTGTCAAGGTATGTGCTCTCTGAAAGTCCTATTAAGCGTCTCGATCTATCTCTATAGATCTTAATGCCTAATATGAAAGCAGCTTCTCCTATGTCCTTCATTGAAAAATTCTTGTTCAAATATTCCTTCACGCTTTCCAGCATTTCTATATTGTTTCCAATCAGAAATATGTCATCCGCATATAATATTAGAAACGTTGTAGAGCTACCACTCACTTTCTTGTAAATACAAGCTTCTCTATAAACTTGTATAAACCCTAACGCTTTGATCACCTCATCAAAACGCAGATTCCAACTCTGAGATGCTTGCACCAGTCCATAAATGGATCGCTGGAGTTTGCAAACTTTGTTAGCATTCCCTGGATTGACAAAACCTTCCGGTTTTTATCATATACAACTCATCCTTAAGGAAATCGTTAAGGAACATTGTTTTGACATCCATCTGCCAAATTTCATTGTAGAAATATGCAACTATTGCTAACATGATTCTAACAGACTTAAGCATCGCTATCGGAGAGAAGGTCTCATCGTAGTCAACTCCTTGAACTTGTGAAAAACCCTTTGCCACAAGTCGAGCTTTATAAACGGTGACATTACCGTCCACGTCCGTCTTCCTCTTAAAGGTCTATTTGTTCTAAATGGCCTTTCGCCCTTCAGGCAATACTTCCAACGTCCAGACTTTGTTTTCATACATGGATCCCATCTCAGATTTCATAGCCTCTAACCATTTCTCGGAAACCGGGCCCATCATCACTTCTCCATAGCTCGTAGGTTCATCATTGTCCAACAACATGACCTCTAAGACAGGGTTGCCATACCACTTAGGAGTAGCACGTGCCCTTGTCGACCTATGAGGTTCAATAGCAACTTGACCCGAAGCTTCATGATCATCATCATTAACTTCCTCTTCAACTGATCCTTGCTCTATCGAAACATCTTTCTGCGTTGCGCTACTCTCTGGTTGAAGTAAAGGTTCAATAACCTCATAAAGTTCTATTTTCCTCCCACTCAATTCTTTCGAGAGAAACTCTTTCTCAATAAATGTTCCGTTGTAGTGACAAACACTTTGCCTTCGGATCTGGAATAGAAGGTATACCCAACTATCTATTTTGGGTATCCTATGAAGATGCATTTCTCCGCTTTGGGTTCCAGCTTTTAAGGCTGAAGCTTTTTGACATAAGCATCACATCCCCAAACTTTAAGAAATGACAACTTTGGCTACTATCCAAACCACAGTTGATATGGCGTCGTCTCAACAAATTTCGATGGTGCACTATTTAAAGTGAATGCAACTGTGGTGTTCCAGGCGGTGTCATTTGTGAAACAATTCCACACTGTCTTAAGTGACTGCCAAAATCATAACTCATGTATTATCCTCCTCGATGTGATATTAGGAATTTAATCTTCTTGTTACAATGATTCTCAACTTCACTCTGAAATTGCTTGAACTTTTCAAAAGTTTCAGACTTGTGCTTCATTAAGTAAATATACCCATATGTACTTAAGTCATGAGTCAAGGTGAAAATAAAGATATCCACCGCACGACTCAATGCTCAACGGACCGCACACATCAGTATGTATGATTTGCAACAAGTCACTTGCCAGTTCCATTGTTCCAGAGAACGGTGTTTTAGTCATCTTGCCTAAGAGGCATGGTTCACATGAATCAAGTGATTCAAAATTAAGTGACTCAAAAAGTCCATCAACATGGAGCTTCTTCATGCGTTTTACACCAATATGACCTAAACGGCAGTGCCACAAGAAATTGGTACTATCATTATTAACTCTACATCTTTTGGCATCAATGTTATGAACATGTGTATCGTCACTATCGAGATTCAATAGGAATAAACCCCTCACATTGGGTGCATGACCATAAAAGATATTACTCATATAATAGAACAACCATTATTCTCTAATTTAAACGAGTAACCGTCTCGCAATAAACAAGATCCAGATATAATGTTCATGCTTAATGCAGGAACCAAATAACAATTATTTAGGTTCATAACTAATCCCGATGGTAATCAAAGAGAGAGCGTGCCGACGACGATCAAATCAACCTTGGAACCATTTCCCACATGCATCGTCACTTCGTCCTTAGACAACCTTTGTCTATTCTGTAGCTCCTGTTTTGAGTTGCAAATGTGAGCAACCGAACTGGTATCAAATAACCAGGCACTACAACGAGAGTTGGTAAGGTACACATAAATAACATGTATATCATATATACCTTGTTTGTTGTTGGCAGCCTTCTTGTCGTCTAGATACTTGGGGCAGTTCCACTTCCAGTGACCAATTCCTTTGCAATGAAAGCACTCAGTTTCTGGCTTGGGTCCAGTCTTGGGTTTCTTCATGGGAGGGGCAACTGCTTTGCCACTCTTCTTGGAGTTACCATTCTTGCTCTGCCATTCTTCTTGAAACTAGTGGCTTTATTGACCAACAACACTTGATGCTCTTTATGGATTTCATAGTTAGCGATTTTCTGCATGAAATTAAAATTTAGGGGAACTTCTGCACGAGCCATTGATCTACAACATTAATATGCAAAGGTTACTTAGACTATTATTCAAGATAATGAGTTTAGTTAATCAAATTACTAAACCTCTCACTCAAATTGACATTCCTCTAGTCATTTGAGGGATACATGATCCAAATTCACCAACTCAAGTCCGATCATCACATGAGTTGAGGTGGTTTCAATGGTGAACATCATCATGTTGATCATATCTACTATATGACTCATATTCGACCTTTCGGTCTCTTGTGTTCCGAGGCCATGTTCGTACATGCTAGGCTCTTCAAGTTTAACCCGAGTGTTCTGCACGTGCAACACTGGCTTGCACCCACTGTATGTGAATGTAGAGTCTATCACACCCGATCATCACATGGTGTCTCGACACGACGAACTTTCGCAATGGTGCAAATCGGGGAGAACACAATTTATCTTGAAATTTTAGTGAGGGATCACCTTATAATTCTACCATCGTCCTAAGCAAAACAAGGTGCATAAAAAGGATTAAAACCACATGCAAATCATAAGTGACATGATATGGCCACGAACTCGTGCTTTTGATCTCCATCTCCAAAGCACCGACATGATCTCCATCGTCACCGACATGACACCATGATCTCCATCATCTTGATCTCCATCAACATGTCACCATCAGGGTTGTCGTGCTGATTGTTTCTTCCACAACTATTGTTAACTCATAGCGACAAAGTAAAGAAAAAACGACAAAAATATTTAATGACAACCCTATGGCTCCTGCCGGTTGCCGTACTCATCGACATGCAAGTCATGATATTCTATACAAAACATGATCATCTCATACATCAAATATATCTCATCATGTAATTGTCCATATCACATCACAGCATACCCTGCAAAAACAAGTTAGACATCCTCTAATTGTTGTTGCATGTTTTACGTGGCAGCGACGGGTATCTAGCAAGAACAATTCTCACCTATGCAAAACCCACAACAATGATACACAAATTGCTATTCAACCTTTTCAAGGACCGCCTTTGTCAAATCCGATCCAACTAGAGTAGGAGAGATAGACACCCGCCAGCCATCTTTATGCAACAAAGTCACATGTCAGTCGATGGTAACGGTCTCTCGTAAGCGTACGAGTAAGGTTGGTCCGGGCTGCTTCATCCCAAAATACCGCTGAATCAAAACATGACCAAGGGAGAAAGCAATCTGAGCATCAATGCCCACAAACTCATTTGTGTTCTACTCGTGATCTAATCTGCACATAGACCTAGCTCATGATGACACTGTTGGGGAACGTTGCATCGGAAACAAAAAAATTCCTACGCACACACAAGATCTATCCATGGTGATGAGCATCTACGAGAGGGAGAGTGGATCTACACACCCTTATAGATCGCTATGAGGGAAGCATTAAGAAACACGATTGATGTAGTCGAACATCTTTGCGATCCAAATCGCCGAGCGTCCCGCGATCCAATCACGATTTGTCACGATCTAGCGCCGAAGGGACGACACCTTCGCGTTCAGCACATGTACAACTCGATGATGATCTCCGCCTTCTTGATCCAACAAGAGGGAGCGGAGAGGTAGATGAGTTCTCCGGCAGTGCAACGACACGACGAAGGTGGTGGTGGAACAATTCCGGTAGGGCTTCGCCTAAGCACCTCCGAAACTAGACTAGAGGAGAAAACGATCTATAGGACGAATAGGGTAGAACATGGAAATTAGGGTTAGGGCTGCCCTCAAATCCTCCAGTATATATAGGAGGGAGGGGAGGGAGGGAGGCACCACAAGGGATGCCCCTTTGGTGCGGCCGAAGTGGGGGGTGGAGGAGTCCTACTCCAAACCTACTAGGAGTAGGATTCCTCCTCTCCACTTGTAAACCCTTTCCACCTTTGGGTTTTTCCTTCCCCAGTCGCATGGGCCATAGTGGAGGTTTCGTCCAGACCATAAGGGGCTGGTTTTTCTCCTCCCAAATCCCATGAGACCCTTTGGGGCGTGAGGCCCCTCCCGATGGTCCCCCGGTACCCTCCCGACACTCCCGGTACACTACCGAGGTGCTCGAAACTTTTCTGTAGACCAATAAGGGACTTCCTATATATCAATATTTACTTCCTGACCATTCTGGAGGTCCTCGTGATGTGTGCAAACAACCTTTATTCACCACCATACATAACTCTATACTACCGAAACATCACCGAACGTTATGTGTGCAAACCCTGCGGGTTCGAGAACTATGTAGACATGACCGAGACACCTCTATGGTCAATAACCAATAGCGGACATAGATGCCCATATTGGTTTCTACATATTCTATGAAGATATTTATCGGTTGAACCACAATGTCAAGGATTCAATTAATCCTGTATGTTGTTCCCTTTGTTCTCGGTATGTTACTTGCCCGAGTTTCATTCGTTGGTATCTCTATACCAAGTTCCATCTTGTTACTGGCAAGTATCTTTACTCGTTCCATAATGCAACATCCTGTGGCTAACACTTTAGTCACATTTCTTGCAAGGCTTATTGTGATGTTGTATTATCGAGTGGGCCCTAAGATACCTCTCCGTCACACGGAGTAAGAAATCCCAGGCTTGATCCATGGTCACTCAACAGACACCCTCGGAGATACTTGTAGAGCATCTTTATAGTCACCCAGTTACGTTGCAATGTTTGATACACAGAAGGTACTCCTCCAGTGTTAGTGAGTTGCATGATCTCATGGTCATATGAACCGATACTTGACATGCAGAAAACTATAGCAATAAATAGACACGATCATATGCTATGTTTATAGTTTAGGTCTTGTCCATCACATCATTCTCCCAATGATGTGATCCCATTATCAAATGACATCTTATATCCATGGCTAGGAAACCTTGACCATCTTTGATCAACGAGCCAGTCTACTAGAGTCATACTAGGGATAAAGTGTTGTCTATGTATCCACACATGCAATTTGTTTCCAGTCAATACAAATATAGCATGGATAATAAATGATTATCATTAACAAGGAAATATAATAATCACCATTTATTATTGCCTCTAGGGATTATTTCCAACATGATCTTCCTCTACGGATTGATACCTTGGTGTCATAATTGAGGGAAATACTTACCGTCATTGTGATGCATCATCCCTTCTTCTTTGGGGAAATATCGACGTAGTCTCAAGCCACGCCATCCTACTATAATGGTTGTATTTTTTTGTATAAATTAGTGTTTTTACAAAGTAAATCCTTTGGGATGATATGCAAGATACCAAAATTGATGGTGTACAAAAATAGAAACTTTTACGTCCAGTGCAGAATTTCTGTGATTTTACGCTCGTGTATTTTTTGTCTAATTTGTTTACACAATATTGATATACAAATTTCAATGGTTCCCTAATTTTTCAGAATTTCTAGAGTTACCGAAGTATGGTCTACATACCTATCACTACATATTGTTCTGTTTTAGACATATTCTGTTTTTCCCCTGCATAGTTTGCTTGTTTTGACGATGCTATGGATTGTATCAGGGGTATAAGCCATGTAAAAGTTTTAATATAGTACCTATAGTGCAATAATAAAATATGAAACAATTTATAACATTACCTAAAGTATTTTATATGTCTATTATATTAACGGATCTCATGAGGTGTTGTTGAGAATTGTGTGCCGAATTTTTTAAGTTTTGGGTGAGACAACGATGGATGAAGGAATAAGGAGTGGCAAGACCCTAAGCTTGGGAATACTCAAGGCACACCAATGCAATATTAAAGTAAGTCACAAGCATCTAATCTTGAGGAAGCCCCGGAAGGCATCTCCTTTCCCCTCTCCCATCTCCAATCTATCGATATGTCACTTGGAGCTATATTTTTATTCATCACATAATATGAGTTTTGCTTGGAGCGTCATGTATTATAGTTTATTTTATTTTATAGTTTTCCACAATCATCATTTGATGTACACACAGTTCGATAGAGACACACTTTCATCATATTTTTTTAGAATGCTCTACTATGTGCTTGACTTATACCTTTTGAGCTAGGCAGTTTCTCTAGTGCTTCACTTATATCTTGTTAGAACACGGTGATGAACATATTGTATATAAGTAGTTGAACTCTAATGCTTCAATTAAATCGTTTTGAGTGTATAAGGCATAAGTAATGGTATTTTTCACATGTTATAACACTATTCCAAAAATGATAGGTATTCAAGGGAGATATAATAGAAAACTTTCATGTAGCTCTATCGGCGTGGATGACACCTATGGGATCTCGAGTGTCCCTTTACGGTTCGGCAGGGAGTCGGTATGCACAAAGAGTAGATCGCACGAACGGCGCGGGGGATTTTTACCTAGGTTCGGGCCGCTAAGCAGCCTAAAATCCTACTCCTGCTTTGTGTATATGGGTGTTCTTGGCTCCTAGCTACAGGAGCGCAGTGTGGCAAAGGTCCACAGTCGCTACATGTGTGAGCTAGAAGATTGGTCAAAAAGATCCCCCACTGCAATGGCTTGGGCCTTCTTTTATATCACTAAGGGGATCCCAATAGTGGTGTACAATACGTACATGAGGTGTATAGTGCTCCAGTGTTATCATACCTAACACTGACGGTGTCAGACAAGCGCATTTAATGCTCCGTCAGGTGCCCCTAACTATCCATGGGACGGGACGGGACCCCGTTCCATCGGCACCGTTTAGCTCCTTCCATCGCCGACGCCTCGACACGTACCCAAGTGGGACGACACCTGGCCTCTACGCTGGTGGGGTGGTGTGGTCTTGCCGGGTGCATTTCTTGCTGGGGCTTCGCAGGACATCCCGGCAAGGTCTTGCTGGGGGCCCGGCCCTTGCCTTCCGATCTTGCTTATTGGACTGACTGTTTCCTTGACGTCCTTGAGCTTGTATCCTGCAACCCCTGGCAGGCCTACCAACGGGAACGGCTTCGAATGCCCGTGCACAAGTAAGGGGCGCTAGAAAATCCCAACACACTAGTGCACCAACAGGAACCCCTGGGCTTGGGCCACACACGACACGAGGCATTGTTAGTCTAGGCCCAAATAGTGCATGGGAATGTGTGGCCAGAGTCCGCGGTTGTAATCATTCCGCTTACTGTGCCTCCCCATGATGTGCGCAAGGTGCGTGTCATGGGATACGTGCATGGAGCGGTAGTAAATTTGGTGTGTTCGCAACGGCGTTTCGCACCTTATAGTAAACAGGCGGCCTCGCGTCTTCCCCATAAGAGGGGATCCGTACAGTTGCCCATTTACTCCCTGCCCTTTTCAATTCAGGAACCTCCGTCATCTTTTTCCTCGAGCCCAAATCCGAGTTTCCTTCGCTCGCCCACTGCCACTACATCCTTCCTGTTCTCAGCCTCCGCTCCCATAGACACCATGCCGCCCAAGTCGAGCAAGGGCTAAGGAGCGAAAGCTGCCATTACGGAGAAGGATCTGGCACAGATGCGGAAGGAACGCGTCGTCTCCCCCCTAGTGCTCGACGTAGATGCCCTGAAGGAGCGGTACCAGAGCATGTCGGCGAGGGACACGAAAGCTCATCCCGCCACTCGCATGGGCCCAGGTTCTTCCAAGGGTGGCCCAGACAAATTCCCTTCTTCATTGATTATTTTTAATGCGGGCTCTGGCCCCCATTTTCTGATTTCTTCAATGGCATCACGTACACATACGGCTTCCATCTCTTGGATTTCACGTCGAACGCTGTAACATGTATGACAGTTTTTGCCCACCTCTGCAAGAATTTTGCTGGGGTGGTCCCCAATACGTCTCTCTTCTACCATTTCTTCCTTCCCCGTATCGAAGGGGGAGATGCCCTCTCCGGATCCATCACTTGGATTCCAAGGGTGTGGAACAAGGACATATACTCGGCCAGGGCTTTCCACGATAAGTGGGACGAATGGCGAGCCAGGTGGTGCTGGATTCGGGATAAAGACCCTCAGCCTTTTCTGTATGCCCCAGCGGACGAACATGGTGTGTGGCGCCGGCTGGAGCGACTACGACATCCACGAGAAGAAGCTCACAGTCGCGGTCACTAGGATTCACCGTCTCAAGGTTGCTGGGCTCATAGTAGAGATGATCAGGGTCGATTTCCTCCGCTGGCGCATCATGCCGCTCTCCAGAACAAAGGGAGAATGGTCTGGGAGTTCCGGAACGCAGCGGACATCATGAGGCTGCATCCCGGGCTGAACAACAACTTTATAATGATGCAACATGCGGCTCTCTACCAAAAGTTGTTCAGGCTCGACGTGAGGTATAAGTTGCTGGCCGGCATAATTCCCTTGTGTAACAACTCTTCTCTGACCTTCATTCTTGCCATGATGCCGGTGTGCAATGCTCACGGCCTGGATGGGGCTTGGGAAGAGCCATCCGCAGAGCATGCTCAAGAGTTCTTCGATAACTTGTCGGAGTAGGCCATTCGGGAGGGAGACGAATCTCATCCGGCCCACCACCGAAGAAGAGATGGCGTACATCGCCAACAGGGTGGAGGAGGCAAATCTTGTCTCAGAGGCCGGTAGTGTTGGATTCGTGGAGGAGGAAGCCAACGAAGGAGAAGTGGTGCCGACAGCTTGCCGAGAAGGGCGAAGTTGCCGGTGAACGGAGCAGCTCTGTTGCCGAGGGGTCCTTCTGCTGAAGAGACGGTGGAATAATAGCTGTACGAGGAGCCCCTAGCTCTTGTGAGGAGGAAGAGGCACGTCCTTCGGAGATCCTCCTCCAGTATCTCCATTGCCCAGGATTCCTCGAGCAACACAGTCCCCGGTGAGGCGGCGACCAGCAAGGCCGCACAACGGCAATAATCCCAACAATGAGCCTCCGCTTCTTCCATTGCCAAGCGATCCAGGACCACCCCTTCCCCTCCTCGCACGGACATCGCGACGGGGGTCGATTTTGACCTCTCTGCCTTCAGCTTGGAGGAAGAAGAGTAAGGGTCCCTTCATATCCTTTATCTTCTGGGTATACTTAATTTGCTTGTCTCACTTCAGCTTGTTTCCGCAGGGATACGGAAACGTTGGCACAAAGGATGCCGAAGAGGGCGAAGACTTCCACGGGTGATGTGTCGCCACCGACCACCGCAAATGCGCCGGAGTTGGTCGACATCAACCCGAAGCCCAGCCCCCAATGCATTCTTCAAAGCAGCCCCCAGCGTGAGCCCGTTACTAATTTCCCACTAGCGATCATTGGAATGATTATCTTCACTGCTGACATCACCAGGCTTGTAGAAGGGACGCGGTGACAGGAAGCGTTGTCGGAGATTTCCCTTGACGCGCCGCTGCCATAAACTACTCCACCCAGAGATGGATCCCCGATGAGAGCTCCAGCAGACGAGCATGTTCTCGCGGAGGAGAACCCGGTAGGCGCAGGCACCGGCATTCCCCCGCCGATAACCAATGTTGCCGAGGGAGGGGAAGCTCCTTCCCAGTAGCCCAGCACAGGTGACCTCCCACCGTAGAATATTCGCCATTCTGTATTCGCATACGTATATTCTCTCTCTTCTTTTCTCTTTGTCTTCTTGAACTTCTATTGTAGTCTCATATTGTTTCCTCATCCCTGGTTTCCAGACCTCCCCCCCCCCCCGATGGAGCAAATGGACGTTGATGTCGTCATCGAGGAGACCGCCAGAGATGCTGCCGCCGAGGCTGCCAGGGTTGCCGCTGATAGCGGGCAGGGAAACACTGCCATGTAATCTGCCGAGGAGGCTGACAAGGAGTCCGGTGCCAATACAAACGGCGTTCCTACCGTAGGAGCGCTAGGCGCTGCATCAGCCATGGGACCCCCGACCGTCAACGAGGAGGTTATCGAGGACCAACCATCCACCAGTTCGTCAGCATAGCAGGAACGGCAGGCACTAGGGCGCTAACTGAGGGAGAAACCTTCGACGGGGAGGTCACCACCACCGTCGAACCTGAAGTCATTGGCAAACTGTGCGTCGGTGACCAACCCAAGGAGGAACAGCTCCTCCAAGCCATGAGCAATAACTTCCAGAAGCTCCAAGCACTCTATTGTGCCCAGAAGGAGAGGCTGGATTCCAGAGCGATGGTTACGCAGGCTGCGGAGGCAGATCTCCAGGGGCGCGCTGAGAGGAGACGCAGGCCTGGCTTGCTGAAGCCTTCCAAGAACTAAAGACCGGCCGGGGGCAGCTGAGCAAACATTGGAACTAACTCCTTTTGAAGCAATCTGATGTTGAAAGGGCGCAAGAGGAAGCCGCGCGAAGGCCGCCATGGAGGATGCCCACCTCTCACGTGGAGGATCTTGCTGCTCACGAGAGGCCGCTTGCTGACAAGCGTCGCCTCAAGGATAAAGAAATCAAAAGGCTTGTCGTGCAGTAGACCCAGTAGCTGGAGCAGGCGCATAAGGGATCCCTCGAGGCTCTGGACGCGTACCATGCCGACAAGATGAAGGAAGTCGTTGATGCTGCCAACGCCAAGAACGAGCTTGCCAATAAGGTGAAGAGGCTAGAGGCGGCCCTCGATGACCTCGACAAGGACATCTCGACGCTCAAGGCCGACAAAAAGAAAGCTTTCGTCAGCCTGGCGGAAATACAAGTCGACATGTCCGAGAAGATCAAGAAAATCGCCTCTGCCAAGGACTCCATTGCTGATCTGGAGCTGAAATTGTCCACGCTGAAAGCATCCCTTGTGTATAGCAAGGATTGCGAGAATACCTTGATCAAGGACCTTCAAGAAGACAAGGAACTCCTCAAGAGCGCCATCGGTGCCCACAACGACTTTGTGAAGGGCATGGAGATCTAGACCGAGCGCCTCGTCGACGTGGCGGACAGGCTTGATGCACAACTGTCTACCTTGGGCCTGTGGATCTTCAATTTTTCTTCTGACGGCATGGTGTCTATGAGCGCTCGACTGACCATGTTCTTAGACAGCGCCATTGGCGCCTTGAAGGAGCTTCACTCAGATCGGGAAGCTCAATTGGCCAACGAATCCCACAAACTCTTCCGGGTCATCCTCCTCAAGGTGCTCATCAAAGTGGTGTACAAGAACCCCAACATCAACTTCGCCAATGTTCTCGACCGACTAGCAAAGGATGTGGACGTCAAGGCGCTTGAGGAACTTGTCATGCCCATTATGAACAAGGTGAACCAGGTCAAGCGGGTTGAAGGCCAGCGGAGGGACTAGCCGCCCCACCATTCCAAAGGCAGTTTTTATCTTAAGTTAGTACCGCGGTGACTTTTTATGTAAGATAACCGATCGTGTTTCGAACGAATGCGTGTTATTCCCCTGGCTAGATTCTCTTTTGTATGGTACATCCCTACACTTTTTCGGAGATCTTGCCAGCGTATGCATCCCTGCCACGAGCGCTTTGAGGAACAAATCCTTAGCAGCTTGCTAGTGGTGCCGCTGCCGGCAAGATACCTTGACATTTTTAGCGCAGCCACTTAAGCTATTGAGCAGACTCAAAACAGAATAAGGGTGCATCCAGTCATGACAAGCTACCTTGACGTTTTCAGCATATCCGCTTGAACTATTGAGAGGACTCGAAACGGATCAAGGGCGTGACCGATCGTGACAAGGTTCCTTCGCGTGCAGGTTTCCCATACAAAATTTGAAATCATCCAAGGAAAACATCTTCTCAATGG
This sequence comes from Hordeum marinum, assembly GCA_022496015.1. Classification (NCBI taxonomy): domain Eukaryota; kingdom Viridiplantae; phylum Streptophyta; class Magnoliopsida; order Poales; family Poaceae; genus Hordeum; species Hordeum marinum. The sequence goes on from CM039678.1 coordinate 340,284,230, forward strand.
AAAAAAACTACTCAGGGTTTCGCGACTTATCTTGTCTTGTTGCGATATTCCTTCTTGCAAGATGCCGATTTCGAACATCGCCCGTTTGGTGTCCATGTTGTCTCATCCCCCGTCGAACTTGGGCGTGAGAGAACCTTCTATCCTTTGAGAAAAAGAAAGAACAGAAAATAGAGATACGGAACCTTGGCAGTTCGTCAGTACTTGCTGAGAATAAGCGTAATGCTACACCTCAGATAAACATGCACATAAGTAAACATGGAAATCGACAAGAGACGTAGGATGCTTGATTTTATTTATTTATGCAAAGGTCTGCGCTTGGCTTTGTGCAAAGTATCACATGCCCTACCGGCAAGACTTGTACAAAAGAGGTTGCCAGGGGACCCGACAACCGCGCCTTATGGGTAGAACTTACGAAGATGCTCGATATTCTAGGAGTTGCTCATTGGAACGCCATCTTCGGTCTCTAGGAGGACTGCGTCGGGCCTGGTGACCCGTACTACCCGATAAGGGCCTTCCCACTTTGGCATCAACTTGTTTGAATCCTTGGCCAACTGAACATGCTGAAGAACAAGGTCGCCTTCCTCAAGACTTCGGGCATGAACCTTGCAGCTATGGTAGCGGCGCAAGCCTTTCTGGTAGCATGGAGCTCTCACACCAGCCTGAAGACGGTCCTCCTCAAGGAGCGTTGCGTCCTCTTGGCGCAACTTCTCTTGCTCAAGCTCATCACAAGCGACCACTCGAGGCGATCTGTATATGAGTTCCGTTGGGAGACTGCTTCTTCCCCGTACACCAGGGAGAAGGGGGTTTGGCCGATGGCTCGATTTGGTGTCGTTCTGATTGAGCAAAGAACCGCCGATAACTCATCAACCTAGCGTCTTCCGCACTTGCGCAACTTGTCAAAAGTTCTTGTTTTAAGCCCTCGCAACACTTCTGCATTTGCCCTTTCTGCTTGGCCATTGCTCATCGAGTGAGCGAAAGAAGTGAAACAGATCTTGCTGCCAAGGTCTTGGACGTATTGCATGAAGGTGCAGCTTGTGAACTGTGTGCCGTTGTTGGTGATGATCCTGCTCGGAACACCAAAGAGGCAAACTATTCCATTTAAGAACTTGACGGCTGACAATGTTGTCACCTTTCTCACTGGTTCCACTTCCGACCACTTTGTGAACTTGTCGATTGCGACGTACAAGTACTCAAAGCCCTCGGTAGCATGGGGGAAGGGGCCCAAGATGTCGAGCCCCCAGACCAAAAATGGGAAGGAGAGAGGGATTGTCTGAAGAGCTTGAGATGGTTGATGTAGCTTCTTCAAATGGAACTAGCACGCTTCACACTTGGTTACTAGTGCAATTGCATCCTGGAGGGTGGTGGGCCAAAAGAAACCTTGCCGGAACGCTTTGCCAGCAAGTCCTCTCGATCCTATGTGGGAGCCACACATGCCTCCATGTATCTCTGCCAACAGATCTAGTCCATCCTCCTCAGGAATGCACTTCAATTTCACATCGTTCGGTCTCTTTTTGTACAAGACATCGTCCACGAAGTGGTACATACTAGATTGGCGAGCTACTCTCTCTACTTCTTCCTGTTCCTCATGGAGTTCTCCTGTCTGATGGAACTGAAAAATGTGTTGTGCCCAAGCCGGAGCCTGAGGCTCGACAGCGAGGACTAAAGGCATGTCTTCTGCTTCGGGAGCGTTTGTCTCTGTGGCATGGGTCTAGGGTCCTGCCGGAGCTTGTCGCTTCCCGACAAGCTTGGCGTTGTCCCCGACAACTTCCTTGCCGACAGCCTGTCGCTTCCCGGCAAGCTTGGCGTTCTCCCCGACAACTTCCTAGCTGGTAGCCTCTGAGAGCTTTGCTGGAAAGTACTGGCTAGAATTCAACTTCCTTCTCTTACCTTGTTTTGCTGACGATGCTACGGATGGCTGAGTTAGCTTGGGCACAAAAGTCCCTGGTTCCACAGGTGACTTGAGGGCAGCGCGCTTTGACAGCTTGTCGGCAATGTTGTTCTCTACACGAGGAACGTGCTCTGTTTGCAGGCCGTCAAAGCGCTCCTCCATCTTCCTTAGTTCATCCACGTAGGCTTCCAACTCGGATAGTCTTTGTTGACCTGCTTGACGACAAGCTGCGGATCACCTCTGATGACGAGCTTTCTAATCCGAAGGTCATTTGCGATCCTGTGACCGGCCAGCAGCCCTTCATACTTTGCAGTGTTATTCGTCAACCTCTCCCTTGGAAAATGCATTTGGATCACATATTTGAGGTGCTCTTCGGTGGGTGCGACAAGCAGCACGCCAGCGCCGACCCCTTGTTGGGAGAAAGCCCCATCAAAGTACATGACCATTCTTGGTCAGTTTTCTTGCCGGGGAGAGCTGTTTCTTGGATCTCTTCGTCTGGCGTTGGAGTCCATTCTGCTATCAATTCTACCAAGGCTCCACTCTGAATAGTTGATGTACTTTCAAACCTGACACCAAAGCTTGACAATTCCAAAGCCCACTCCACAATCCTGCTAGTTGCGTCTGGATTCCGCAAATCCGTTGCAGCGGAAAGAGAGTGCCGACGATGACCTCATGTGCTTGGAAGTAATGGCGTGGCTTTCTTGAGGCCATAAGGAGACTGAAAAGCAATTTCTGCACACCAGAGTATCTTGACCTAGCCCCCTGCAAGAGGGAACTGACAAAATAAACTGGGCATTGTACCATATTCTTCTTGCATGTTGCTTTGTTTATCTGTACTGATTCTGCCTTGCCGGCATCAGGACCTGTTGAGGGAGTTCCTTGCTCATCATTTGGAGGTCTCGCCTCTGTTGTTGCTTCTTCATCAACTTCCCTCTGTGCCACCAGCGCAGCACGAACCACTTGATTCGCTGCTGCTAAGTACATCATCAATGGTTCTTGCGGTTTAGGTGCGACCAGTGTTGGAGGAGAGGAATGGTACCACTGCAAATCCTACAGCGCTGCCTCCACTTCTGGAGTCCATTTCATTGGACTTGGCTTCTTCAAGATTTTGAAGAACGGCATGGCGCGCTCAACAGATTTTGAGATGAACCTGCTTAGAGCCGCAACGCAGCCAGCAAGACGGTGCACATCCTTGACGCGTTTTGGTGCTTCGATCTGCTCGATCGCCTTGATCTTGTTAGGTTTTGCTTCAATCCCACACTAAGACACAAAGAACCCGAGAAGCTTGCAGGACGGAACACCAAACACACACTTCTCGGGATTTAGCTTCAAGTTGTTCTTGCACAGATTTGCAACCGTCTCTTCCAGATCTTGAATGAGTGTTTCCTTGTCCTTGGTTTAAACCACTATGTTATCCATATAAGCTTCCATATTTCTATGTAGCTGGGGTTCAAAACCTATCTGGACTGCTCTTGCAAATGTCGAACCAGCACTCTTCAACCCGAAGGGCATACGTACGAAGCAATATGTGCCACACGGGGTGATGAATGCGGTCTTCTCCTCATCCTCCTCGGACATGAAGATCTGATGATACCCTGAGTATGCATCGAGGAATGACAGCAAGTCACCGCCGGCAGTGGAGTCCACAAGCTGGTCGATGCGCGGCAAGGGAAATGATCTTTTGGACAGGCTTTATTGAGATCTGTATAGTCAATGCACATCCTCCATTAACCATTCGCCTTGCGCACTACAACTAGATTGGCCAACCATGTTGGATGGAGCACCCCTCTGACCAGACCTTCTACTTCCAGTTTTTTGATTTCCTCGGCAATGAATTCTTGCCGCTCCAAAGGTTGCTTCCTTAATTTCTGCTTGACAGGCCACGCATGGGGGCAGACAACAAGATGGTGCTCAATTACCTCCCTGGGAACACCGGGGATGTCAGACAGTTGCCACGCAAACACATCAACATTCGCCCATAGGAAGGCAATGAGCATGATTTCCTATTTGTCATCAAGGGTGGAACTTATGGTGAAAGTTCCTCCCATGCCATCCTCCTTGACGGGCACCTTCTTGGTTTCAGGTGGTGCTGCCTTGGATTTCTTGTTCTTGCCGGTGGATCTCTCTGGTATATCGTCAATGGGAGTGCAGCACTCTGAAGAGGTGCGCTTGCTAGAAAGCATACCAGAGGCCTTTCCGGTCTTCTTCCCCCCAGGAGATTCAGTGGCAGGAGCAAGTGCCTTGCCAGCAGGCGCTGCAACTGCCTCCCGGTAGAGTTGATCGGTGCAGATGAGCGCACCCTTCTTATTAGAGTTGATTGTGATGACGCTCATTGGTTCGGGCATCTTCAACACATTGTAAGCGAAGTGAGAGGCTGCCATGAACTTGGCCAACGCTTGGTGGCCAAGGATACCAATGTCTGGCAGTGAAATCTGGGCAACGTCAAAAACAATCTTCTTTGTTCTGAAGTTTATGTCGCTACCAAATGTCACCGACAGCGTGATCTTGCCTTTCAATTGAGTCCTCCCTGAATTGACCCCTTGAAATATGCCTATCGGCTCGACATCTTCATCAGGAATTTGCAGCCTCTGGATGACATTAGGCGATATTAGGTTAGGGCTGGCCCCACTGTCGACTAGCATATTGGTCACCTTGAGGTTGCGAATTGTTGGCGAAACCAACAATGCCAGGCACTCAACCGCGGTTGTGTGATCAGGGTGATCCTCGGCGTCAAAGGTGATAGGTGTGTTGGACCACTTCAGAGGTCTCTGGGCATCGACAACCGGCTCTGCCGCACTAAACTCGCGCGCCCACTTTTTAAGTTGGTGGTGGGAGGAGTGCGACGAGGCACCTCCCTCGATGCACATCATCTTAGTAGCCTTCTGGAACTCATGCTCGCTGGATTCATCGTCCACTTCATTGCAATCGCCATCCCGTTCTTCCTTGTCACGACCTTGAGTGGGCCTCTCTTTCTGTTACTTGGTCTTACCACGGTGACCTCCTTGGCCGCTGTGTTTCTTGATGGATCCCTCTACACCGTCCTGGGCCTTCTCCTTGTCTCGTCGCACGTACTCAACTTTCTGCTTCTTGACAAGCTGCTCAACTTGTCAGCAGTTTTGGAGGCCATGCCCCTTGGTGCAATGGATCTTGCAATATTGCTTGTCGCGGCCCTCCAACTTGTCGGCAGCCGCCAAAGCCCGACAGGAGGCGCACCCAGCAACCTGCTTGCCGGGGGTGTCAACCTTAGCCTTCTTGGCGGTGTTGACGTTTCCGGACCCCTCAACAGCAAGCACAACCTTGCCATTGTGCTTCTTGTTCCGCCGTCGGCCTTTCCTTGCCGGGCCGGTGGCGTCTTCGTCTTCAGAGTCGATCCCAGCGGCAGCCTCTTCGCTAGGGAGTCTCCTTCCTTCCTCAGCTCAAGCGCACCTATCAGCCAGAGTGTAAAGCTCGGCAACATCCCAGACCTTGTTCATTGCCATCTCTTCGTGCATCCTGTGGTTGCGCACATTCTAATGGAACGCGCTGATAATGGCGATAGGATGAACATCCGGGATATTTTCTTCCACACGGCTGAACCTCTGGATATACTTGCGCAAGGTTTCGCCTTCCTTTTGGGGGATGATATGAAAATCACTTTCTTGGCCAGGAGCTTGGTGGCCTCCGGTGAAGGTGCCAACAAACTCATGACATAGGTCTGCCCAGGAAGAAATGGAATTCTTCAGCAGATGCATCAACCACGACCTGACGTTGGGCTTGAGTACCAATGGGAAGTAGTTGGCGAGTATCTTGTTGTCGTGAGCCCTAGCAGCCTGCACTGTAATGGTGTAGATGCTCAAGAACTGTGACTACTGAGTCTTGCCGTCGTATTTCTCCTGGACCTCCGACTTGAATGTTTGGGAGCTAGGCCACTGGACCCGCCACAGCTCACGAGTAAACGCTGGACAGCGACCTCGTAAGGCAAGTCGACAGGATACCATGGCGCGGGTTTGTCTACAGTGTGCCCCACATGCTTGTCAGATTTATGATACGCCTCCCGCCGCCGCTCGATGGTGGTCTAAGCATATTCCTTGCATTACTCTCGAAGAACTTGACATTGATCGCGACGGGTCTGGGGGTGAGACGACGCCATAGAGTAGCCATCGCAAGCGACAACCTGTCGAGTTGGCAATCGCCGTTGTGGCCGTGGAGGAGAGTGCATCGTGGTTGCACCACCCCCAACCTTTTCGCCGCTAGAGCGCGCCGGCTCAGAAGACCGATATTTATCGGTGTGGCTGAGGAGGCTTTGAATAGTGGCTCTCTACTCTTCAAGCTTCTCCACAGTAGGAGGGAAGTTAAGGAGCAGTTGTGCCCGCGCCATTGCTTCTTCTTACGTGGGTGGCAACTAACGGCACGAAGAACGCGAGGTGCTCTGACTCCTAACCGTGTTAGAAGGAGCTCCATCACGGTCTCGCGATCGCACGCCACTCCCACTAGCATTTTGGTGTGCATGCTGGTCCCACGCATCTTGGGAGTTATGCATAGGAGCTTTTCCATGGGGACGCTGGGAACCACCGACGCCACCGTGCTATTCTTCGCACGCGTCTCGAGAAGGTCACGCCACATGCACCAGTGTGGGCGTCTTGGAGGGTGCCCTTCTGTCCCTGGAGTTCACCATACCGCCCGTAGGTAGCACAGGTCCGTCCTATGACCCGGGCATGTGGATTTCCATGGCCGCCATGGGCATCTCCATTGAGGACGTTTTCACTTACTTGGACTTGATCACCGGAGCACCGCGGAGGCGCAAGGTCTCCGCTTCCTCCTCCCACGTCCACTCCATCGCCAGTTCGGGCAGCTACGGGCACGGCAGACGTGGATGGATCCACCACCGTGAAGCCCTTCTTCTTGGGCACCATGGCGGTGTAGTCGATGAAGAACTGACGCACTGATCATGGGATTAGGTTCACGCAACCTCAATCCCTCTACCTGGCGCACCAAAGATGTCGGTGATGGACGACACCTATGGGATCTTGAGGGTCCCTTTATGGTTTGGCAGGGAGTCGGTAAAACCCTACTCCTGATTTCTGTATTATGGGTGTTCTTGGGTCCAAGCTACAGGAGAGCTATGTGGCAAAGGGTCCACAGCCGCTACGTGTGTAGAACATTGGTCAAAAAGATTCCCCACTGTAACACCTTGGGCCTCCTTTTATATGACTAAGGGGATCCCAACAGTGGCGTACAGTACATACACAAGGTGTACAATGCTACAATGTTATCGTACCTAACATTGACGGTGTTTGACAAGAGCATTTAATGCGCCGTCAGGTGCCCCTCACCGTCCATGGGATGGGACAGGACCCCGTCCCATCGGCACCGCTTAGCTCCCTCCATCGCCGACACCTCGACACTTACCCAAGTGGGACGACACCTGGCCTCTGTGTTGGCGGGGCGGCGTGGTCTTGCCTGGTGTATTTCTTGTCGGGGCTTCGTAGGCCATCCCGGCAAGGTCTTGCCGGGGGCCCGACCCTTGCCTTCTAGTGTTGATCGTTGGATTGACTATTTCCTTGACGTCCTTGAGCTTGTGTCCTGCAGCCCCCTTGCGGTCCTAGCCATGGGCACGGCTTCGACTGCCCATGCACAAGTAAGGGGTGCTAGTAAACCCCAAAACTCTAGTGTGCCGACAAGCTCACCAAAGATGAAACTTGGGTTAATTATATTTATGTAGTAATATGAAGGATATAGATTAATGTCATTGTTTAGTAGGAATATTGGTATTAAAGTTTGTTATCTATCTCATCTAAATATTGGTCATGGCATGGTGATGAGGTGTTAGCATTTTTATGTCTGAAATGAAATCCTATCGTATTATTCGAGTCGGGGGCGCGTGATACGTCTCCAAAATATTCATAATTTTTTATTGTTCCAAGCTATTAAATTATCAACCTTGGATGCTATATATGCAAATATATGCCATTATATATCATTTTTGAGAACTAACCTATTAACCTAGTGCCTAGTGCTAGTTGCTAGTTTGTGCCTATTTTTGGTTTTCCAGGAAATCGGCAACAAATGAAGTCCAAACACTGTAGAACTTTTTGACGATTTTTTTGGACAAAAGAGAACTCCGAAGAATCGGGAGGAGGCCCAACACAAAGTGAGGAGACGACAAGGCAATAGGGCGCACCTTGTTACCTTGTGGGCTAGTTGTGGCTTCATCTGACTTAATTCCACCTCCGTAATTTTTCTAAAACTAGGAAACTAAGGACCCACGAGTATAGGAGATCAATCGTAGTCCTTCTGATAAGTAAGAGTGTCAAACCCGATGAGGAGTAGAAGGAAATGATAAGCAGTTTTTAGCAAGGTACTCTTTGCAAGTGCTGTGAGTAACAATGATAGATAGTTTGGTAGAAAAAGATAATTCGTAACAAGTGACAAGTCAAAAATATTAGCAAGTGTGCAAAAAGATAGTCCAATCCTTTTTATAGCAAAGTACAGGCCTGAAAGTACTCTTATACGAAGAAAAGCGCTCCTAAGGAGAAATGGGAATTTCTGTCTAGTCATGTTCATCAAGTTGAGTTGATTTGCGCTCGTTACTTTGATAATTTGATATGTGGGTGGATCGGTGCTAAGGTATTGTTCTTACTTGAAGAAGCAGCCCACTTATTATTACCCCCTCTCTCAAGCATTCGCAACTACAAAATAAGAATTAAGATAAATCTAACCATAACATAAAATGTGCGGATCCAAATCAGCCCCTTACGAAATAATGCATAAACTAGGATTTAAGCTTCAGTCACTCTAGCAACCCATCATCTACTTATTACTCCACAATGGCTTACCTTAGGCCCATAATATGGTGAAGTTTCATATAGTCGATGTTCACACGTCGCCACTAAGACAAGCAACAACATACATATCATCAAAATATCGAACGACTACCTACTTCACATGATTACTTATAACAAGACTTCTCCCATGTCCTCGGGAAAATAGTAAATACTCACAAATCATCACTATGTTAAAAATCATAGGTATAATAATTATGATTAAGGATCTTAACATATTATCTTCCACCAAATAAACCAACTAGCATCAACTACAAGATGTAATCAACACTACTAGTAACCCACATGTACCAATCTGAGGTTTGAGACAAAGATTGAATACAAGAGATGAACTAGGGTTTGAGAAGATGAGATGATGCTGGTTAATATGATGATGAGGATTGGTCCTCCCATGAATGAGGAAGCATTGGTGATGACGATGGCTACAATTTCCCATTGTCGGAGGGAAGTTTCCCCGGCAAAATCTCTCTATCGAAGAGCAAAAGGGCATCTGCCCAGGTTCTGCCTCGAGACGGTGGAGCTTCATCCCAAAAGTATCTTCTTATTTTTTTTCTAGGTCAAAACCCACCTTATAGTAGAAGAGGGAGGCCAAAGCACCTTGGAGGTGGTCCCAAGCCATGAGGGGGTGCCCGAGGGGGGCGTGGGTGCGCCTTGTTGGCTTAGCACCAACAGATGTCCCCCCTCTAGTATATTTTTGCTCGAAATATTCACGGATATTCTAGAAACAATCCTCATGAAGTTTCAGGTCATTTGGAGTCCAGTGAATTTTCAGCCTTTTTCTTGGTTTTCCGGTCCATAATTCCAGTTTCAGGCGATTTCCCTCTTTTTGATGTACCTTGTAAAGTCAGAGAGAAAAGGCATGCTAATTGTATCATCAATAATGACCAATAATAACATAAATATCAATAGGAACTCATGATGCAAAATGGATGTATCAGAAACCAACAAAGAGCCACCCGAAATAGTTTTTCTGCCGCTAGAAGTCTTCCGATGGGGCCCATCTAGATACCTTTTCGGGTACTCTATCATAGGGGGAGTCGACTATGGATGCCTTATTCATCAACCTTGTTGCCTCAATGATGATATGTTAGTAGTTCACCACTGACCTACGTGTCCATAGCTAGTACTTAGATGGCTTTATCTCTCTTTGTTTGATCTTCAATACCATGTTCACCACGATCCTCACGGTGATTGATACGTTTCCAACGTATCTATATTTTTTGCTTGTTCCATGCTATTATATTATCAATCTTGGATGTTTGACAATCATTTTATAGCAAGTTTATGTCATTTTTTGGGACAAACCTATTGACACAATGCCAAAGTGTGAGTTGTTGTTTTTGCTTGTTTTTTACTTCATAGAAAATCAGTACCAAATGGAGCCCAAATGCTGCGGGAATTTTTATGGACCAGAAGAGGGGGCCCAGGGTGGCCACCCTCCAACAGGGTGCGCTAGAGGCCGCTGGTGCGGCCTGGTAGAGCGTGGGCACCTCGGGACTCATTCAACCGACTATCGAGCCTGTAAACTCCTAAATATTCAGAAACCCTATGGGAGTCAATGAAACACAATTCGAGCCGCCGCAAGTTCTAAAACCTCGAGATCCAGTCTAACACCATCATAGAGGGGTTCATCTTCTTCATAGGTGCCTCTTCGATAATGCGTGAGTAGTCCACCATAGACCTAAGGGTCCGTAGTCAGTATCTAGATGGTTTCCTCTCTCTGTATGGTTCTCACTACAATGGTCTCTTGGAGATCTATTTGATGTAATGACTTTTGTGGTGTGTTTGTTGGAATCTGATGAATTTTGAGTTCATGTTCAGTTTCTACCCATGAATATGATTTGAGTCTTTTTCGATCTCTTATTTGCATGATTACTATAGCCTCGAATTTCTTCTTCCAATCTTTGGTTTAGTTTCGTCAACTAGATCCATTTTTCTTGCCATGGGAAGAGGTGCTCTGTGATGGGTTCGATCTTGCGGTGTTGTTTCCCAGTGACAGAAGGGGTAGCAAGACACACATGTATATTGCTATTAAGGATAACACGATGGGTTCTAGTCCTACATGAATAGATCTTGTCTACATCATGTCACCGTTCTTATTGCATTACTCCGTTTCTCCATGAACTTAATACACTGGATGCATACTGTATAGCGGTCGATGTGTGGAGTAATAGAAGTAGATGCAGAATCATTTCGGTCTACTTGCCTATATAATGATCGTTGCCTAGATATTATCATGATTATTTGATCTTCTATCAATTGCCCAACCGTAATTTGTTCACCCACTGTGCGCTATACTATTCAATCATATTGCTTTCCGATCTACTATTTGCACTTTTTGTTTTCAGATCTATTAATCTAAAAAACCAAAAAATACCTTGATGCACCTTTTTTTTACTTATTTTATTTTGTGTTCTTGCGAGATCTATTTGCCAAAACTATCATTACCTAATCTATCTTATTACCCTAGAGATCTTGACAACCTCTCTTTCATGTTGGGTTGCAAGTATTTGTTATTTTTGTGCAGTTACTATTTACGTGGGTGCGTGATCTTCCTCTATGGATGGATACCTTGGTTTCAGAACTGAGGGAAATACTTACCATCACTGTGCTGCATCATCCCTTCCTCTTTGGGGAAATACCGATGCAGTCTCAAGCCACGTCAGTGATGTTCCGATATAATTCTATTTTGCGGTGTGTTTCTTGTGATCCGATCAATTGTGGGTTTATTACCAGATTATTCGTTGAAAGTAATTGAGTG